>JAOPSE010000050.1:16752748-17154340 GCA_029449295.1 Zea luxurians
TATCTTTGCTTTGGAACAAAACAATAAGCATTAGGCTCGGTCAACTGGAATGTGTATTATCCATATGGGAGATCTTCCAATCGAGAAGATCCATCGATCTGAGATGAAGAGAAAGGGCCCATTTTCTTTACTTATTCAGTGGATTCGTTATGGAAATAGATAGCAACAACCATTTCATCAGACATGCGTATTTTTGATTATCCGGTGGATTTACACAGTTTCATTAATGCAAATTGTTTGATGTAGTTAGTACTCAGGTTATTCGACGCTCAAGAATTCTTATTTAGGCAGTTCATATCATCCCATACATAGTGTTTTGATCTAAGATTGCAATTCTTCCATGTTTCCGCAGTAGCATATTGTTCCATGGAGCTAGGGTCCAAAATAGGAATCAACAAGGGTTTCCACGACTCTACCGCCCGGCCAATCCTGTTCCACTGAATCCCCTCCCTTTTTCATGGCCACATATCTTTACGGCTAAGGAGTGGGAAATCTTTCTCCTGTTACACAAATGAAATGTTTCATTTCATCCGGGAAAAGCCACCTCTTTCTCCACAAACAATGTCTTTGTCATTTGATCCAGGAGCCTTTCGTTAGATAGGAACAGCTTTGCTAAATACTGAGAACTCTCGGATAGAGTATTAGAATGAAAAGACCATTAATTATATAAGGAAGAGCCCAGGGTTCTAGCCCATTCCCATTCCTAAATCAATAATTCGTAGTGCTTTTGCCTTTCTTGCGTACTCCTGGTGAACCAGTTGCTAGCCATATGTTTAGGAGGCTTTTTTCTCCAGGTACTGGTACTAAGCTGCTTTGCTATCTCTTCATCTTCATCTGCAAAGAATTCTCGACGTGAAAACACAGAGACAAAGGCCTTATCTTTGAATAGGAAAAAGAATGGATCCGAAGGTCCCAAATCAATTGGCTTATTCGAAAAAAGCCTTCTTCTTTGAAAGATATATCTCGTGTCTGGTACTGCATTGTTCCACTCTGCAAGAAGTCCGAATCAGTCTCTTGCACCTCCCCCTTTTTATGATAAATATACCATAAATAATTCAAATAAATAGCAGTCTCTGACAACTCATCCTCTTTAATCTGCTTGGACCCGCTCCAATACCCATAGGAAAATCCCCAGTCATATTAAGCGTACCTGTCCCTGCAATCAAATAGATTGTCCCAAGGGCCCCATATTCTAGGAGCCCAAGTTATGCTATTGAAAATTCATTCCTCTAACAGTTCCGGTTTGACCATTCCGTTCCCTTTTTCAAACTCCACTTCTTTTCATATAGCATCCCTAATCAAAGAGAGAACAATATCCATTTCAAAACATTTCTAACGGATTCCTTGGTTCGGACCGACGAAGTAATGGCACTCGATTATTATCAACCCGACTGCAACCTTTTTCTGTCGGTAAGGATTGCACCAGAGCACCTTCAACTTCAAATAGAACAGGAACAGGACTTCTTTGTCACAGTGTGCTCATGCTTGCTTCTGAGCTGACTAACGAACCTATGACTGCGGTAGTAATGGATCTCGACTCCATCCATATCGCTCTTCCTCAGTGCATGCGCCTGTGCTATGGAATCGATTCATCCCAATGGTTTGGAGCAGAGAGACTCATCCACAAGATTGATGAGGGACAAGCCGCCTTTGTAGAACAACCTACACTACAGCTTCTCATAGGCCAAGGTAGAGGTTGACCAACACCAGCCCGCCCGCTTTGCTTTTCAATGAAAGGAAGTCCTCATTCCTCTGCTCTAGACAAAGATGACATTCTAGGTGCCTCGAGCGTGAAACAATCCATTAGGACGTAGCCCTGCTACAAGAAAGGTGCCAGACTTAGCCAGGTCTAGACTTCGACTTCTAAAAAGAGAAAGCCACTCACTCAAAAAAGAGGAGGAAGCGGGACTGACCTCTATTCGAGAATAGAATATAGCAAGGAATCGAGGAAATCTGTCTTATGGAGGAATGTTGAAGACGGACGATACAACCCAACTAGGAGAGTACATGAATCAGGAATCTTGCTTAGATCCATTACAACGAGATTCTACCATTCGGGCTTCATCTTGTGCTATTCCTAGGGAATTAGTGATTCATTGAGAACATGAAAACATTGCGATAGTGAAGATACCATACCACTCTCTTTCACCACAGCATTGCTGTTTATTTCCTTAGAAAAAGTAGGTGTTTATTTCCTTAGAAAAACAAGACTAGACTAGACGGAACAACATACATAGCCTAGGCATATCTGGGGCTTCTCTTCACTTTTTACAGAGGCTAGAGCCAAACCTTTAGGAAGAGCGATATTTATCTAGTAAAGTAAGTGATCTAGGCTCGATTCCATTCCCCTTTCTCTAGTATCGATTCCATCTTAAGGTGGTGCTACCCGGACTCAAGCTTCAAAAACCCGTTCCGCCAATCTATACTTGAGTTCGTTCCCTTGCACTTCACAAGGAACTAGTACTAGTCAGCTCAGGCTAAAAGATACACATTCAAGCTGGGAGCATGGAAAGCTTATCCTTGCTAATGCTTCTCACGGGGCTGGACTAGTATTTCTGCTGTTGGTATCTTTTCTGCTCTGCTGAAGTGAACATATACTAACAAGGGTGTCAACCTATGGCCAGTATCAAGTGCCAGTGCCGCAGAGAAGTGCTTAACCTTTTATCCCGAGCTTTGGACAGAACCGCTTTCCTAGCAGCAAGGGCTTTATTGACCACTGAACAGATTCGCTATTCGCAGGCTTTCTTCCTTCTGCTCATGGAAGCACTCATGCATCCACTTCATTTGCTAATTCAGCCGTTGACCCTACCTCAGCCCAAGGCAAAGAAGAATATTACGTACGAGGACTACGATTCGTTCCACATTAGTGAGCCCTGTCCTATATGCTCAAATGCACTCGGTTCATTTTAGGTTGGACAATCTCATATTATAGAAATACAAATACGCTATCAAAAATCTCATAAAGAAATGTGACAAATTCATATTAGCGAGCGTATGGATCATATGCCCCATTCAATTAGCCCAGGCGCCCAGTGATCGGAGTGATTTCCTTACATCGGGAAGTTCTTACGTTCCTGATACAGGAGTAGAATACTATTGATCATTCTCAATGGCCCAGCCCAATAGAGATAGAAATCATTTCTCTAATTTCTTGATCGATAAAAAAGGGCATAACTCATAACTAAACTAATTGTGTTGCCCATGAAGGGTAGTCAGTAGCAACGGATGCACTACACTTGTACTTATACTTTGAGCGCACTAGCCTTTAGCGGCGTTGCGCGTTAGGACAACTATGAAATCCGTTTTCTTTTGCATCCGCTTTCTTTGCTTCCTCCGTTCCCGGCTTATTCTTCAACTCAGCACCTGTCTTTTGGGTTGAGCACTAGCACTTGGCACTTCTACCACTCAACAGATTTGTTCTTTGACAAGCCAGGATTGGACTGTACGAATTGGGCACTTGGCTAATGGATGTTGCGAGAATAGAACGAATCCCTCTTCTCTGAATTCGCGGATCTGAGATTCCTTCCTCCTGGAGAATAGAGATCTTGACTATCTTTACTTGAAAGCCCTCTCTACTACCAGTTTGAGCACTGGCCTATTTGCTTGCCGGGATATGAGAACAGAACCTTGGTTCATAGCAGCTAGTTTCTCGTGTGGATGGATACGGTTTCATTCTGACCTTTGTTGACTTCGGGCAAGGGAAAGTCATGGGATCTATCTAGTTCATAAACTGCCAGTGCTTTTGCTTTCTACGAGGCAAGTCAAGTCAATCAAAGGCAAGGGACCAAACCCCACCGCTAGTCTAGGCAAGGCTATGAAATGAACTTATAGAGATGATTCGCTCGTACAAAAGAAAAGGAGATCGTTTACCGGGGACGTTGTTAAAGCGTATGCCGAAAGATACAAAACTTTGAAAATAGTGGCAGTTGGCGTGAGGGTCTATAGTATAGTATAGTTTGGGTCTCAAAAATGAATGTGACGTTCGCCTACTTTCCGTAGAGGAGGGCAAGAAATTCGAAATTACAAGTTGATCTACCCAAGAAATTGAACGATCTCAATCAGCTTATTGAGCCAAGGAAGTGGGACCTAAAACTAGGTAAGGAGAGAACTTGACCACCCCTCCCCAACTACATAACCAAGAGGAAGGGGGAAAAACTCGTCGAAAACCTTCCGTCTTCTTCGTTGGGGATCTCGAAACCCTACCCTATGAATTTTGTTCTGATGAGGTGAAATCACAAGTCACGTATGCGGGAGGCTTACCAACCTATGAACCAGAATCGGATCCGAACCGGAACAAACGAGTGCTTTCATTCCTCGCTAGATAACAACAGATTCTACCACTGATCCCAATCCCACGTCCGGATTCTACCACTGATCCCAAGCCCGGATTCCACTACCTATCAATGTGTCAGTTCACTAAAGCAAATCGTCTTTCCAAGGATTTCTATTATGGGTAATGTCAAAAGTGATAGAACGGCTGATGTTGCCTCAAAAACACGGGTTCTTGAGCGTATTTTAGAAAGACTTCTGGCTTCTTTGGGTTGGGCATGATAACAACCGACTTGTTCACACCTGTATGAGACCAAGGGACCGATGTACCCAACATCCTATTCTTTCTTTTCCACGGCTTTGCTTTGACTCATGCGTAGAATTGAACAGAACAGGGATCAATCTGCCTTTGCGGCTGATATGAGTGACATCTTCCGTACTAGAGGGATGGAAGTGGCACCCTTATATAGACTTCCCTAGACTCTACTCTCTTTACCAGCGAGTTCGAGTCAGCACACGTCCACGCAACCACTACTCTACTTAACTTACCGGCGCACGCAACCACTACTTAAAATCTCAATCCCAGTCCCATCCGTTCTATAAGCACTCATGCCGGAACTCACTTTGAAGAAGACAATGTTGCCGATGATAAAAGAGATGGCAGCACAACTTCTATTTTTTATGCTATGCAAATCTCTATGGATTCCCTTGGCTCACACTTTTATTCATCTAATCTACGAGAACAGTAGCGTGCCGCAGTAGACGAAGAAGGGAGTGCCACTATTGCTTGGGTCAGTTCATCAAGCTGGCACTTCTCCTAAAGCCACAAGCGAACCAGATATAGTTAGATCCGAAATCTTAGGTGTAGGTCCCGATCCGTTCTTTTATTCTACACATTATTACTCATTGGGTATCGATTGCAGTTTGATTTGTTGGCCCTGGAGAACTGCAATCTTCAACTGGCATTCGCACTGGAAAGTGAGAACTCTTTCTTTCCTTTTGATTGAACTCTACAATACGATTTCGGAGATTGGTACCAGATTGGAATTCATTCTCGGAACTCTCCTCTAGAGAATGGCCTAGCTAAAGAGAAAGATCTGATCTGTATTGTATCCCGGCACCGGCACGAATCGAACAAGAGTGCAGCGCGTTGATCTTATGATATGCGCCAGGAAATAGTGCCACTGGCAGCCACTAGGTGAGATCAAATCTACTTTTGGAATTGTAAATCCATTCTCCCGAGGCAAAATCGGGTGATGAAGAGGTGGTCCAGGCCCAGGAACGGAGGAATGCTACACGAACAGAAGTTTGCACTTTCTTAGGAATGGCTCCCAAGCTTGCCATACGATTCACAACTTTCGCCCAAATAACTTGCTCTAGAAATAATATTGAATTTAATAAAGCTACTTCCTAGCTTTGGGTCAAGGTAACCCACACAGGTAGTTGTAGAAGCACGGGGTGGGTCATCATTAGGCCTATATCCTCTGGCACATGCTTTAGGGCTCCCACGGGTCCATCCTCTGCAAAGTAAACAGCATCTCGATTCCCCGAATTAAAGAGTGACTGGTTCCCAGCTTGGGAAGAGGTCCAGAATTAGTACTAGAGATGTTGGCAGGGGAAGCCCATATCCATCCCTCGCCTCGAAAAGGGCTTAAGAGCTCCATACCTTTTGGGTATAGATCAAACAAAATAGGGGTATGGGCCATGGGTCGACTCGGGTAAGCGATTGGGACATCCCTCGAAAGAGGCGAACTACTCTCGTTTCCATATCCGCTTAGTAGTTGCGCGTTGTTGCACGGGATCATATGCGGGGAAGGGTCCGAATAAGACTATGGCAGCTCTAGAACATAAAAAACAAGGCTTTTCCAGGGGCCTCTCCTTGGGGAGCACGGCATCAACTCCCTGGTGGCATTTCATTTGATTAAATATTAAATAAATAAATAAGTGTGTGTTGTCCACTGCCTCCAATTCCTTAAGAGTAAGAGCCAGGGTTCATTGGATCTCGCTACACCCCTTCTCTTTGTTTAGGCATTCCGCGCCATCTACCGCTATGAATGGCACCTTTGTCCCTAGATTTCTATCACAATTCTGTATATCCGGTTCGGGATGGAAAGGCAAGGATGGCACCCTAATCCCAAACAATCCCTCGAAAGATTGGATCTTTTCGGTCTGTTTATAGTTTCAATGCCATCTTCCTATTGGTATTTCGATTGAGCTGAGCTATTAAGGTGAAGTTGACGGCACAAGTGCCCCTCCACAGCCGCTTTCTTTAGGAGAATGGGACAACTCCGTACCGCCCCACGCCCCTTCCCCTTTCAAGAGGTTTTATTGGTGCATCAGCGATCGCCACTTCCGTTTCATATAGCAGCAAAAGTTGACAAGTCCTTTTTCCCTCTATGGATGGAAAAGAAGAAAGTGCGTTTCAGAAAAGTTGCCTTTTTTCTGATTTCTAGTAGGGATGCCATGCCGGAAGGTGCCGGAGGAGAATAGATAGTTGGGGCAGGCTATCGAGGTCAAATAGCTAGTAGTACTTTTCCCATTTCCCACTAGGGAATCATCCTTTTCTGATTCGGATGAGTTTCCGAGGAAGAGTAGTAGTAGTGACGAATTGGCTAAAAGCAGGTGGCATTGGGATCTGTTGTCAAACAAACTCTATTGCTGATACACGAGCGGAAGGAAGTCACAGATCAGTCGTTCAAAGAAGATCTCGGTCCCCCGCATGGAATAGGCGAATCAACAAAGAATTTCTCAACAAATAAGGGACTCGTACGTACCAATGATTTACTATCGAGATCGAGTTTCACTAGAAAACAGACTTTTCTCTATTCCACAAGGACAAAAGAAGTGCCGAGTTTTGTTACACAAGTTCAAAAGAAGGAAGTAAGAGTGGTGTCGACTTATTGCCCAGAACGAGCCAGTGCCGCTATCAAGCAGTAAAGTGGCCAGGCCCTTTCCTGCCGCCCTGGGGGCAGATCCACACTCGATACTTACTGTGAAAGAAGCCTTCTCTTCTCATATCATTTTTAAGGAAGAACCACCAATGGTGTCCACCTCCAACACATGATATCCGGATTGGCATAACGGGTTCTACGTGAAGTCAGCCGTTCGTCATCATTATAGGGGTCTGGGCCGATTGATTGAGGAAAAGACGATTGAGATTAGTGAATGGCATCGATCTGAAGTTCATAGAATCTCTAGCGTCTCTTTGTTCGTAACATTATACGTTACTCATTGGGTTCGTTTAGTCAGTGCATATTTCTTGGCCAATGGATAAGAACTTGTTTGTTATCAGTAAGTGGAGGTGGAAAGAGCTTCCTTCTAGTATAGGATTTGGGACGATCAAACCATCTTTTCTTATGAAAATCAAAGTGTCGGATTAGCCCTAGTAGAGATGGATTAGTATTTGGGCACTTCTATTGATGGTCGGGCCTGTCTATCTGAGGGAGGGAGCATAGGATTCATTTCACTTGAGAAGACAAGAAGTGGATTTACGGATCCATTTGTGTGTGCGAATACTCCACTAGATCTTTCCGGATCTCCACTGGGTCTAGTTCTCGGCCAGGCTGCTTAGAATGATAGCAAAAGCAGATGTCCCTGACTAGACTTGCTTTACGCGAGCAAAGAGGATGCGCGTTACTAAGGCTTGAGCTCTTGGAGTTGCTTGTTGGGAGTCTGTTGCCCCCCTGTCTTTGTTAGGGATCGAACCATCTCCACTAGGATCCGGATCTGTCTTATTGACCGGTCGAGCAACCGCTACATTTATGGAACGGCTACTGCCTACATAACTTGTCTTCCTCTTTTCTTTCTTCACAGACACGGAGCAAGAAAGATGATCCAGTCTAACTGGCCGTGGTCTTCTAACTACCCTTTTTCACTACTGTACCAACACGACTTAGTTAATTCTGTACTTTCACTTTCTTTTTGTTGGAGAGAGCGCGCAAAACAGAATCAAAGATGAATTCATTAGAGGAGCTTTCTCATCAAAGAAATACCACACCATATATTAAAACATTCCCCGATAACCCTCTTTCCGCTAACCTAGCCCCCTACGCCCCTCCGTACCAACAAGGGGTAATACGGTCATATTCACCTATTTTCCATCGACTACGCCCTTCCGCCTGATCTTAGGCCCTGCCCTCCGTAGACGCACCTAGAAGAGGAGCCTTTAGTGTTCCGCGGCATTGGATTCTCACCTCTGTTTGCGTTACTCAAGCCGACATTCTCGCTTCCGCCTTCTTCTATTAATAAATGCGCATCCGCGAATCTCATATCATATATAGGAAGAGTTTCGGTATCGGTAGTAAAAGGCTAGCTATCGACTCCGCTGTCCTAACAATTCCTTGTTTCTCGGTGTTTTTAGCGAAGAAGAGAATCTGTATTATGAAATCGACCTTGTCGGGTTAATTCACAGGCTGGACCAAACAAATATCAATCATCCTTCCAGTGAAATTGAAATCCTAAACTCATTCCTCAATAACTACTTTTTCCGCTTATACGCTCGGCCACCTGTTCCTCCCTTTATCTCTTACTAAAGCTTTTTTTAGGATATAACTCTTAAAAGAGCATATTTTCTACGCTCCGCGCCTTCTTTCTTTTTCGAAACTCTTTCTCCACACGCCAGACATCCCCTCCTTAGCAGCCACCTTTCCTGTAAGGATTTTCACCTCCTGCGGTTGCATCTTGACGATTGCCAAAAGCACTCCGCGGGTGTGGATTTGTCAGTACCATAGAACAGTAAAAGGAAGGGCAAGTGCTCCGCGACTCTTTGAAACAAGGTTTCCCTGGTTCGACTTTCATCAAGGTTGGCGCAGCCCGTCCGGCCAGGGCATAAATTGCACTCGTTGAAGGTGGTCAAATGATTTTTTTATTTTCAATATCCGCAGTGGGCTACTAGCAGAAGTAAGATTCGGTTCAGTGACATATTAATGAGGGCGTTCCCAGAAAGTAGGATTCCTCGAGATGTGGGTGGCTACGGCCATGAAATGAGTAGGGATAGCTTCGGTACGGGCTGAAAGTACTGGAAGGGAGGAAGGGGCATCTGGGAAAGGCTGGAGAGGCAAGCTACTAGAAAGAAATATGATAGCAAGGCGCGCAGCGACCACGTTGGCTTTTGCTTTTGCTTCCTCCTACTATTTCTTACGAGAATATGGGACCCGATTTCGTGATAATTTTTATCCTTTTTATGCAATTCTGAATAGAACGAGAGCGCGTACCCACCTATCCGGCCTAAACATTAGTCTTCGCTGGGCATCCTCTTTCTGCTCTGCTCCCAAAAGAAAGAGAAAGGGAGACTTGGATTTTGGTCGGCGTTGGTTTTTCCAAGGTCTTTTGAGAACATAAACATGAACGGAAGTAGTGTAGGACACCCACACTCGAAGAAATGGATCGATAAGAACAAACCGAACATACACAGATAGAGAGATATTGAACTTTTTCACATCTGTAACTAAAACTAAAGGGCTGCATTTTCACATTTCTTTAAATGTAAAAAAAGATGTAGAACTGAATAGCGCAGCTGTTTTGGCTCGCAATAAAGCAAGGGTCCTGATCGAGCAAGACTACGTCCTATCTATCTACCTCTCCAAACACAATATCTTGAGTACCTATGATGGTGACTACATTTGCTGGCATGTGATGTTTGGACATAGAATCGAGTCCTTGTGAATGGGCAAAGCCAGGTGCTCTTATTTTACAACGGTAGGGACGATTACTCCCATTACTGACAAGAAAGACACTAAATTCACCTTTAGGTGCTTCAACTGCGGTATAGGTAGAAGGAGCTGGTACGGAAAAACCTTCTATATAAAGTTCGAAATGGTGAATTGAGGTAGAGTAGACCGATGATCCGGTAGTCATTTGGCCGGCTATGGAAAGAAAAAGCTTGCATCTGCTCCCCCTAAACTATAACAGGTCCCATCTCTCTCCAAACCTAACGTGGTAGTTTCCCATCATAAGGCTTTCCATCTATAGATTGATTGAGCCATTACCCACTAAGGATCCCATTCGTTCAGAACTCAGTTGACTGCTTCTATAGATAAGGCGGAACGTCCTTAGTTCAGCATTATAGCACATAGTCTCCGACGCTACTACAACGCTTCACTAACTCGAAGTGCCTCGCTATGAGAATGACGCTTCGCTAACGCTCGGCTAAGTCGTCGAACCCTCGCGCTGACCATTCGCTTTCTCAGTAGCGAAAGCGCTTCTCTTTGCCCCTTAACTTAATCTTAATCTTAATAAAGTAAGTATTTGGAAAAGAAAGAAATTCTTGGTTTTATTGCTCCCGCTTCCTCATCTGCGCTCGTCAAGCCAACTTTGCTTTTTGGGAGGTGAAAGAGGAAGCGGACATTTCGAAATGACAGCATCGAAGATATCTATATACACAGGAACGCTTATTCCGGACTGCGTTCCGGAAAAAGTAGCCTACTTGACAGAAAGGGCGGGCATTCTCGGCTCGGGGGTAGGCACTCTCGTCTTTCAACACCACCGTCACTTTGAATTTAGTGGGGCATTGTTTACTTTACTTACATCCTCTACGAGTTGCAAGTGAATGGGGTCGGTGCGTGTGAACGGAAGGGTTCATCAAGCCATTTTAACCCCTAAACAAAATAGGAAGAGGGGTACTTGACTAATAGGGGGCAATTGCATCGCACTTGACTGTGAGGGACCTCTTGATACCTTATGTTCACTTGCTAACTAGTAGCCGGTTTCCTGTCGCGGAAGCCTTTTCCCAGTGCGCGGAGCCGAAGGTGTTAGTGCTTTCTCATGGGGTCAATAATGCTAATCCCTCTTTTTGTGCCGGGAAGAAGATAAGACCTTCTCTTGGTTTCCCAACCTGTTGCTTCTAAAGGCTGCCCTCTCTCGGCTGGATTTTGGTCCAGCCTACTACGAGGATCCCGTATCCCGTACATCGTCTTTCTCCCTCCTAGGTTCCCGTGGTTCCTATGCCACCGCGTTTCCTGGTCCTTTTCTTTTTTTAGTGCTTCGACCCGAAGCGATAGCTTGACGCGTTTTCCGTGGATAAGATGGCAGCGCTCCAGCTCACTAAAGAATGGGACGGCAGTGGTCCGCCGGCAAGCTCGTTCTGATCTTGGATGCAGTACATTGGAATCCTGAAGCACCACCACGAACGCTACCGCGCGTACGCCTGCGGTGCGGTAAGGCACCATGATGTTGTGCCAGCAGCCAACTCCGGCGTGTCAGCTTAGTTATCCTCATTAAGCCACAACCTTGATGTCTAGCTTCCCAACTGGTAGACGGTTCCCTTCCCCCGGATCAATGAAGAAGGGAGAAGTCAGTTGATTCTTCCGAAGAACCGGAAGCGAAGCGCTATGCCGAGGCGAGGGGACGGGAAAAGAAACTGCTCCGAAGAAAGATATTGGGGTTCCCAATGCTTCTCCACGCCCAACGAGATGCGCCAACCTCGGGATGCTTTACTCCTAACCCCACGATGGTTCCGAGACGGAGCTTAACCTGAGTCTCGGTTAAGAACGACGATGATCTACGTTTCACACGGCGCATGATTCCATGGATAGTTTCATTCGAGATCGTGATGGAGGACATAGCTTACGATCATCGACTTTGATCATGCCACTAGGCATTTGATTAGGACATTGCACAATGATCCGAACACTTTGTCGCATCTCTTCGATACGAATACAGTAACGATCATAGCGATCTCCTCTGGTACCTACTGGTACGTCAAGATCCGATTGGTCATGAACATCGTAAGGTGCTGCTCTTCGCGAATCCCAGCATACCCCAGGTTGGGATGGGTAGGCCCACCACTTCACTTTTTCACTTTCACTTAGGCCTGGGCCAAGTCAGTGGGGGGACCCTGTCGGGATCCTTCCCCCCAAAACAAACTGTACGTGGGAGTTTCCCTTCATACGGCTCGAATCATTCTCAGATGCCCCGAGAGGCATCTTTCCGTATGATCTGGTGGTTCACACGCGCGCAAACGAGCACCGGCCGCAGCAGCAAGGAACTATGACCAATAGAGTCAGACACAGAGTGTCATACTTCTTTATCTTGTGATGGTTGAGGAGTTTCTTTCTCAGAGGGTGTGGGACGCTTGCGGAATCCGTACCACCACAGGTCGTTCTTGGGCAGATCCCGCTCCTAAACATAAGGGAGGGATAGGGTGAAAGGGGCCAGGCCTATCATATAAATAGGGTTGTAGAAAGACCATGTATTTTCATTCGACGTTCCGGGGCACCCGATTCGATCAACGAATTTGGCGAGCTGATCTGCTTTGATCCAGGAGAAAGCCCAGTCAGCCACCTTTTCGGTGCAGGTCACGTGACCTACAGCTCGGCCTTCGCTTTTTGAGACTTCCTCTACCCACATCTCTATGTGCCCGCAGCACTTTCATATGGAGAAAGATGGGCTTACCATGTTCCATCAATAGCACCTAACCTATGCCGATTTTGGCGGACCGTGCTCCACCCCGGTGAACTCATGCGGTTCCGACGTGCCCAGAGGCCAGAGGCGAATCCGTTCACGGTCCGTTGGACCAACACCATTCGAAGGTTGATGGCCCGCCTAGAATAGGAATCTTTGACTGGGCTTACACACATTCGCTCACTTACGCTGTCCCCCCTCAGCTCACCCTAGCCCCGGGTACGTCGTCTCCAAGGCTTCACACAAAATCTTCACTGACAACATATGCATGCTTTTGTAGGGTCGGGCAGAACCATTGTTGCCTGATGGGAACTTCCCCCATATTGCTATCAATGTCTTCATGTCGCACGACCTCTTAACATTACACCACTGAATCCCCAATCCTTTGCTTGCTGTGCAGTGACAGTACCAATATCCACTAATCGTTGTTTGTAGATACGGTTGTCGGTTGACATCTCTTCTAATTCGTCGATACGAGAAGCAAATTGTTGTGTGGAGGAATCAATATCTCGACATAAGCCAAGAGGCAGATCTTGTGCCACTCCACCAGGTCGTATGAAACTGGCATGCATCCTGGCTCCCGGGACTCTTTCATATAATTCCAACAATTTCTCCCGCTCCTCAAAAGCCCAAAGGAACGGAGTTGATGCTCCCACATCCATAGCATGAGTAGTTGAAGCAAGTGAATGATTTGAAATTTGAGTTATTTCACAGAATAACACTCGTATATATTGAGCTCGTAATGGTACCTCACAATTCAAAAGTCTCTCTACGGCTGAAGAATGAGCGTGTTCTTGGGCCATCGTAGAAACATAGATAGGGTCAACGACGGAACGAACAACGAAACTTTACGACAGCTTTTTCGTACACGTTCACTTGCATCACATACACAAGTGCTCTCTGAACCGTGCAATAAGGTCACCCATAACATGGCTCTCCCACTGGAGTTACCTTAGCCCCGGGCCATGCTATTCCATGATATTGGAATAATGGCAGCCTAACTACTTATTATCATTGTCTTGAAAGCTGGGCGCCTTTTGAATATGAGTGGGGCTCCTAGTCTAGGCGGCGCCTTCGTGGAGCCAAACCGAAGGAAGAGCAAAAGGGCGAGGCCACACCCGGCTTCGAATAGGAGGGGGGCTTAGCTCTGGATCCCGCCTGCTTGCAGAAATGAATGGATCAGAAAGGGGGCTGGGTTCTATTTCCGGGCCGGGCAGGAGGTGAAGGCCAGAAGAAGAAGAGAAGTGCGCCTTCCCGGTAAGGAAGAGGATAAAAAGGTGCTGTCATCTATCTCGACCTGTTTCCCGAGGCATTGGAAATGAAGACTGGCTCAGAGAATCACTGGCGTGCTTTCTCTCCCCCATCGTTTCGCCAACAAAGAAGTCATCCTTGACTTGACGATTGACCATTCCATCCCTACCGAGCCGCCTCTTCGAAGTATTTACCTCTGCCTTTCTTTTTTCTCCAAATATAAAAGAAAAAATAAAGAACCTCGTCTGTGATTTAATCGGCCCTAAGGGAGTTTACTCGACCCATTCTCCAGTCTCCCGCACTCAAGTGTGCGACTCCGTATGAGGACCTCCTTCCCTTTAGCTCTGCCCACTCTCCGTTCACACGGTTATCAAAGCGGAGGAAGGGTGGGCAGCAGGTACCACGAGCCCTCTGTCCCACAAATCTATCAAGAAGCAAGTGTAGTTCACCGGTTCCACCGAATGCTCCTATCTCTCGGCAAAGATCGTGTGAGTGTGCAGTTATGCTTCGGATGCTTCGCCGTGGAATAGATCGACTCTGTTCCCCTTCTTTTCCGGTGCACTCGCTTTATATCTCCGACACACAAGGAAGGACGTGGTGGGAAGAAAGCAGCCCTAGCCTCTGTCCGGTCGATCATTCCGCTGGCATCTTGCATTCACGCCTCCGTTTGACTGCCGCTCGGGAATGTAGTTGTAGAAACGTGAGTCTTAGTGGGTCGTTGGCTCCACCTCTTATCTCCTTCTACGACATGTTGTAGTCGTCGCCATATTCAATATGTCACTTAGTCATATCTGCCTCGCAGCGGGTCAGCACCCCCGAAAGAAAGGGAGGACTTCATTCAGTGACTCCGCGATCGCCCTCTGCACGATCAAAATAAGGTAAAGCTTGAAGATAAGTTTTGTACTCGATTAATTTCTCAGTCCCTCTAGTCGGGTGGGCGCCGGCCGGATCCCCCTGAAAACCGTACGTGCGGGTCTCCCCGCATGCGGCTCACGCCATTTGAGGTGGCCCAGCATTCATTCGCAAATCCTGTAGTGAAATTGAGACCGCTCGACCAGCAAGAAAACGGATGCGCCTAGCGCTAGTTGCTCAATCCCTTGCTTGTTCGGAAGCTAATTCGCGTGTAGGCAGCGCTGTCTATCTACCGTTGACTGTATCTATTCATTGAAACATTGGCCCGCTCCCCCCCTCTTTTTCCAAGAATGAATTAGCTGCTCGGACCTTCCATTTCCGTCAAATGACCCGGCTTCCCCTGGCTCTTCCACCGTTCGGGCTCCCTTTCCTCCCTATGCTCCCCCGGCGCAGGCCCACCACGCTTCGCGCCTGCGGCGTTTTCGCCAGACGGTCTTTGCCAGTAGTGCCATCCTCCCCGCAGGCTATCTATATGGGTGGGTTGTCCCTTGCTGCTACGTTCTGTTAGGCGCTATGAATTATAGGAAATTAAGTGGTTGACTTGGACAGCAGGCGGGTTACACGTTCCACTGTGCCAAGATGTGAGGTGCAGGTGGTGATGATCACCCTGGGGTATGCGCTAGCGCCCTTGACGGGCACTCCAAGACCCGCCTACGCTCGCCCAGGTCGGTCCTCCGACCAGATGTGTGGATAACGAGGCCACCTTCACAACCTTCTCCCTTCTATCTTTATCCAAAGTCAGGTAGAGCGGTTCGCTTGAGTTGCTCAACCGTCCCTTTGCCCGGTGCTCATGACGCGCTACTCCACCGTGCTAGCGGCATAGGAGCCTACTCAGCGTCAGCGGCTTCGTGCCGCACTGGAGTGATCCAATATGTGGTTCCGCACGTTCCACCACTTCTCCGTTCATTTCCAATACTGATCGTGAAACACCATGAGCAATAGGATGTTGAGGTCCGGAATTCGAAGTGAAATTCTTGATTTGCCCGTTCCTAATCGTCATGGGAAAGAAATAAGAAAGAAATAAGAAAGAGATTATTCCCCTAGAGCTTGTCCAGTACCACTTGTACTAAAAATGCATCTCCGTGCGTCTACCTGGCGCTTTTATTAGCCGCCTTGCATGCAAGCGAAGCGCTATTGGCGGCAATTAATAGCTCACTGAGCGATGATTGATGCAGTCAGTCAGTGCCCTTGATTATTCCTGATAGAAGGATCATGGCGCCCCGGAAGCATTCCATCCAGCAGCAACATCTCCTTCAACCACGCGAGGAGAAAACTGATGTTAGCTACATTCGAGCGTTCACCGCACAGAGGCGATCTCGAACACTACCTATGATAATAAATCCAAAGGAAAGGTCGATAAAATGATTCAATCTGACTTTATCTGTATTCTGGATTGAGTCAAAAAGGGATATATGAAGTTCAAGGCCTTGCCAAAACCGTCATGGCCCTATTATGTATAGGTCGTACTAAGCCAATAGCGAATAACAAACTCTTTCCTGCTCCCTCGACCTTAATTTAATTCACTCCCATCCTGCCAAGCCTCAGCTGCCAGCGCATTGTATCTAAGCACACTGTGGCAAATTGATACAAGTAGCTAAAGATCTCGCATTCGAGGCCGAACGGTTAGGCAACACTAGGGCGCCTGGGTAAAAATTCCGTTTACCAAACAAGATGTCGAGAGGCGAACTCTATAATTCCCCTCCTGCAAAAGTGATAGCGGCTGTAGCATCCATGTGGAAGAGGGTAAGCTTTCGGCAACACCTTTTTCAGATTGGAAAGGATGAATACTTGTGTTGGGTCCTGCAGACCAGGATAGCCTCAGATCAAAACCGAAATGTGCCAGGGGTTGATCATAGAAGCCAGGGCAATAAGTATTCTGGAATTTGAGCGCTTATGTAGCTAATAACTCTGCCACCTGAATACTTGATTCATTAAGGTCGTCACCCTATACCCATCATATGAGGAGCTTTGGACCAAATGGTGCCTAGCCTTTCGAAAGGAAGCCTGTCTGTCTGTACACACCTTATGACTCGAGTGTACCAAAAGAGATCGGATCCCGATTCAATACTTCCTAGATTTACGGGTTGTTCTTCGCTGAGAGCTTCTTCACTCAATTACCAAGATTCAATCGACTTTCTTTTCCGCTCGCTGCCCGATGCGTTCTTTATTAAAGCCCAGCTATACGTGGAAGGATAGGTGGAAGGCACATGCTTCTCTTTACGACGTAAAGGAAAGACCTCTTTTATAATTCTATACTAGTTCCTATGGCGTAAAGGAAAAGAGTTTCATTTCGGCTATTACATCTATGGGTCAATGAGTTTCTGGAGTCTCTTAAAGAGGGGATCGAAGCAAGGTCCAATCCCATTATTCTAAATTATTATAATACGAGTATCTCACAGATGAAGAAGTGAGCAAGGCTTTCTCCAATGGATTCTAACAGCGCAGACTAGGCATCTTTATCAGATTTCCATTTCTATATTAGTTTAGTTTAGTAAAGCCCCTTTTTTAAATCCTTTCACGCTTTCCCTTTGCCGAAGGCCGGCCTCTTTAGTTCCTACATTTTCGGAAAAGAAGGTGAGACGCTAGCTAGCAATGAGAAAAAACTAGTAGTTAAAGATGTGAATGTAAGACTACTCGAAAGTACTTCCATTTTTATTATATTATATAGTTTCTAATAGAGAGTACAGTTGTATCTATGTGCGAAACGACGAAAGAAAGATGGAAGGCCCAAAGAGCTCTACAGTAGTGCCCCGGAATGGGGTCGTAGAGCCAGTAACCCACTCTGCTTAGTATTTTGATTTCGTTCAAGGTGTTGCTCTCTAAAATCGAGATTGTGTGAGTGTTTAGTCTACCACTCATGTTCACGTTCTACAAATCTAAGGGAGTGCTCCTAGACTGGACGACTTCCCGTAAATAACCTAGTTCATGTTCCTTTGAAAGAAATAAAATGAAAGCTTTTGAAGCGAAGATGTCAACACGGTGCTAGGTTTGCGCCGGCCACGATTATTTATAAGTATATTGGAAAGAAGAGTGACTAGGCTACGGTCTAACTTTTTCTTCCTAGCGGAGTTCAATACGAAAATAAAGGCGCTTCGCGTTGGGAATGGCGTACATAGTACGGGTGGTATTTACGGTATAACTGATCAGGGTTGTTCTGAAAGCAAGTCAATTGGTGCTTTGGAAAGTGAGTGCCAGAGGCTAGTCACTACTTGGTTTACAGTAGGGAAGGAAGAAAGAGATACCGAAGCAGATTCAGTATAGAAAAGAAGAAATTGATACCATTCATTCTAGCTTATTTGATACCCACTTAAAGTTTCTATCAAACCATGTCTTTTTCTTCGAACGTCAATCTCGTAGGAATTTAGATGGGAAGTGTGGTATTGAAGGGCGAAGCCTTTACTCTTTTACTTGTTTCTTTGAATATAATATAACATAGTATTGACTACGCACTTCAAAAGATAATGGTGTATTCCGAGGATCAGTCCGTTTTTTATTGAATTCGCAAATTGATAGATCTGGATGATTAAAAGAATGATTCTTCCCTGGGTATTTCCCCGCTACCATTATGGAAATTGGAGCTTTTCAATTCCATTTTGGAGATGCTTGTAACGATTTTTTTCTTTTTATGGCTGGGTGGGGTGGGCAAGAAAAGGATTTTACTCTTGAAGATATCAACTCATACGCCTGCTCCATACATTAAAAAACATTTTGGGTACTTTCTATTAGAATGGATAAATAGAAATGGGTACATTCCTCTTTCTCTTTCCTGGCCAAACTACCAAAAAAAGAAGAGAGAGAGCTGTAAGAGAGGTAAAAGCAAGCTCGGTGGCCCGGTTCACTACAGGTTGATGTATCCTTTTGAAAGAAAAGTCAATCTCTCTAAAAAATAAGCACTTCAACAAGTCAGGGCCCTTTTTTATACAACTCCTATGCGTAATTGATAGCTTTTTGGTATTCTCCATATATACTACTAGGTACGAAATAACAGGAAAGATAGAAATAGTGACTTTGGCTTCAAATAGAGAGCAGCTTAAAGGGAAGGAGGACAGCTCTGAAAAAATAACTGAACACTGGCTAGGAACTGGGCTGCAATAAGCCCGACACTTTTTGGGCTTCTTCATGAATCTAGTTTCAGGTAAGGTCAGACTTATTGAATACATATCTCAAAGAAAGCAAAGGAATGAATCGTTTTTCCAATTACCTTCTCTCGAATACCAAAGGTCTTCTGGTTACCATTGACTATCCGGTACTTTCGTCTGTAGAGCGAAGTAAGAAATTAATTGCATGGAAGGGCTTGCCCTGCTAATATTAGCCTTGTTTGGAACAATAGATGCAATCCATTTCAGTGTATGTCACTGAGTTCACCATTGGAGTTGAGACGTTAGGCAATTGAGCGTTCCCTAGAGTTTGGTTCAAAGGCTAAGGACTCCCCGCCGCCTTCATAAGGGCACTAAGGCGGAGCACGGAAAAGAAAATGGGGCACCCATGTTTTACCAGTCCCGGATCTTAGGGCCGTTTTGCCAACCGCCGACATGAACGAAATCGAATTTCATTGCGGGAAATTTGGATTTCATGAGGGAGGAAAAGGCAAGGCGGAGGGTGGAGAGTTGTACAATGCATTGGTGGGATGAAGGTGCTAGCTTGGCTGAGATAGGAAGTTTCGATGTCTATGTAGATTTGGTTCTAGTGCCCCCACCCTTTTCGAGATCTGTCAGGATTTTTAAGATGTTATAGTGTAAACTCTAGAGAAATGGAATGAATGAAATGTATCTAAGAAGAAAGGAAGCCATGCTCCATCCTGTTTATAAAAAGAACATCACCTCCCTTTTTGGTTAGATACCGCTCCGTTAGGTTAGGTACTAATGCTTCTATCTATCACCCTCCGGGTGAGTTTGAGAGCTGTGTTTTTTCCAACGTTAATAGCATTCCGCGAGAAAAGAGAAAAGTCATCTACTGATGTTGTCAGCGGAGTCCCTCGTCCATACATGTATGAATAGCGGTATCCCCCATTTTTGACAGTGATGAGGTAGTCGACGCAATTTGCAAGTGTATTTGCGTTCGGCTTTGCTACTTTCCTTCTAGACTATAAAAGAATGTCCGAGGAAGGGAATAGTCTACGTGGCCCGGGGTAGTCTTTCAATTCCTTTATCGGGTGGGAGAGTTTGGAACCTGTTAAGCCAATAGCTGCAGCTTTAGTCACACTAGCTACATCAGTGGATCATGGATTTAGCATACCACCTCAGAATAGTCTACGTGGCCCCTACTTTTATTTTACTACTTTTTTTCCAGTAATGCA
Organism: Zea luxurians; assembly: GCA_029449295.1. Taxonomy (NCBI): domain Eukaryota; kingdom Viridiplantae; phylum Streptophyta; class Magnoliopsida; order Poales; family Poaceae; genus Zea; species Zea luxurians. The sequence continues at coordinate 16,772,877 of JAOPSE010000050.1, forward strand.
GACAGCCCTTTTTAAAGCGCTAGGCTGGGCAGTTGGTACGAAAACAGAACCATTAGTGGAGTAAGATCCCGATCAAAGCAGAGCGGTCTAATCGAAATAATCATATCTAAGAGCAGGCAGGCACACGACTGGATATCAAAGGTGGGGCTCCCCTCCTCTACTCTACTCTACTCTACTCTACTCTACTCTACTAAATGAAATGAAATGAAATAGTATTTGTATTTGGGTCGTCTTTGTGTTCGATTTGAATAGAAGCGCCATTGTCATCCGCTGCAGTTCTTCATAGTCCGTCCTAGTAAGCTGGTAGGTTGGTGGATGTGTGTCACACCCGGATTTTAGGGGTCCAAAACCCGGGCGCGAACATAAACACCAGGTATGCTGGTACCAAGTCTCACACATATGATGTATAGTGGCACAGGATCGAATGTCACATCTTTATATATAACAGGAATTCTATACAAAATAAATAATTACATTATAAGGAGACAACGGTCCAGCAACCCAAAGTTGACTGGGAGACGACGACCTAGACCTCTCACGAACTCATCGCAGCATCCTCCAAGCGCCTCATCCAGCGGTACCTGTTCTTGACCTGTGGGGTGTGTGAGACAGCAAGAGTGAGCTCACATACGTTCATCGCTCAACAAGTTGTGGGGAATAATGTGCATGAACTCGCCAAAGGTGGGAGCTCACGTGAAGTGTAAGGCTTACCAAAGAAGATGGTTAGAGCTGAGCATTGCTTTTAAAGTTGGTCAAAATTTTATTAGCAGTTACTAAGTATAAGTAAATACCAACCCAGTTAAATAGTAGATCAAAAGTAACAACTTCACCTGCGATGCAATGCATATGGCAAATTGAGTTTAAGTTCCATAATTTAATCATGTGAGTGTCCGAGCTGCTCATGACCGTGAGCACGGCTAGTATACCAGTTTTACACTCTGCAGAGGTTGCGCATCTTTACCCACAAGTCGTGTATCCCATGTCGCCAGGGTTTGCAAGGCCCTTAGACACTACCGAGGTGAATGGCTAGGGATCCACTACGAGGCCTTTACAAAGTTCCACTAGCTTCCGAAAACCCGCTACAGTTTATAGGAAGTTCCAATGCAGGAATCCCTTGCAGGACCGCCATCGCAGCAAAATCCTCCCGAGGGCCTCCCTACACTGACCACTCCCCTACTGCCCTTGCCCCTTTCGGGTAAGGTAGTCTTCCACTAGCTTTCCTAATTAATCAGCCAAGGGGTCCCATTCCTCCCTTGTGGTAGCACTGTTTTCCCGGGTGGTTCTCCATGTTCCAATTAACATAATGATCTTAACATGAACCATAAATAACCACTGATAACAAAAGTATAATCATGAATAGTGTAATCTTCATACCCAAAACCACATATAGCACTAGCAAGTACTACCCAAAAAGTTCAGTGGTAAACAAGGTATAAAGATAGACAAACTAGGGTAACCTATTGGGTCCCATCAAAATTAACCTATGCAGATCATTATGATTAATTAGAACATGAGTAGGTGAAAAGAAGTGATCAAGGGCACAACTTGCCTGGGCCTTGAGAATCCAGGTACCAACTTGCTCTTCAGATGACACGTGACCTCGCTCTAGTCGTAGCAATACAAACAAACAGTGTATAGGCAACATTAACATTACACCAAACATATATGCAAAATACATATTAATAATCTACATGATGAAATATGCTCACAGGAACAAGAATTATTAATTTTGGAGTTATAGGTTTTAAGTTATGAAATTCTGTAGCTTTTTATGTATTTAATACAAGATTAAGTACTAGATAAATTTAAATGAGTCTTTCATGCCAAAACAGAGGCACTAAATGATGAAGAATATTATTACAAAATTTTAGAAACTGGAATGGTTCAATTTGGAGCTAAAATGAATTTTCTATGAATTTATAAAGTTTTAGTAATTATTTTCATATTAAAAATCTATTTATAAATTATTTTCTCTGGTTTTACACTGCTCTAGACTGGGCCTCAATTAATGGAAAACGAAGGGGGCTCGGTGTAAGTTGTCCCAGACACAGAGAACAGTCGCCCAGGGACGGCGGGTTGATTCACTGAAACCCGAGGGTCTCTTTATGAAGATTACCCACCGAAGGGGTATTCTCAGATCTCGGCCGTCCGATCACACCTGGATGATCCAGATCACATCGCACACATATGAACCGGTATCCACCCACAGCCATCCGATGATATCCCAACGGCCAGGATTTTATACTGCCCAGATGAACCTCATCCGTCCGATCGATCCAACGGCACAGATTCCCCGGGGCGAAACGTTATCCCGATTCTAATCGTCACCGTTGAAAAAGGATCCGACGGCCAGGAGGCCTTCTCTCAACACCGCACCGGGTCACGGCGGCGGTGGCGATCCTCCATGGCGGAGAGATGGCCGGAGGCCGGCGAAGCTACGCAAACGAGCCCTAAATCCTAATCCATGGTGAGCGATATGTAATACAGGGCATGGCGAACACGGTAGCGGCAAAACGTACCCAAGATGGTAGCGCAGAGAAGCTTGCCCACGGTGCGAGCGGAGCCCACGGCGGAGCGCCAACTACGGCGAAGAATTCCCGTGGTCTGGAGCACGATTCCACCCAGGCGAAGCCACGACGAGCATCCACGTGCACTGGGCTTCCTCCTGGGTCGATCACCGAGGCCCGAACGGCAACCAAGGCGGGGTTCCGCGGCGGCGCCCAATTTTCTCCCTCCCTTCCTGATTGCGGCGGCTGTTCTATGGCCCAAGGAGGACGCGGGGCTGAGCATTTTATAGCTGGCACCGGAGTCCGCGATGGGGGAAGAGGATCCGCGGTGGTTACAGCTGAGCGCGGAATTCGCGCGGAACAGGAAGGGAGGAGGCTGGAGCTGACGGACTCCGCGCATTGGGTGAGGACGAATCCGACCAGCGGGTCCCAACTGGAGATGATTTTCCCCGGAGGAATCGACTTCAGGTGAGCGGGATTGGAGCTCGGCCACGGACTTTGGCCCGCGCGCGGAATCCGCGGCGTCTGGTTCGGCATGCCGAGTCCGCGAGGAAGAAAGGGGGTGTCCTGCCAGACGGGCCCCACCGGTCATCGGCGAGCACCACACGTCCTGGAGGCCGACAACGTGGCCCACGCGCCAGTGAGCGAGAGACAGTGAACGTGAGTGGGCGACTGGTCAGTGGGCCCCACACGTCAGCGAGAAGATGACGGGCGCGCGCGGGGGTGAAGTTGGGCCGTGCGTGCTGGATTGTTTAAGTGGGCCGAATAGGATCTGGCCGGCCCATGAAGGCTTTTTATTCCTTTTCTTTTTCTGATTTCCCCTTTCTTTCTTATTTCCAAATTTAAATTTTGAATTCAAATTTAAATTCAAGCTTGTGCTGCATTAATACCTTTTACTTCTGTGAAATTAAAAATGCCAGTTTTAACATATAATTATATTATTTATATTATTTTTTTTATATATACTTCCTCTTCTTCTCATTTTCAAAACCCAAATTCAATTCAAATTAAATTTCAACTTGTGGCAAATTCACTTTCAGATTAATAGTAAAATTTAGACATACCTAAAAGTGTGATGAATTTTATAACTTTATTTTGTTTTGTATAATATTTCTTTCTTTCTTTCCTATTTCCAATTCAAATCAAACCAAGTTTTAAATTCTAGATTTCAAATTTATGCACAAGTTAAACTTTCACATGATGCACAATTACTACATAGTGTTTTCTTCATTTATTTTATTATGATTATTTACCTTTAAAAAGGGTGAACTATAAAGTTTAATCACTTATCAATGGTACTTTGCTCAGATTTCTTCTACAAATCCCAAATTCAGAATTTGGGTGTTACAAATCCTACCCCCCTTAAAAATAATCTCGTCCTCGAGATTTGTAAGAAAAGGGATGTATACTCATATTGTTCTCAGAACATATGCACAAACAAAGAAATCTCAGCATGAGGTATAATTCTTTAACAAAACATAGGGTCAATAGACCTTATTGTTTCTTCTAAAATAATATCATATCCTCTACTAACTAAAGTAACATCTAGATCTTACAAATCATCATAATTTATATCTATGTAGCTTGGTGGAGCTGGTGGTGGTGGAGGTTGTTGATGTTGTTGTCTCTCCAACCGTGCTTGCCTTATTTCTTGGCGGACCTGACGTATTTCCTCGCGTTGTTGTCTTATCTGGTTTTGCATCTCGGTCACCAGGTCTGTTAATTGTTGTATTACCAGTCTTTGGGCAGCAACCATTCGTTCGGTTTCAATAGGTGGAGGATTTGGAGAATTCATTTCTGTTTGCTGTTGCGTGATAATCTTTCCTTTCCTGGTATTGACCATGAAAGTTAGAAGCATATGGTAATAGTTTTGCAAAGGAAATTATTCAATAAGCGGAATGAATAAGCTAGTAGCTGGTTATAATCTAAAGATTCTTTGGTAGGGCTTAATCTTTGTTTTATGTCCAGATTGGGGTAACCAGTCGGATAAGGTGAATATCCAAGGGTAAGATAGAATCTGTCAAGATGAGATATATATATATGGGTGAAATAGACTACATGATGTAGGTTAAAAGTTTGTTTGTTGTTAGGTGGGAATAGAAAGGTTATACCATTCATCATGGCTCTATTGGTTAGATCAGATCTCATGCATGTGGCTGAGTGGGTTTAAGGCACTAATTTATTTTAAAGTGCATGAGGGGTATGGATTTTATCTCTTGTACCAGCATTAAGTAACTTACTCTAGATTAGATCATAATAGATTAGATAAAATCTAGTTTAGGTTGGATATCACTAGATTAGACCGGTTAAGATCTAAGTAAATTTTGGATTATCACATGGTTGTTATTCTAGAGTGGGATCAATATGCTAATTAGGGCAATGTAAATCCATAAGGATAAGGTAAAATCTTTTGAGGTCAGTTAGATCTGGTACGAAAGGTTAGAATCTTTTTCGAGATAAGATGGATCTTATTAAGATAAGGGAGAATTTTTTTTAAGATAAGATGAATGAGAGCTTTTAGGATAAGATAAATCTCTTAAGCTAGATATGTTCCAATGGGGACAATCTAGGTTGTCTAGTTATTTTATAATTATATTTTTATACCTATGTGTATATGCAGATGCAATTGTGGACATTATTCCACAACTCATCACACTCAATCAAAGATCCAAATCAGACAAATATCATAAGAACAAACATTCAAGCATACAAATATTTACAAAAATAGTTTTGATTTTGTCCCTAAGATGAGGTCTTCTATTCCTAAAAGTCACTTTAAGCACAGGATTTCAAAGTGTGAAATCCAAGTTTGTCTTTAGAAAGAAAAGGTAAGAATAATCAGAGTAAGCGGAAATAGATGAGGAAAGATTAAGAAAAGTTTAGAAAGAATCAGAGTAGTAAAGGTAAGTAAGTAATGGTTGTCCAGTCCTATCTAGGTTTCGTCCTATAGTCAACATTCCTCTGATACCACTTCTGTCACACCCGGATTTTAGGGGTCCAAAACCCGGGCGCGAACATAAACACCAGGTATGCTGGGACCAAGTCTCACACATATGATGTATAGTGGCACAGGATCGAATGTCACATCTTTATATATAACAGGAATTCTATACAAAATAAATAATTACATTATAAGGAGACAACGGTCCAGCAACCCAAAGTTGACTGGGAGACGACGACCTAGACCTCTCACGAACTCATCGCAGCATCCTCCAAGCGCCTCATCCAGCGGTACCTGTTCTTGACCTATGGGGTGTGTGAGACAGCAAGAGTGAGCTCACATACGTTCATCGCTCAACAAGTTGTGGGGAATAATGTGCATGAACTCGCCAAAGGTGGGAGCTCACGTGAAGTGTAAGGCTTACCAAAGAAGATGGTTAGAGCTGAGCATTGCTTTTAAAGTTGGTCAAAATTTTATTAGCAGTTACTAAGTATAAGTAAATACCAACCCAGTTAAATAGTAGATCAAAAGTAACAACTTCACCTGCGATGCAATGCATATGGCAAATTGAGTTTAAGTTCCATAATTTAATCATGTGAGTGTCCGAGCTGCTCATGACCGTGAGCACGGCTAGTATACCAGTTTTACACTCTGCAGAGGTTGCGCATCTTTACCCACAAGTCGTGTATCCCATGTCGCCAGGGTTTGCAAGGCCCTTAGACACTACCGAGGTGAATGGCTAGGGATCCACTACGAGGCCTTTACAAAGTTCCACTAGCTTCCGAAAACCCGCTACAGTTTATAGGAAGTTCCAATGCAGGAATCCCTTGCAGGACCGCCATCGCAGCAAAATCCTCCCGAGGGCCTCCCTACACTGACCACTCCCCTACTGCCCTTGCCCCTTTCGGGTAAGGTAGTCTTCCACTAACTTTCCTAATTAATCAGCCAAGGGGTCCCATTCCTCCCTTGTGGTAGCACTGTTTTCCCGGGTGGTTCTCCATGTTCCAATTAACATAATGATCTTAACATGAACCATAAATAACCACTGATAACAAAAGTATAATCATGAATAGTGTAATCTTCATACCCAAAACCACATATAGCACTAGCAAGTACTACCCAAAAAGTTCAGTGGTAAACAAGGTATAAAGATAGACAAACTAGGGTAACCTATTGGGTCCCATCAAAATTAACCTATGCAGATCATTATGATTAATTACAACATGAGTAGGTGAAAAGAAGTGATCAAGGGCACAACTTGCCTGGGCCTTGAGAATCCAGGTACCAACTTGCTCTTCAGATGACACGTGACCTCGCTCTAGTCGTAGCAATACAAACAAACAGTGTATAGGCAACATTAACATTACACCAAACATATATGCAAAATACATATTAATAATCTACATGATGAAATATGCTCACAGGAACAAGAATTATTAATTTTGGAGTTATAGGTTTTAAGTTATGAAATTCTGTAGCTTTTTATGTATTTAATACAAGATTAAGTACTAGATAAATTTAAATGAGTCTTTCATGCCAAAACAGAGGCACTAAATGATGAAGAATATTATTACAAAATTTTAGAAACTGGAATGGTTCAATTTGGAGCTAAAATGAATTTTCTATGAATTTATAAAGTTTTAGTAATTATTTTCATATTAAAAATCTATTTATAAATTATTTTCTCTGGTTTTACACTGCTCTGGACAGGGCCTCAATTAATGGAAAACGAAGGGGGCTCGGTGTAAGTTGTCCCAGACACAGAGAACAGTCGCCCAGGGACGGCGGGTTGATTCACTGAAACCCGAGGGTCTCTTTATGAAGATTACCCACCGAAGGGGTATTCTCAGATCTCGGCCGTCCGATCACACCTGGATGATCCAGATCACATCGCACACATATGAACCGGTATCCACCCACAGCCATCCGATGATATCCCAACGGCCAGGATTTTATACTGCCCAGATGAACCTCATCCGTCCGATCGATCCAACGGCACAGATTCCCCGGGGCGAAACGTTATCCCGATTCTAATCGTCACCGTTGAAAAAGGATCCGACGGCCAGGAGGCCTTCTCTCAACACCGCACCGGGTCACGGCGGCGGTGGCGATCCTCCATGGCGGAGAGATGGCCGGAGGCCGGCGAAGCTACGCAAACGAGCCCTAAATCCTAATCCATGGTGAGCGATATGTAATACAGGGCATGGCGAACACGGTAGCGGCAAAACGTACCCAAGATGGTAGCGCAGAGAAGCTTGCCCACGGTGCGAGCGGAGCCCACGGCGGAGCGCCAACTACGGCGAAGAATTCCCGTGGTCTGGAGCATGATTCCACCCAGGCGAAGCCGCGACGAGCATCCACGTGCACTGGGCTTCCTCCTGGGTCGATCACCGAGGCCCGAACGGCAACCAAGGCGGGGTTCCGCGGCGGCGCCCAATTTTCTCCCTCCCTTCCTGATTGCGGCGGCTGTTCTATGGCCCAAGGAGGACGCGGGGCTGAGCATTTTATAGCTGGCACCGGAGTCCGCGATGGGGGAAGAGGATCTGCGGTGGTTACAGGTGAGCGCGGAATTCGCGCGGAACAGGAAGGGAGGAGGCTGGAGCTGACGGACTCCGCGCATTGGGTGAGGACGAATCCGACCAGCGGGTCCCAACTGGAGATGATTTTCCCCGGAGGAATCGACTTCAGGTGAGCGGGATTGGAGCTCGGCCATGGACTTTGGCCCGCGCGCGGAATCCGCGGCGTCTGGTTCGGCATGCCGAGTCCGCGAGGAAGAAAGGGGGTGTCCTGCCAGACGGGCCCCACCGGTCATCGGCGAGCACCACACGTCCGGGAGGCCGACAACGTGGCCCACGTGCCAGTGAGCGAGAGACAGTGAACGTGAGTGGGCGACTGGTCAGTGGGCCCCACACGTCAGCGAGAAGATGACGGGCGCGCGCGGGGGTGATGTTGGGCCGTGCGTGCTGGATTGTTTAAGTGGGCCGAATAGGATCTGGCTGGCCCATGAAGGCTTTTTATTCCTTTTCTTTTTCTGATTTCCCCTTTCTTTCTTATTTCCAAATTTAAATTTTGAATTCAAATTTAAATTCAAGCTTGTGCTGCATTAATACCTTTTACTTCTGTGAAATTAAAAATGCCAGTTTTAACATATAATTATATTATTTATATTATTTTTTTTATATATACTTCCTCTTCTTCTCATTTTCAAAACCCAAATTCAATTCAAATTAAATTTCAACTTGTGGCAAATTCACTTTCAGATTAATAGTAAAATTTAGACATACCTAAAAGTGTGATGAATTTTATAACTTTATTTTGTTTTGTATAATATTTCTTTCTTTCTTTCCTATTTCCAATTCAAATCAAACCAAGTTTTAAATTCTAGATTTCAAATTTATGCACAAGTTAAACTTTCACATGATGCACAATTACTACATAGTGTTTTCTTCATTTATTTTATTATGATTATTTACCTTTAAAAAGGGTGAACTATAAAGTTTAATCACTTATCAATGGTACTTTGCTCAGATTTCTTCTACAAATCCCAAATTCAGAATTTGGGTGTTACAATGTGAACATAAACTCCTCATATTTCCTACTGTTGCTTCCTGTATAAAGGAAGAGTTGTCAGACAATGATACTCTTTCCAAATCTGCAATCTTCGTCATTGTAATGCCTCAGTCATCAATAGTAGATAGTTGCTCAACTATGCAATAAGGATTTTCCTCTCCTCACAGATTGGAGGACTTTCACTTGACTCACTAGTGGGTTTTGCCTCGGGAAACAAGAATATGGATTTGAGCAAGTCTGTTTTCCCATGGGCCTACTACCTGCTATTTTCAAAGCGTAGAGGACCCACCTTTCTGATCAAAGTATGCTTCCCTTATGGGCGAAACCACTGAATCGGACTGATCCTTTTTTCTTGGATTGACCAGGCCAGCTTCTCCACCCAATTCTTTTCTTACGAGACGAGATAGGCACAGTGTCAGTGTCATGTGATGTGAATGGTTTGTTTGATCTGTTTCTTGTCCCTATGGGTTCGATTGGCAATCAGGATATCGGTCGCTTGGCACTAGTCGAATAGGCGATTCAGTCGTGATAGTGCCATCCCTTGCCCCTTGGAGTGAGTTGAAAGCACTCTTCCAGCTCTTGATTCGCGGAATTCATTACGAAGCAAGATTTCATTTCATTTCCATTTACGTCATTAGTAAAACAAGCAAGATTCACCTCAGGATACGACGAATTCTGGAACACTTCCTTGATTGATATATGAATTTTCTAGAGCAGGCACCATTGACTGCTTCTTCAACGTCTATATTATACGAGACGAGTTATTGTACGAGTCAAGCTTGCTCCAGACCAAGCTCACTTTACACGGGCTTAGAACTCAACCTGACCCAACAAGAAAACGGATAGACGCAGCGCAACGGCTTGATAGCCTGACTCAGCAAGAGGCGAGGATGCACGTGACTAACTAAAACAGCTTTCGCGCTATCAACTTCTTTGATCGAACCTGGCCTGGCGATTGAAGCATTCGAGATATAGAAGAAACTGCCCAAGTCAATCGGATATTCCAAAGCAAGGGTTACGAATCAAAAGAGAAGTGCCAGCTGGATCTCTGGTTCAAAGTTCAGGGCATGGAATTGATTCGTATGCTCGTTCTCTCGCTGAGCAGAACCATCTCTGTCTGATAAGACCCAGTCTCCCAGTGTTTCTAGAAAAAGAAATCCCATTTGTCAACCTAAATGGAAGGGCAGGTAAGGGAAGGCCAGCAGGAAATTCAGTAAGTAAGGTATCTCAGTGCCAGTGCTCTCTGGTTTCAAGTTGATGCGGGCAGTCGTGGGGACAGGCAAAGCTGGGATGGCGGGTTGAGATGGATCCATCCTGGCCTTTCTGAGATCGATCTTTTTCGATTTGTTTAACTGGCTAGGAGCTGGGTCTTGGTGCAGGGAAGCAGTCTACACTCCTCGTAGTTGCAGATTGACCATGACGCCTTTCTGGCTTAAAGGCGACTCCCACCCTTTGGGGCTGTCAAGAGGCGTAGATGTGCTGTGCTGACCAAGGGCCCTATTGTTCACAACCCAACTCTATTATCTGATTATTATGGCAAATCGACGAGCAGCCGAGGAAATGGAAGAGAGAGCAACGAATCTAGGAAGTAAAGAATAATGGCATGATGCAATCTGTCTGGTTCGGCTATATGCTACTCGGTTTAGGCCTGTGCCCGGCAGAACTCCGCCTTGGGTTGTCCATCTCTAAAGATGCCTATCATTGGTAAATGGGCTGGCAATGCTCCGGAGCCACTAATAGCGAGGAAATAGGGCTCGACCAAAGGGAGAGTCAGAAGCAATGGCTGATCTAGAAGCGGATAATGGCCAATACTGGTTTGTTTTCCAGACAGAGGGTTTCCTCTAGAGCAGTTAGAAAATCGATCCTTTGGGAAGACTTCCACCTTGGTTGAGGAGCAGAACAGGCCAAGCCCTGAACTGTAAGAAAGTGTGGTCCCTTAAACCGCTTTCCTTTTTACACGGGATTGTAACAGGATTGCCTAGGCTTCCTCGAGTTCTGTCTTTTTTAAAGAGCGCTATCTTCCTTATACGAAAGAGCTCCCTCTTCCTTACTAGAAATGAAACCTGCAAATCCTGATCCTCCTTTGGCCGGCTCCCCAAACTGATGATACGACACGAAGAACCCGATAACATGCCTCTGGCATACCTTAACTTGTAGCAGGAAGTCAACAAACAAATCAGGCTCTGGGAAACTGCTTATTTACATGCCCGAGGAAATGAATCGCTTAGAACCAGCATGACCGCCTTTCCCTCGCCTCAATAGGAAGTACGGCACCAACGCAAGCAAAGAAGCATGCCAAGGTGCCGAATCAAAGCAGTGAAGTGGAGTGCAACTACACGAACGGAGGAAAGCGAGCCTTCTAGGAAAGCATATTCGTCCGAAGTCATATTAGTTGGCATTGTCACTGGAACAGTTTCCTTGATATCATCTGTGGGCTCTCCATTGGTTTGGTCCGGCATCTTAGGTTTCGTAGGATCACTTCACTTAACTTATTTCATTTCAAGAAAGAGAACGATTCTTCTTCGATCTAGAAAGAACGATTCTTCTTCGAAGCATGAACCAACCCGCACCTGCCCTCAAAGCAGATACGAATCACGGAAACTTTGCCTCTTCTGAAGCGCAGAACCAGAAAACCCACGGCCTGCTGCTTGATTAGAAAAAGGAGATCCACGGCCTGTGAGTAACTATGCCATGTTACGAATCACAGCCTGACTTCCTCTAGATGAAAGCATAGGTAGTGACGACCTATTGTTTTCTTCTCAGCGGACCCAATGAGTAACTACGCCATGTTACGAATAAAAGCGAGGGAAAATCGGATGAGCAACTTTTGCAGCTATATGAAATGCACTTTGGAAAATCCAGATTCGAGGTCTTGAGGACGAAAAACACGAGAAAATGGACTTGCCTACTTTTGCACCGAAGAAACTCATAAGTAATCAAATTTCCGAGGACACGAACGGAAGTAAGCTGTTTTTGGTATTTGTATCGGAATTAGCCAGAAGAAGAAACCATTTTCACTGCCCTTCATTCTTTGGCCTGCCGGGTTAGGGGAGCTCACAAGTCAACTCAGTTAATCGAGATGGCTATGCGAATGAGAAACTAGAGAATCACCTCTCCTCACTAGAAGCCCTAAAGCTGCAGGGAAAGTTCGGATTTAAGAGTTAGTTGGGTTCAAAAGATAGCTCCTCAACACAACTAAAGAAAGCAAAGAAAGAACTGCGAAAGTCAAGGATGGAAACTCCCTACTAAGCAATTGAAGCTAGCCAGGTGGAAAATAAAGTACAAGTAGGAGTGGCGGGTTTAGTGGAAAAGAGGGAGATCCGGACTCACTTCTACCAATCGAAGATTATCGTATTGTAATTCAAGGCAAATGATAGTCAGAAAATCTACTCAAAATGCAGAAGTTAGGCTTCTTCCGGTTCTAGAGTAGTGGCTTCAAGCTCCAGTCTTAGTTTGACTAGAGATCAAATCGAAAAAGGCTCAGCGTGGACTCTACGCAGGACTTTTTTCTAAGCCTTACATAATTTGAATTTCTCTTGCATTTTATTTTGACTTTAGCTCATCATGTCTCATTTGGAAGTGATCTGTTCTAAATTATTGGGTAAGTTCTTATTGGGTTTTCATTTTCATGACTTACCTAAAGATATCCTTTTCTTCCTCATTCTGATTTTGGTTTTCGTATCACGGATGTTGGTTCGCGCTTTATGGCCATGTTGCCCAGTTTGTGCTGCTCGCGTTTTCACTCTGTTGAGTGTAACAACAGCACTTTTTTATTATTCTTCTTTGATGACCACAGCGGAATGGGTAACGAACCTGATCAGAATGCGGGGGAGATCCGCTGCGGGCAACCCCGATGGAACCTCTAGCCCGTCCTCATCGTTTTTCCAGGGGCTTTCTCGGGAGATACCCGAGGCACCTGTGGAACCTGGGCAAGAGGTGCAGTAGCCAGAAATGGCTTTAGCGGCGCCTAATCCATCGATTCAGCCAATTGATCGGGGAGGGCCGTCGAGTGCTCCGCTTGGGCCGGACCAGCCAGAGGACAGCAGTGCACCTTCAAGGCCGCTTACCGAGCAAGATATCAGGACTATGGATCAGTTATTTGATATTGAAGAAGAATTGAAACCAATCATTATTTGTTTTTACAATGAATTGGGGTCGAAGAAAGTGGGCGAGTTGCGCCCGCTTGGTGGATGATTTAACTGAGTGCCACGGGGTGGAAAAGATGCCTTAGGGACCCTATTTCGCTTAAATTTATAAGGATTTTCGGGACCTCCGGGCTTCTAAAGGGACGGAAGCTAATCTCGAGAGAGAGGAGATGGGAATGAGACACCTCAGAGGTCCTAGACGGAGATAGGACTTGAAGGCGGAAAGTATGGAAAAACATCTTGTAATGTATTTAACTAGAAAACGCCTTTCGTTTTCCCTCCTTCCCTAGCCGCCTTCCTTAACAAGCCCTCGAGCCGTACATTTTAGAAGAGGCGGTTCGTTCCTATCTGGACAAAGGAATGGATAATCTTTCTATTCTCCGGGCAGCTTATCAAGATCTGCGGGAGAATGGGGAAGGATCCATCTTCTTTTTGGAGGTGGTTTCGCACAACCAGGATTACCTGGATGCACAGACCACTTCCAGGAGGTGCCATGAATTGGCACAAAGGATCCGATGGGATGGAATCGCCTGCAGCCGTGCTCAGCTCGAAAGGGCTGAGTATGAGCATGCGCTACTATTGTTTCAATATGAAGATCTCAAAAGGGGGCGGGGGCATATTTAAGCATTCCTATTTTAGTTTAGCGGCAAGCGCCTTTATGTGACCTAACAGGACTTTTGAATTAACTCAGTGATTTTGCAGACGGAGGAGAGGAAATGAAAGCAGAAGAAGTTATCGAAACACATGTTCAATCTTTTTTTAGCGGTTTCCCCAGAGATCTTTCTCATTAACGCAACCTTCATTTTGCTCATTCATGGAGTTGTATTTAGTACCTCTAAGAAAGATGATTATCCACCGTTAGTTAGTAATGTGGGTTGGCTTGGATTACTTAGTGTTGCGCGCCTAGGAGGGCAGCGCGCTTGGGATGCAGAGGAGCTATTATCACCCAGCTCCCTAACCTAATGCGGTCGGATCGCAGGGAACCTTAGCATGGGGGGACGTCCTAATCCTTTTGCCGCCGCAAGGCTGGCTAATCGTACGCAGCAGGAGCAAGGGAACTCCTCTGGTTCAGGAAGGCACATGAGTCCGAATGCTATTATGAATGTGCGACCGACACTACACTACGTAGGTACCTGTGCATGCAGGTGAGGCGTCGGTCGGTCCTAAAAACGGCGGCAGCTAGCGAGGAGTTAACGACCGGACGTGCTGCAACCTAGGGATCACCAGGCAGCTCTTTCGCTCTATAGGGATATCGGGGGGGGGCATAGCACAATTCTTCTTGGAGGAGGGTTGGTTTGCCCAGGTGACTGATCCTGCCATAATATACTCCCGCCAATTCTATTGCACCAGCAACCGAAGTCGAACATACATACGACGATCTTCATGCGTGAAGGGACGGGAGGAAAGAAAGGGCGATAGATGATAATGCGAAAGGGCGCCGCGTCTGGGCGGGCGGGCTTGATAGTAAAGCCAAAGAAAGACGCCCCAAGACAATGTACAACTGTTGGGAAGGGGACATGATCAATAGAACCCGGCTGGATCCGATCCGGGCTGGGATAGTGGTGCCCATTCCTAACCAGTTCAGAAAAGGTTCGCTCATGCTGGAGGTACTAACCACTTAGTGATCGGTCCGCTAGTTCACGCAAATCCGAAGAAGTTATCACGGACGAGCCACATGCAGGGAAACTTGCACCTGTGGTTCTGGCCGGGCTTTCCTTCGGTATCTAATAACCTTGCTTCTGCTCGCCGCTGGCGCACCTCTCCTAACTATTGCCCATTTATTCTAGAATAATTTTTTTAAGAGGGACAATTTTACATATTTCTGCCAAATCCTTCTATTATTAAGTACGGCTGGTACCATTTTGATGTGTTTCGATTCTTTCGAAAAAGAGAGGTTTGATGCTTTTGAATTCATTGTATTAATTCCACTTCCTACTCGCAGTATGCTCTTAATGATCCCGGCTCATGATTTAATTGCCATGTATTTAGCTATTGAGCTTCAAAGTTTATGTTTTTATGTGATCGCAGCATCAAAAAGAAAGTCTGAATTTTCCACGAAAGCCGGCTCAAAATATTTGATCTTAGGTGCATTTCCCTCTAGAATATTATTGTTCGGGTGCGACCGGACTTCTACCGATCAATTTTTGGAAACTTCTTTATAGACTTGTAGAGACCCTCTATATAGTTGTAATTCTTGGGTAATCGATCTACTTTCCCCATAGCCCTAAGGCTGTGTCTCGATCTCCTACGTGCGAAATATAAGATACGGGAGACGGGGTCCTATGGTATGGGTCTTCGACCCTTGGTCTAATTCCACGACGGAGAGTCGGCGTAGCGTAAAGTGAAGATTGGGGGGAATAGAGCGAAATCCCCATATGGGGTATTCCGAAGGTGTAACCTAGGCAATGAAAAAGGGGCCCGATACTTCAACTAAAGGAGCGACCTGTTGGTTCACCAAACCCCAACCCAGTGTCACACGTTCTCCAGGTCCGAAGGGATCCAGTGCCCAACTACCGACTCCTCCCGGAATTGCGTTATCGGAGCCGAGCCAAGAATAGCCGTTAGTGGACACCTACCACTTTTCACCGGTTAGAGAGGCCCTCTTTAATACATTAAGAAAATATGTTCACAGGGGCCAGAAAGACTCGGTCATTGGAACTTCAACCACCTACGCGCTGGTAAACGAAAACCACCTCGACCGGATCTACCGAACGAAGAAGGCCGCCCGAATTAACACGCCAAAAGGGCCACCAGCTTTCCCCAAAAAAAGGGGAGATCCACTGCTTACTGCTCACGGAAACATCCGACCTTATCGTCAATCGTCTGCCTATCTTTCTGATCTCATTCGTTTTCCGATCGCATAAAAAGATCAAAAAAGAAATGTGAGAATGTAGTTACAGATGTGAAAAAAGTCAATATCTCTCTGTCTGTGTTCTTAAATCATTCATTGGATGATGTGCGTTTCATCAAGTATGTACTTCTTTCTTTTTTTTCTATGCAATTTGGATCGACATCCATTTATTTCAGTGCCCTCATCCGCTCCGCTTGTATGTCTGTGTGGCTCTGGAAGGCCTTACTTTACTAATACTAACAGGTAGGGCGCGTTACTTTTTTCTTTTTTTGCGCATGTTTAGATTATTTACTTGCCCTTTCACTTTTTCATCGGCTGTCACCAACTTTGTTCAATGCTAGTCCCTAACCCATGCATGAATAAGGGCTCCGCTGGCTACCAGGTTCAGAGAAGTTTGTAAGCTCTTTCTCTTTTTTTGTTTTTCGCAACCTTTTCCGTTTAAGGTCTTTAATTCGGCATTAGCTTCGTTAGAGAAAGCCATGCGTGAACTACAAAGCACGAGATCCTGAACACCACGAAAGAAAGCGTACTACTTTTCAATAAGGTCCAACTTACTTTTCAGAGAGGAGAGACATGAACTTGTTTTAGGCTTAGAAAAGGTATGAAAGATTTCTGGAAAAGAGGTAGGGACTGGTCTCGCTGCTAAGGGAGAAGGAGAC
This sequence comes from Zea luxurians, assembly GCA_029449295.1. NCBI lineage: Eukaryota > Viridiplantae > Streptophyta > Magnoliopsida > Poales > Poaceae > Zea > Zea luxurians. Next base: position 16,789,550 of record JAOPSE010000050.1, read on the forward strand.
CTGTGTCGGAGCAAGCTAAAGAACCCACTTTAGATCGTCGATTTCAGGTAAGGCACTCGATCAAGCCTATACATCCAGGAATTTTGCTCCAAACCAAAGACGACTTGCTTTGCTGCATTTCTGGCTTTACTTTATTTTTTTGGCGAAAGAAAGGCCATATGATCTACTTTCTGGTGTCGGTCCCTTCACAAAGATAGCCCCTTCTTGCTCTTATTCTTATTCGGTGGAATACAATAGTTCTGAAGCTCCTTTCTTTCAAGTGAAAGTTGCCTATCTTTGCTTTGGAATCCAATCCAGTTGAAAACAAACAATTGCCCGATGGAAAAGTAAGATGAAAGGCAAGGAGTGTAAACCACGTACGAGCGAGCGCAGAAAGCGAAATGTTTTGCAGCGAGTCAAGCGTAATACAATCAAAAGGAAATTGGGTCAATGCTAAAACTCAAACAGTTCCGCAGAGGGTTGAAAGAGCGAGCTACATTCTTTCATAGAAGACAGAAAAAAGAGGACTGATGCTTTCTTACTTCATCTTAATATAGGGATGCTTTATGTAGCTTCCAATAAATAGGAAACAAGATGACCCATGGGGCACTCAGTGACGTATCTAAACCGTCTATCCAGTACTGGCTTTTCACACTCGGGAATAGAAACTGTCGGCACTTGAAGATGAACGAAGCGAAATTACCCCCCCCCCCTCCAAAAAAGCCCTTAGACCCACCTTGGTGGGGACTGACTGCTCTCCCCTACGAAAGTAGCATCGCGATGCAGAGATCAACAACACATATTCGCATACCATGCTTATCTATTGATGTCGCAGATCAGCGGCAACTCCCATACTAAGTATGATGTCGCATATCGGTTGTCTAACTAGAAGGGTGGAACCTTTTCTTTTTAACTAGTCTTAAAGTGGATGTCGCAGCCTTGAGTTCTTTTTATTGAATTCGCGAGATTGAAAATTAGGATTGAATGAATAACCTGGAGATATATTCCTTTTCTCAAATAGTTCTTTAAGGGGCCTCTCTCTATCCTTGGCTTATTCAATAGAGCTTTCCTTCTTTTCATTATTCGATACTGCTGTGAAATACTACGAGAGCTCGTAGGCAATATGAGATAGAGCTGACTAAGAGAAAGAAGTAAGCGGATCTTGCAGCAGTTTTCATTCCTTTATTTAGGTCTTGAACCTATTAAGTATAAGTAGAAGATCAAGCACTGATCTGATGGATCAAATGCTTTCACTACTCGATCAATGGCTTCCCAAAAGGCCTATTTACTAACTTCTCCTCGTTCCAGATTTCCGAATCGTTTTTTTAGTCATGTTAGCACCACGCTTCGCTTTCCGATATCTGGTATTATGGCTTTGCGCAGACTGACCACTACCTGTATCGGCGACTCAATGTGAGTGTGTCGGTCACAGCCCAATCGAGGGCATACTTTCTAATCTTTCTTTCGGCCATTCATCTTGCACTGCGTATTTGGATCCGATCCCTCCCTTATTTTAGCCAACATCCTATTAAGATGAATATCTGCAATTTGCAAATATGAGAAAAGTGGACGCTGTACTTGTCTGAAAGCGGAAACTAAGATGAAGAACTTATTCTCATTACTGGCTTGCTGTCCTTACTTTACTTTACTTTACTTAACTTAACATAACTTTACTTAACATACGTGTTTTCGTTATGGACAAGCTCTCCTTCTGTGCGCATCGATCGACCGACGTAGGGATTTGCATGGGGCGTTGCGCGTCGCGTCGGAGATTGTCAGACAATAAACGTTTCAATGGGTGTAGGTATAGGGGGAGGGGGTGTGGCGTACGCCACTTACTTTCTGGTGTGCAGGATGCACTTCCCACATGATTGTACAGTAGGCGTTGGAGCCCTCATCTCTAGGTACATGGAGGTGATCGCATATGCGGAGTAGCTTCCTTCGAGATGCCTTTGACCCGGGACCTACGCACGAGAGCATTAACATCAAGGACGGAAGGATTCCCATGCATGATGCGTACAACTCTAATCGCGAAGCAAAGTAAAAAAACAAACCGATGAAAGGAGAGAATGCGGGAGACAGAATGATGTCGTGCCAGCACAAGAAGTCAGACTAAACAACCCATTCGACGCGTCGGGGGTACTCGACCACCGGGAGATAGGGATTTAGTGACTTACCAACCAACCAGACATTGAGGGCAAGACATACCATACAAATCACGGCTTCGGCTGCTGTAGTCCTCTAGCCGAGCCACTACTAGCATGTGTGTAATTCATGGCAGTTCACTATTTTTTTGTTATGGAGCTATTCTCTTTCTTTTATTTTTATATAGTATAGAGAGCGGTAAGTTAGTGCTGTTCTAAGGATAAGGAAAAGGAAAAGGAAGTGGTAGCTGTTCCAGTACACAAAAAAGGGAGATTTGTGTAACCCGAGCTCTTTGATCAAGACGGTGTGGCCAAAGTAAATCCTTTGAGAAAAAAGTCATTTATTTTCGTTGGCTATAGTGATCAGCACAAGGGGTACTGCTGTTATGATCCCCACACGTCTCAAGACATGTCACATTTGATGAAACACGATTTGCCTCGCTACCCCATGCGCCTCTTCTCGGGGAGAGATACACACACGCGCGATGACTGCTTTGCCACCGCCCACTCTATGTGCTCCGATTAGCGTTCCGACGCCTGGCATGGCAGTGCACACGGCTCATGGTTGACCACGCTCACATCCGCTTCAGACATAAAGGACCATTGAGGTCCGGCCCTATCGTACTGGAAGTCCCATGCTTTTCGTTTTTCTTCTCGTGCGTTAGGATTGAAACCTAAGCTAATTAAGCTACTATCTCTGGCTCTAGAGAATGGTATCCGTTCATTTCTGCCTGTCCATAAGCGTATATAGGATGAAGTCTAAACGAATCAACGAAAATTACGGTTAAGGCATTTGAGAATATTAACATTGGGCACTCTAACTCGAAGGAAGAAGCCGAAGCCAGTCCAGTAGCTCGAACTCTGACTATCTACGAAAAAGATGGCATTCTCCCTTAATCTGCCTTGTTTTGAGAAGCAGGGAGGTAGTTTTGTCAAGCCCGTTAAACGCAACGACAGTCAAGGCTAGGAAGATTTTCCAGGCCAGCCAACAAAGTGGGATATTCTTTGGAAGAAAGCCTGTATTGTTTGACAAGATCTTTAGGTCGGTCTCAACACGTTGGCATCTTCTATTCCTGACTCATTGGGGATATTATGCCTTTTGCTTGTCAGAAGTAGACCGACGATACGGACTAAAGTAAGTCAGATCTCCAAATATTTCATCATACTCAGTCCTGAAAGAACAAGCAAGGGATGAGCGCACGCTGGTAGTAGAAGGAAGCGGAGATGGAGGCGGCTAGGCATCAGTTTGAGTTCGAGATCGAGACCAGCTTCAGCCACTATTGCTACGACGGGCTTACTTAGACTGAGAACAGAGATTCTTTTCTCTGCTATGCTACTTTCCTCTTTCTTCCCTGAGGGCATTCCTTTCCTGAACATAGAGCCAAACAGTCTTGCCCGGAACCCCCGATTCCTTCCCTTCTTGAAGAAAACGATACCGAGAAGGCAATAGCACTTGAAAAAATGAAAATACCGTCAGAAAATATTCTATTGCTATTCGGGAGAACACAGGCTTCGAAAGCTTACTGACCAGCCATGCTACTCTGTTTTGGTTGAAGTACCTTTTGATACTGCTGATTCCATCTTTGTATCGTTCGAGCTAGCCCCATGACTTCTTGGTCGAGCGCAGCTCTTGTTCGATTTATCTTTCTTTGATCGAGCGCAGCGAGAAGCAAGTCTGGCGAACCTTGTGCTAAAATTCCTTCTTTTCTTTCTTTCTTGGTTTTGGATCAGTTTGTTAAAGGTGGGAAAGGTTTGTTTACAAAGGCATGACTCAACTGCTGCAAACTTATCAGGATTGTACCTACCGTGAAATTCGTGCCTCATGGCAGTCTTGCATGTAAAAGGTGGTGGTGGTTATCTATCAGGCGGGAAGCGCCAAGCCTATCACGCGGGAAAGACCCCTAACCTACCACCAACTTACCTTCCAACCAAGCCCTTCGATCCCGCGCTGCTGCTGGGTATATAATCTCGGTCCTCCCCTTACTTTGAAGCCTACAGCTCCACAATTTGTTTTCCTATAATTAATGGCAGGAATCCAAAAGATACTGTTTTTTCTTTTTCTTGTCTTTTTTCTGTTCTGCTTTTTCATGGCATCGAAGCTACGCGAGGGAAAGCGATGCTGCCCACTCTGCTGCAAAAGGGGGCAGCTTTCTTCTTCCCCAAAATGATAGTTCCACCATCACAGCATGCAGCAAAATTCTGTGGAGAGGCTGCACAGCAAAGCGCCTTGTGCCATCCGGCGCTAATCTTCTACATCACTAGGTTAGCGGGACCTGAAGAAAGACTAAGTCCGTCTGTCGAAAGCTCAGTTGTTGGTTTGGTGATACTAGTGCTTTCTAGTGTTTGAGTTGTTCAGGAGTCGTTATAAGTCAGATTACCTCATTGTAACGCAGGTGTCCCCTGCTTTCCTTATTTCCTTTTTTATTGTATGAACTTTGGCTTTCTTAATAAAGCTGGGCGTCTATCCTGAGTGTGAGCATTCATAGTTGTGAACTTGTGATACTATTGTTTAACTTGCTGCAAAGACTACTTTTACTTGCAATTGGTTCATAAAATGGTCTGGTACTTTAGGAGGTCTGCTCCCACAATTACTTATACTTAAGATCTAGTGATGTTCTAAAGTCTAAACCAAGGAGCAAATGAAGAATTATCTGTAGTTAGCAGTTCGTGCGGCTCATTCACCTTGGATGGATCGGCTGGTCCTGGCATTCTTTTGACACTGGACACTCAAGGAGGTGCTTACCTACTAAGAACTAGTCCCACTGTCTATTACTCGGGTGCTGAGGCAACTAATAAGAAAGAAGCTTGGGGAGGAATCCATTTGCTATCTTCACTAGACGGACACAGATGGCGCAGATTTAGGCAAGGATTTTTTGAGAATGATTATTAGCCTTCTTAGAATATCCGCCTATATTAATAAAGAGTTTGAGATTGACCACCCACAAGACAAGAGTTTGACCATGGGGTAAGGTTACCATTCCTAAAGAAAAGACCAGTTACGGACTCTACAACATCAAAAAAGAGGACTGAATCGGCCTTCAAATAGTTTACTCGACCTTCAAAGTCTTGTTCATCGCCAAGTAGGCTTCCTGAAAGGCGGACAGGGCAAGCAAAGTAAAGAAGTTAGTACTTCGCTACTGGACAAGGCTACTATTACAAGTCCAAAAAATACGTTACTCATTGGAGCGATGATTGATTCAAATTTGCCTAAAGATCATGGATTTACATAGGCGGCTCACAAGGGAAAAACAAGGTTAAATGCCCCAGGGATTACAACCAAAGTTTCAGGTGTGATCTTACAACCCCTACTAAAGCAATAGGACTCTATTTCCAACTGATGAACTGTGTAGTGGAACTATGGGAACTAGTAAGCCTATAAGTGAGAGTGATTCTTTCCCCAAAATTCAATATGCTATAAAACTTCCTTGGTTCCAATCCAATTCATGATATAAGGAATATCATATCATATCATATATAGTAAAGCAACAATAATGAAATGTGTGCGTTATAGTATAGTATAGTATAGTATAGTATAGTATAGTATAGTATAGTATAGTATAGTATAGTATAGTATAGTATAGTATAGTATAGTATAGTATAGTATAGTATAGTATAGTATAGTATAGTATAGTATAGTATAGTATAGTATAGTATAGTAAAGGAAAATTCCTTTGCCAACGCCTACGTCTTGCTTTCAGTATCATATATTCAGTAGACTAGACTTTTCTATGTGAATTCAAAGAATATCCTATCTAATAATGATTTCACTCTAGATGAAGGCTATTCCTCCTGTTATAGCTAAAGCAAAGCAACCGTGTCAAGTTTTATTGTCCCGAGTGGCTATTTCAGCGGAGCCTATCCCTCCTAATGTGTTACATCCTGGCCATCTTTTGCTGTCCAAAATCCTGGCTGAGGTAGGTATAGTGTCTGTTCGGCTCGGCAATCCAAGATTAGCAGAAGTAATAGGTGGGGCTTATATTATATTATAGTAAAGAAAAACTACTTGAATAAGCGCTCAGCCGGCAGAGAGAAAAGGAAAGTAAATGGGATGTTCAAGTAGGTAGCGAGTTCATCACCGGGGATGTCTGTACTAAAGCAAGCAAAGACCTAGTCTGCTTTGAATTAAGCATTTTGGTGTGGAATTCGCCTAACTTTCTATCTAGAAACTAGTGAAAAGCTAGCCGACTATTTCAAACGAGTAAAGATAAGCAGCAAAGCCAGGAAATACAGTAAGCGAGGAGGAGTATTCATGTCTCTTTCTCCCACCAACGTAATACCCGACAGCGCGTAGTCAAGTTCACTTTCTCATAGCCTATTCGTTCACACCAGATCTCGACCGAGTGAATGAGAAGGAGTTTCATCACGCTCGCCCAAAGCAGATTTCCCCCGGTCCGCGTGCACATTGAATTCATAGGGGGCTTAAATATCTCTTCAATTAGCCCATCCCGTCAAGCCCTTATTCTTTCGATGTCTCTCACGAAGAGTATAGAAGTTGGTCCTTTATTAATTAGTAAAAGCAAGCTATCGCACTGGGTAGCTACTCCTTGTTGGGTAGCCCCTCGAATATGGTATATTGTAGGTCTCCAGCGTTGGCGCTCTTCTTCTTTCGACAGAATCTCTCTTCTCGAGTGTTGCTGGTACTTTGAATACTTATTTCACCCTTGGTACTAGATAAGAAGGCTATGTATGTAGTCGTACTACACCAGTGTTTAATAACAAATAGCATATCAAATTGATCCGCATCTTAACTCCAATCTTATTATTATTAGTAACGTATCCTTGTTCTTTCTTTACTGCGAACTACTTTATCAAGTCTTGGTAAAGGAGCTACTGTGGAAGTCCCAATCCCAAGTAGGACTCTGTGTCTTTTCTTAAAAGAAAACCAGCGGGTACAATTCCCAATCTAATAGAATATTATAACTCTTGTACAGTGGGGAAGGCTCATCTCAACGGAACCCTACCCTAACCCTGACCCTATAGTACAGTACCCTATGTATAGAGTAATGCGAAGTCACCTTGGGCAAGTACAAGCATTCATTCTATCCGTAAGCTAAGGTAGTGAAAACCTTTATTGTGTAAGCAGTCGTAAGTCGGTAGGTGTGTGAATCGCAATATGCTTAACAAAGTCAGGACGAAAACTCTAAGAACCAGCCAGAGAATATTAAGTTAGTAAAATAAGAGGAGTGTCCGAAGTTGCCCTCCATTCTAGTGGAACCATCTAAGTTGACTATTCAATTAGTGGGCTTCTTTCACTTGAGTTTCTTCTGTTTACGGAGATCCTTAATCTTGCTGTATCATCGTCCTGGCACATAGCTAGTGCGGCTTCAACGTCTTCTATTCTAAGCCGTGGGAAACTTCAGTCTGAAGCGGAGATACCTAAAAGCGGCGTATGGACGCTTCTTCTAGAGCAGATAGGACAACCATAATTTTGCAAACTGGCAGCTATCAAATTGACCACACCTGATCGGAAGCGCTTGCTCCACGTTCTTTCCTTTCAACATATCGGGGCATAGGAGGCTGGTCATCTTACACACTTTTCGGGAGACGGGTGCCATGCTCTTCTTCTGTTTCAATGCCATGCACCGCGTAGTACTGCGTGTAGCCGCTTATTCTGTTCATAATTTTCTTCAAACACAGGTTCAAGGTCGAGGGCACCATTCGGTTTTCATGTAACCAAGGTCCCGGGCTCAGTAGGAAGTGTCGGCGTCAATGACATAGAATTTGACCAAGGTCGGAAATGAACCGAATTGCATGGGCAGTGTAATTGCCCCCAGAGCTTTCTGAGAGTTTTGATTGAACCCATGGACCCTATAGACTTGCGCTCACTCAATGTCATTTGTGATTTTCTTCAAAGGGAGAATGTTTATGTTTGTAGACAACCTAGATCCACCAACTTAAGTGAAGTTAAGCTCCGTGACATACAAGGGTTTATTATGATTAGCAGATCCATTTATCAGGTCCTCATCCTCAAAGGTAATGGTCGCTACTTGGTCCATGTGCATTGTTTCCATCATATTTCTTTCGGGGCTTTAAATTCCTCTGGTTTTTCTAGTGCTTGAATGAGGACTTCTCGTAATTCCCGCGACAAATGATTTTGCATTGAAAACGCTAAGAAGTGCGGCGAGCACATCCCTCTATTGGCTCTTTGACCTATTTTATCATCTTTTTCGAATAAAAAAGTCCTTGCTTTGATTCTTAGCCTCTGTATTTGCCTTGGGCCTTTCGGGAATGCGCCCGATCGTGGGTTAGGTTAGTATGACATGCATCTTCATTGTCTTTTTGAGGCTCCTCCCAACTTGACGATTTCTTTGTTTCCTCTTTCGTCCTATTCTTCTTCGTTCTCTTGGAGGTAGCTAGGAAGCTCCTCCCCCTCCCCCTGGGGTCCCCGTCTTCTTACTCCTCTTAATCTGAGGCCCATTTGAATTAACACCCGAAACTCAAGTGAAAGAAGCCCGCTAACCCACTCTTCTTTCCCCCCACCTACCCGGTAGGTAAGTAGGGGCCTCGTCATCTCTATTTATTTTACTTCCCAGGAAGACGGAGAAACTACACCTTATTTTTACGAATTAGAAAACGAATGAGATCAGAAAGGCCATCATTGGGGCAAACGATGCAATAGCTTCGGTGAGAGCAAAGCCCAAAATGGCATAACCGAATGATTGTTTAGCCAATGAAGGATTTCGCGCCACGGAATGAATCGAAGAACTGAGAACGTTTCCAATACCGACAGCAGCTCCCGCTAAAGTAGCAGCTCCAGCACCTATTGATTTAGCTCCTTCTAACATGTAGAGTTGAGAGTTGACATTGTCGGGTTTCACGCTTTTCCTTCGCAACTCGAAATTTCGAGTTCGAGTATAATATTTCTCGTTGATTTGATTCCTTCCTCCTCTCCTTATCCTTAGTTGAACAGATGAAAGCGAAAGGAGTTGCTTCAATGAAACTGGAAAACCTAAAACCCACATAGTGGAATAATAAACCTAGCCCTGCCCTTATCTTGGGCTTGACAGGTAGACTATAAAGAGATTCAGTACAGCAAGCCTGCACAGGAGTTCTAGCTATTTCCAATTTGAATAAATAACCCGATCATATCATATCTTGGAAAACCCTAAGACTACCCAAGGCTGTACCCTATAGTAATTTCCTTCTACCTCTTATCTCTATAGTCTTCACGTCGTCTCCTGGGTCGGTTAAGCTATAACCTAGTAGTACCGGGAACAACTCCTCTAAGCATCAAGTCAATTAAGGAACCGGATTTGTTGGGTTTTGAACTGTTAAATGGTTACATGCCCGACATACTGTGGGTGGCTAACTCGATTCATTCCTCGAATCGTAAATCATTACTATTTTTGCTTGCTCGAGTAGAGTCGAAAAGTGGGGAACCTGGATTCCCAGCAGGTGATCTCGATCACCATAATATGATATTTTGCATTCCCTTAATTTCTGAGATGGAACTCTTTTCCAACATAAAATACAAGTCTATCAGTTCAATAAAAGTATGGGTTAACCATTCCTCCTCTTAAGTTAGGGGTTTGGGATTAGTAGAGTAGTATAACTACAGCTCTAGTAGTTAAAGGCGGGAGGGGTCCGACCCGACTATTGGTTCTTTCCTCTAAAGAAACATAGCTAAAAGGTGTCTGATCTTGTCTATATTGTCCGAAGTAGCCTTTGCTTGTCAAAGTAAGTGAAAAAGGGTTTCAAAATACTATATTGTAGCTCAAGTATGCATGGAATAGCACAGGGTTATCCGCTTTATTATCTGGCTTATCTGCTTGAGAAAAGTGAACTCTTAGCTTTAAACCTACTTTGTCTTTGTATCTTAGCCCTTCTAGCTCTAGCTTAGGGGCCCTTTCCTAGCTTATTCAACTCTTTCTTCGGCAGGATCGAATGAGGATGATGGGGGATGCTTTTTTTCAACTAAACAGCGTTCGTCTGCTTGCTTTAAATTTTATGACGCTGAATGTGAGAAGAAAAATTGGAACTACTTGCTTGCCTGTGTTAAGCATGTAGATAGAACCTGGCGGGCATAGAGTCATAATAAGCTTCTCTTCTCCGCTGCACGCCTACTGTACCAAGCTAGCTAAAATACCAAGCTCCTGTGGGCTAATCTCATTTCCCATCTCATGTAACAACCTCTTCACCCTTTACCCATGAGCTTTTAGAATCTATTTCCTATTTCTAAGCCGATTTTCATTTTGAAAATGCGCTGAGCAGAGTCAATTTCTCGATGGCACTTGCTAAAGATCGTATCATAACTACCGGGCCTACAACACAAACGTCGACTACTTCATTTCACTTCCCCCGGGAATCAGCTACCAAAAAGGAAGGTTGCGATAGTGTGTAAGCTATAATATACATATTCTAGATAGGCTGAAGGCAGAAGGATAGGCTTGCCGGGAACAAGAGCTTGCATTCATATTTTGTTGTTGTGTTTGTGTTGTGATCTATTGGCTCCCTCGTTTCTGGTCAATCTTTCCTGTGGCAGATAAGGGCCGATCTAATAGAATCGACTCTAAGAAGATTGGAAGTGGTGAACCGGATCTTTTTTCTATATAAAGGGATCAATCCTTTTGGCTCTAATAGCAGTGAATAGACTCCGTCTAGATTTGGAGGAGTTATCAATATGCCTTTGTCTGGTGCTGCTTCGCCGGTATCGGCTTGTGTTAATGTCATAGATCACCTACTATACTAGGAGCTTAAGTCGACTAGACTTGACTCGAGAATAGAATCGAAGCCTCGCCAAGATAAATACAACCCTATGGCTATGGTATGGCACTCACTGCAATGACACGACCAGGTCTATAGAAAAGTTGATACAGATCTCATACAGGTAAGGTTCCGCACTTTTCTAAGTAACTACTAGCTCCGGATGCATCTTTCTCATTGACTGCTTTCTTCAAATCAAAGTAGGATGAACAAGGAAATGGAACTGGTCAATGCATTTCTAACTAACAATTGACCCTATTCCTCGAATGGCGCGTAGAGTGAAGTACTGACTTGCCTTGAAAGGATTGGTTCCCATCTTTTTCTAACCTCGAGCAATAGCTGCTTCCCGGCACTTCTTAACCCATTCCCCCTTGCTGACTTCTACCGTTGCACTCTCCTTTTGGCACCTAATCTAGGTTTTGATATGACATTGATCTCAAACCGCCACATATTGATAGAATAGTTCAACAAGTGCCGCTTCTGAATTTGTCTCAAATTACCGGAACAGTATGTCAAAGCCAGTAGTTTGAACTGCCAGTGGAGTGCCGTTGTCTCGAAGTTGTTGACTATTGTCCAACTATCAAATTAGTGTAGACAGAAGCACTGTTTGAGCCTTATCGAGAATCAATCCGTTCTGGCACTTATTGTCTATAGCAAAGTGAAGGAATAGAATGATCATCCTGCTCCTATTTAAATAGTACAGAATTCCATGGAAAGTGTAGCAAGCCGATTCAATTGACCAGCTCCATAGGGAGGAAATGGTATTCCAAAGAGCAAAACAAAGCCAGTTGGTTATCGGCAGACAGAAAGCATTTATTTGTCTCTTTGTAGGCTCAAATGATCACAAAGCCTAAGAGTTTTAACCGGTTAGCAAATATGACTAATGGACTCCACCTTCTTCTATCTCCGGGTCAAGTCAAAGAGTTTCAGTTCTATACAGCACTGACTTTGGTGCCCGCTTACTACCCATAAGACCTTAGAAATGACTAGCAGGAGAGCAGTCACGGAAAGAAAGATTCTGCCAATTGAGAGAAAGCAAGATCAGGGAAGTCTTAGTCACTAACACACCATAGTACTAGTCAAGTCACAAGCAAAGCATCAAGTCCCATGCAGTGCCAGGTTGAAGAAAGAAGACTCTATAAAAAAGCAAGTGAGCTCTGGCACCCAGATATTAAGAAGTTAGGATGCGCCTAACTAAAACTATTTAGAAAGGCTAGTGAGCAAGTGCCACGGATCTGCGTGTACGGAACAGATCCAGAGCTAGGATGCAGCAAGAAAACAGTTGCGCTTCAGCGCAACGGATCTAGCAAGTTAGGATGCGCGTGACTAACGCGCAAAGGCTTTCGCGCTAGAAATAGAAAAAAGAGTGCTAGAAAGAAATCAAATCCGTTGCTTTACTTTAAAGTTACGAACAAAGGCTTCACTCTTTCCGTTCTGAGGCTAAAAAGGCCAAACGAGCCTACTCACATCCATTTAGGAATTTTGGAATTATATGACTCTGGGGTCAGTCCAGCAGCTATAGGTTTACACATACAAGAAGAGAGCTTTCCTATTTAATAAATACTCTCCTCGCCAATCCGATCTCTAGAACTTGACCCTTTTCCCTGCACGCCTCTTGTCACTTTTCACTAAAGAATGAACAATCGGCGCAGGAGGTAGGAGATCGAAGTCCAGAAAACAGACGTAATTACAATACTAAACTAATGATGATCAAAACTTTCTAAATAGAGTCAGAACTCCCCCTTCCTTGGTTTGGTAGAATTCACACCTAGAAGAAGTAGCCCTGCCGTGGCCTTTTACTCTCTCCACATTCGGGCTGGATAAAGAAAAATGAGAAGGTTGTCTAGAATATCAACGAATAAACAGGGAAGGCGTTTTTCAAGCATCTCATGCTCCAAATGAGAAGATGCAGCGAGGCACTCTTTCTAGATGATTCAGTTATAGTTGTTTGATCATAGACTCAAATAAGATAATGAAAATATTAAGCAGAAGTGTTCTCATCTCAAGCATCTGATTCTGGTGATTCGCAAATAGCTTGTCATAGCTAGTTCTTACCTGAATCACAGTAGGTTATTTGCTGCTGACAAAGGCCGCTAAGGTTCCACTCGATAGGATTTCTATTCCCCTCACTACTGCGTGCCTTGAAGATCATATAAGTGAGTGCTCAATTGTTATACTGCTATGGGAAGAAGCGGAAGATGAATCAGAACAGCAGGAAGCCGCTACCTAGAACAGCGCATACTCTTGACCGCTAACCCTCAATCAAACGTTGATAATTGTGCTTTCCCTACTCGACTTTTGGGTACATAACCTAATCAATCCCTTCCTTTCTCCCTGGACTATCGATCTAGAGACGGCACCTTTAGACCAGACCTGGAGACATCACAAAAAGAGTTCTGAGGATGACTGGCTGGATAGCGAGCACCTGACCTTGGGTTGACTTGCCTAGAACCTGACCAGGCACCGACACTGAATTCTACTTGAAATACCAGGCTCTTCTCTTAGATAGGAATCATATACTTTTAAGCCATAGGAATCATATACGAAGAACACATATGGCCTAGACTCATGAGCCAATAATCTAATAAATAGTTCGGTACGCGCGCTCAAGACGAACATCACCACGCCACGCTGGGCCCCTTCCCACTTCCCCTCGGATTTGCCTATCATGTCGGAATGGAATTCTTTCCATTAAAGAAAGTAGAATAAATATACGTGTTGGGGGCCTTCGGCTCCCGAAGGTCCTCAAAAACTTAGTTTGACAATGATTTCCAAGTGTAATATGTGAACAGGCACCTTCGGAGTCAGGTCGTGGATATACAAGAGCACGATTAAGACGAAGCTTGACTGGAATGAAAAACGATCATGACGAAGGATAAGACGATCACGAAGCTATGTGCAGAAAAGCTTCGGCATAACGACAGAAAAGGGGAACCGACTTAAAGATGAAAAGCCGGATTGGACCTTGAAGAATTACTATAAAGTTATTGATAAATGTAAAGGGCATCAATGTAATTTTACACGGGCTGCGTCCCGTGCCTATAAATAGGTGAACAGTACTCCCGTACTGTTCACGCTGACTTGGCATACACTTTTTTGCATCACGACTATACCTTTACTTTCCATCTATCTGAAGGTACATTTGTAATTTGATTTCATGAATTTGGTAATAAAAATAAGTTGATGATAATACTCGTATCATTACTCGTGTTTTATATATGTGTGCTCCTTTTTACCATCTATCAATCATACGAAGGTCTTTTCTTTTGTAACCTTCGTCCAAGATTCATTATATCCGAAGGGACATAATGTTTTTAAGGACGAAGGAGTTTAACATTTAACACTTTTTATGTTGCCTTGTTCTTAATTCTTAGCATTTGAGAACAAGTCCCCAACATTGGCGCCCACCTCCGGTGAACTCACTTCCACTTTTTGAGTTTTGAAAACCTTCGGCAAGCATCACCTTCGTCATGCCGCCGAAAAAAGCTTCAGTGACAGGGGCTGTCACTCTGCAGCCGCTGGACCGCAATCAGGATGTTGTTTCTCTTAGGGAGGCCCGAAGCCAGAAGAGGAAAGCCACCAGTCCAACGCCTCCGGAAGACGACTTGGACCATGAAATCCAATAAATGGAGGTGCTCCATCAACAGGTCCAATGGAAGAAGGAGAAGATGGCTCGTCTAGCTGATCTTCAAAGGCAGATAGATGAAGCCTCTAAAGAGCTTCGACACCTCGCTCAAGATGACCAGAATCAAAGGCCCCCGCGCAGAGAGCTTCATCAAGAGGGTTTCTACAACGAGGACGACTGGTATGAAGATTTCCATCATGGAAATTTTGCTTTTGATGATACTTCTCCTCTGCCAACAGAACTGCAGGCTACACCTTGGCCACAGTCTTATAAGCCACCTTAGCTCCCCATGTACGACGGTCATTCAGACCCGAAGCAATTCTTGATGAGCTATGAAGCAACTATATCTTCGTATGGCGGCAACACGGCGGTCATGGCAAAGTCCTTTGTCATGGCTGTCAGGAGCGTGGCACAAACCTGGTACTCCTCCCTTAGGCCAGGAACAATCACCTCATGGCAAAAGCTGAAAGATATGTTGATAACCAGCTTCCAAGGTTTTCAGACGAAGCCGGTCACTGCTCAAGCCTTATTCCAGTGCACCCAGGATCACGAAGAATATCTTCAGGCATATGTCCGAAGGTTCCTACGTCTGAGGGCACAGGCACCAACAGTGCCCAATGAAATTGTCATTGAGGCCATGATCAAGGGGCTTCGTCCAGGACCTTCGGCTCTGTACTTCGCTAGGAAGCCTCCTCAAACTTTGGAGAAGCTGCTCCAGAAGATGGACGAGTATATTCGAGCTGACAATGATTTTCGCCAAAGAAGGGAGGAAGCTCTCAGGTTCTCTGAAATGACCAGGGGCTTCGGAGGAAGGTTTTATCCGAGGCATGTCAGGTCAATTCACAATTCTACTCAAAATGATGACAAAGGGAGTCAGCAGCAAAGGCCACAGTGTTCTTCGCAAGCTTCGGGGCAACAGCAAAGCTCTTTTCGGCCGCCAGCGCCAAGAGGCAGAGGCGCCAGGGGCATCGGAGGAAGATTTGGAGATCAACCAAGAAAAATTTACTGCTTGTTCTGCGGTGAAGGCAAGGGCCATACCACCAGAATGTGCCATATTACCATTCAAAAGCAAAAGGAACTAGCAGAGGCTGCAGCGCAACAGAGCCAGTCGAAGCAGGTTATGCGTACCGCTTCGTACCATTCGCCTTACATTCCAGAATATGTAGGCAATCACCCTGCAGCCTCTGTTGCTTCGGCAAGCCAACCCCAAGCTTCCTAGCAACAGCTTCCACCACCACCACCAATACAACAAGCTCCGCAGCCAGAAGGGAGCCAGCACTCTCACCCCCAGAGGGACTTCAGAGAAGAATCCGAAGCTCGCACAGTCAATAGCACTGTGCCAGAATCGAAGCACATTTACTGACAAAATATCCTATCTCGACACCAGCTTTTTTACGCTTTCGCGTTCAGTTTTACTTTCTTCGTAGTAAAGAACAATTATGGGAAGTTTAAGTGTTTTTTGTCATTTTCAAATTCTTGTAACAGTTTAGCTTGTTATCATAATGAAAATATGTCTTCTCCATAGGCTCGAGTTGCCGAAGCATAAGAATCTATGGTGGCACGGAGAACCTTCGAATTATCAAAAAATTGTTCTAAGGAACGCAGTGCAATTTATTCAAAGTAGTAAAAAAGTCGTTCCTAAGGGAGCGCAGTGTAAGTTTTCTGCTCAAAAGTCGTTCCGAAGGGAATGCAGAGCTTACAGCGAAAAATAAACGCTGATTCCGCTGAAAGTAAAAGGCGAAGAAGCTCCTAAGTGAGGCTTACAGTGAAAAATAAACGCTGATTCCGCTGAAAGTAAAAGGCGAAGAAGCTCCTAAGGGAGGCTTACAGCGAAAAGTCAGCGCTGAGATAAAAAGATTATGTGCTCTATTGCAGAGATGTGTGTATCTTCAGCATAAATATCATTTTGCATAGCATAACATCATCCCACCATTTTGCATAACATAAGCATCATACATCATATTGCATGAAAACGAGAAGGGGATATAGTATTAATCTTCGAAGAATGTATTAAGAAGAAGTATAGCTTCGTCAGAGAGGCAACATAAAACTTTTTTATAGCTTCGAAGAATGTTTGCGCGAAGCTTGGATATTCTTCATCAAGAGAATAATGAAAATTATTATGATACATACAAGATTTTTCTTCACGAAGCATGAAAAGAAGGGAAGGTGTTTTTTTCGCCGAAGGCTCAAAAGCGGTATGTATGTAAAATTTCATGCATCGTAAAGAATTGAGCCGTAAGTAGATTATATATTACATTCAAAGTTGCAAAGTTTTACACATGACATGTTCCAAGTGTTTTTTACATTAACACTTAATCTTCCCTAAGAACTACTTCTGCAGCTTCGTTTAATAGCTGATTGATAACTTTGTCCATAATGGCTTTGGCCATTCGTCTAATTTCGTCGTCCCCCTTCGGGGGGGGTCTGGAGCTGCTCCAGCAGATTCTGAGGGAGGAGAGGATACGACTATATTACTATTACAGAATCGCGAGCAAATTTTAAAATAAAAAATCACAACAGAATAAAAACCACTAACTAATACCTATTTGCCCTTCGGGCCCCGTGCCTTCTTCAGCAGCCTCCGCTACCTTTCTAGCATCATGGATGCCTTTTTCGCTTCTCTGAATAATTTGTTGAGCCATTTCTCGGCCGCCATTGTCCCAAATGTCTGTGAAAAATCTTCCACCGACCTGGCTTGCTTCGGCTGAAGGGTCTTTGATATCTTCAGAGGATAAAGCAGTTCCAGACTGTGCTAAAGATTTCACATGTTCGCATCCTTTCTTTTCCAAAATAGTAACAATTCCTCTGGCGCCTGAAAAAGCACAAATGTCCCCGCGACTATTCAAGATTTCCTCGAAGGCCTCAACTTCGCGACTGATCCATTCAATCGGGCCTTCTGGATTCCCTCTTGTGAAATTTTCTTCACTAGAAAATGCGCCAACGCTGGCGAAGCTGGATTTTATCTTTTTAACACACTCTATGGATTTATCATAACACCTTTTCTTCGAAGCACCAAGCTCTTCGACATTTACTTCCAAATGATTTGCCCATTGATCACTTAATTCTCGTTTTGTTTCTTCAAGAATGTGTTCTTCTTTAGCTCGGGCTAGTTGTTTCCGAAGATCTTTGATTTCACGCTTCTGAGCTTCGGCTTGAGTTTTAGAGTTAGCTTCGTCTTCCTTCATTTTTTCCACCAACGTAAGCAGAATTTTGTCCTTCTCCAAGGCTTCGTTTCTTAGCCTGATAACCTCTGTTCGAAGGTTGTTAAGAGCAATGGTGCAGCTCTCATCTTCGGCATTCTTCTGTGCCCTTAAGGCATTGCTGAGTATTAAGTCCTATTCAAAAGAATGAATGAGTTAACATAAGAACAAAAGACTAATTCAAAATTCATTAACTTCAAAATTCACAATTTTTTGTACCTTCAGACTATTGTATGCCAGGCTATCCGCAAGATCGTCCTTCGTCATGGCGCAAAGGCCAGCTTCGAGTTTCGGGAACCCCATGCTTCTAGCCATCTCCCGGCACACGGATAATTCTTTATTGTCTGGGAGACAGTATAGGAAATCATCTTCGTTTGTCCCATTGAACACTACGGCCCCCTTCGGATACTTCAGTTCTCGGGCATAGTGATTGGCTTCAAAAATCTCTTCTTCAGATAGTTTCTTCCCCGAAGCATGTCGCACAATATAATCACGTATTTTGGAAGATGCTTCGGGGGTGGCAGTGTCGATTTCCTCAATCAAAATCAGCTCTGTTGTTTTTGTTTTTCAGCTTCTAAACTTGCCTCTGATATTTTTGTTTCTTCGGTTTCCAAAGGTTGTATCTTGGTGGGCTCTGAAGGCCCAGCTTCAGTTTCAAATTGTTGCTTCGAAGTTTCAGCAACAAAGGCTTCAGTAGGCACTTCAGAAGTTTCAACAGTTTTCTTTGGAGTTATGCTTGAAGATTTAATTGTCTCCAAAACATCCAGCACATTAACCATCCTTTTTCTTTTCGGGGTCGCTGCTGGCCCCTTTTGGCTTTTAGCTGCCTCAACTTTTGATGAAGGACTCAAAATGTCCAATGTTTTTCCTTCTTCAGTTCTCGGTTCTTCCGTTTTCTCTATTGCTGGTGCTTCGGCCACTTCTTCGGATTTTGGCACTAGAGTTGGTTCTCTGGCTTCGGTGGCCTGCTCAATACAGCATGGAGGGTGTGTGAGCACTTTTACCTTCTTCCTCTTCGGCGCTGGCTCCCTAGGAGCAGCCGAAGCAATTTCCTTTGCAGGAGAAGTATTTTTCCTTTTTTGGCCTCGCATTGGATAATAGTAGTCGGGGTAGATAAATCCAATTGCATCAAATACTCGGTTCAGTCTCTTCTTCTTTCGGCCTCCGAAAGCCGCTGATAATGCAGTATTTTCGGCCTTTGAGTATGCCCCAAGCAATTCATCACTTACATTCTCAATGCTTTTTAGCCACTCATCATCTGGTTCAATGAACTTATCTCCATACTTGAACGTATATTTCAGCCTAATTAGCCCACCCTCGTCAATTTCTTTAACGGTCTCCTTCGGCATTTCCCAGTTATCTGCAAGTGGCCACACTCTGAAGGCAATGTGCTCTTGCATTAAATCCCTGGTCCCAATAAAAGAGCAAACTACGCTGAAGGCTCTCTGGCATTCTTCAGCTGCTTCGGTCATTTCTACCTTTGGTTTCCGGAGTCCGAAGCGCTGCTAGATAGGGCGCATGATGATATGTTTAATATCTTCTCGAACCTTCAAATCGTTCTTCACATAGAACCATTCCTTCATCCATTCCCCGGGCCATCTCTTCCGAAAAGTTGGCACAAGACAGCTTGACCCAGAGCGGGCACCGAAGCTATAGCAGCCAAAATTATTATGATATTGCTCCTTACCCCAGGGCTTCGTCTCGTACACTAACTCGTGTATATTGCAAAAGCTTTCTGCACTTGGCTCCAGGCCCTGGCTCTTCACGGCCCAGACGAAGACTCCCAGTCTTATCACTGCTTCAGGAGTAAGTTGATGAAGGTAAACTTGATATATTTTCCGAACATCTACCACAAATCTGCTTAGAGGGAATCGTAGCCCAGCTTTTAAAAAGCTTCGGAAGATCACGACTTCATTATCTTCGGGAGTCGGCGTAGTTTTCTCTCCGTCATCTGCCCTCACGATGGATATATCTCGGAAATATCTCCCCCTCATATTTTCAAGGTGACTCTGCTTAATAGTTGATTTTTCGAAATTTGAGTGACTGGGCCGCCACGGGCGATCTTCAGAATCCTCCCCACCACTATCCACATCATAACTATCACTGTCGCCAGTATCTTCAGATAGACCCTCCAAAGTCTCCTTGACAATCTTCTCCGTATTGGTCTTCGACATTGATTCAAGAAAACCCAGGTGCATTTCCTCAGAAAGGCTTAGCTTCAAAGCACCAGCAACTTTCTTGTCCTCAGACATCTTCGTGAATGCTGGCAAACCAGACTTGAAACCGAAGCTTAAAAATTTAAAACTGAGCAAATGTTGTCGCTCGCAGGCTGAAATGCTGGGTGAGTAAAAAGCAAATGGCAAAAGAGTGTGCCAAATAAACTCGTGGTGAGCTCGTATTTATACACCCAGCGTGTCGAAAGCTGGAGGGCCCCGCTTGTCAATGACTGTTGCTATTCTAGCAAAAGGAAGGTGTTTTTTCGGACCTTCGACTTAAAGCCTTCGTCCATGTCACAATATGAATTTATCATTACAGTAAATTAATATTGCGAGGGGCTACTATTGGGGGCCTTCGGCTCCCGAAGGTCCTCAAAAACTTAGTTTGACAATGTTTTCCAAGTGTAATATGTGAACAGGCACCTTCGGAGTCAGGTCGTGGATATACAAGAGCACGGTTAAGACGAAGCTTGACTGGAATGAAAAACGATCATGACGAAGGATAAGACGATCACGAAGCTATGTGCAGAAAAGCTTCGGCATAATGACAGAAAAGGGGAACCGACTTAAAGATGAAAAGCCGGATTGGACCTTGAAGAATTACTATAAAGTTATTGATAAATGTAAAGGGCATCAATGTAATTTTACATGGGCTGCGTCCCGTGCCTATAAATAGGTGAACAGTACTCCCGTACTGTTCACGCTGACTTGGCATACGCTTTTTTGCATCACGACTATACCTTTACTTTCCATCTATCTGAAGGTACATTTGTAATTTGTTTTTATGAATTTGGTAATAAAAATAAGTTGATGATAATACTCGTATCATTACTCGTGTTTTATATATGTGTGCTCCTTTTTACCATGTATCAATCATACGAAGGTCTTTTCTTTTGTAACCTTCGTCCAAGATTCATTATATCCGAAGGGACATAATGTTTTTAAGGACGAAGGAGTTTAACATTTAACACTTTTTATGTTGCCTTGTTCTTAATTCTTAGCATTTGAGAACAAGTCCCCAACAATACGAAAAGAAATACACAACCCTGAAATCAATAGGATTTCATAAATACCAATAGGCGCTATGAAGGGAAGGCGCAGGATCGCACACCGGAAGCAAAGCTGCCGTAATAGTAGAACCTCAAAAAGAGACCAACAGTTGAGACATATGGACATGGAAGTCTCGCAATCTATGCCCTCCCTCGAGGAAACGCCCCATTCATCCCTGGAGTCTGTACTCCGTACTCTGTACTATCCCTTAACTTTCCTCCAGTAGCCAGTCTAAGAATAAGTCCAATCTTACAAGTGTGCTGTTCAATGCACCACTTTCAGATATTCTGAGGACTCTTAAGGACAAGTCTTCCTATTTAAAGAAACCAGAGCCAGGGATGGAACACCAAATCAGTGAACCAAAGCGCATTCTATTCTAACTCTGACACAAAAGATAGTCTGCTAATCAAAATCGTCTTCTGTCCTGGATGCCTTATTGTTCATTGTAATTTCGGCAGCAAGCGGCGAAATTAATTGGAAGCAGGCTATGTGACTAGAAAGTAAAAGAGGCACGGGAAAGCCTTCACAGATCGGAGTGCTTAACTGGAAAATACTTTCTCTATTATACCGACTACTCATTTCTCTTTTTATCGAACGCGACTAATAATATCATAATTAGCATAACAACCATTGCAAAGAGTGATTCCACTTTTTGCATTGAGGAGAAATAGAAAAGAAAGACAACCTCGGTTCGTGCACGTGCGTATCAGCTTTCTTGGCTGTTCAAAGTGCATATTTAAAAGGTAATCTGCTTCTCGTTGACAAATCGAAAGAGGCCCTCACAGTAATCTGCCATAAAAGATTGAAATTACTTATTTGAACTACGTTGGCAAGCCTAAAGCTGTGTTCCACTCATATCATCCTCCAGGTCTAGTAGCTTGGAAGGGTTCAGCTCTTCTTTTATTCAAGAGGTACACCTCTTTTCTAACAGGGCCCTACCTTGAATGCGCAGAGCAGCCAAGTTCCTTTTAGAGACGTTAAGCACAGAGCAGTTAGGGAAATCTAGCCAAGGTAGTGGTAACCATACTCGGATGGCGGTTCGTTTTGGTGTCATTATGTCTAGTTTTGAGAAACCAATAGAGGAATAAGTAACAAGTAATTGTTGCCTTTTGTAGCAGAAGTATTGCTTCATTTCGGGTTGAAGTAACGGCTAGTCAAGTAAAGAGAAGACAAGTAAAGGTAGGAAGCTAGATGTATTCTATTGACATTCATCCTACCTTTGAGGTACAATAATCTGCATTGTGATTCCAAAATATGATCCTGCTTTTAGAAATTGGAATCATCGTACAAATAATTCGTGGTATTGGGCTGCAGCTGATGGTGCATATTGTGCACCATGTCTCCAACGGACATTCCATCAGTGTATGTGAAAATGCCCCGGCATTGCAGCTTTTTGTTATGCGCAGTATTCCTCAATGCAAGTTGGTGATATCACTCATTCAGGACATGGCTATGGGCTGAAGGGCAAAGAAATGCTCGCCGGGAGGGCTGCCTAGTGCCTTGTTTTGTATTCTTCAAGTAGTCTTTCTGGTATATTTTGCCTATGAGGATTACTAATATTAGTTGTTAGCAGCACCTTATTTGAAGGTTAGAGTGCAGTAAAGCTTCCCATTTGGGCATTGTCCCTCGCTCTTCTTGCATACAAACACAAGCTAGCCAGTGACCTTATAGCTAAAGTAGTAGCAGTTGCAGCCATTACAGAACACCTTAAACTTTTCCTTGAACATATATTGAGAGAAATCTAACCATGAGTTCATCATGGACGACGAAGCAGAACAAGCTGTTCGAGAGGGCACTGGCGACATACGACAAGGACACGCCGGACCGCTGGCAGAACGTGGCGCGGGCAGTGGGTGGTGGAAAGAGAACTCGCAAGTAAAGAGACATAGAACTGTATTTGCTTTGATTCGTAGCTCTATCCGAGATATATTGACCAGATTAAGGATTTGAAGAAACGAATAATGATGTTCACCAGCAGGGCCTCTTCTAAACAACCGAGGTACCTTTAAAAAACTATACACACTCTTTAAAGTGGGACCCCCCCTCCGCGCGAGCTGGGAACCGATATTCGATTAGTGCCAGTGGGTTCTCATCCAAGCAGAATCAAGGAGGCCATGGACAATGCTTTTCTAAGGCGGATTGTATACACATCTGGCCTCACCAGTTGCATCGTATCAAAAATCGCCATTCCTGAAATTACCGACTTTCAATGTTTTTCTGAAGCTTGAAGGAGACAGAGAAGAGAAGAGAATAGTCAGAAATCAATCATTAATCATTATTTTTATTATTTTGAAAACCGTCCGGACAAGTCCGGACCATTCGCTAATTACTGTAATTTACCATAGAGTAAAGGAGTAAAGAGAATCGTATTAATTAGGAGAACGTATTAATTAAGAGAAATTCAAATTGGAATTGGAAAGGACTCGCTCAAGCCATTCTTCGAATTCGAACTATTCCTGTATCGCAACTTGAAAGGTGGGTTTAGGAAGTTGTGGCACTTTTTGGATTTCGGAGGGAAGTACTCCACTATCCGTATTCAGATCTCTTTCTCGGGCTAAGGGCTAAGTGTTGTACCGTGCATTTCCATATCTTCCATTGGTGGAGAGTTCTCGAATGAATAAGTTTCCATCTGCCTATGGGATTGGCAATGTCCATATCTGCCCTGGGGCCAGCGCAGACTCTCACTCGGGAATCTGGTAAAGAGAAAGACAACTCTCTTTTTTCTCCGGTTATCATATAGCTAGCTAGTTTCTCCGGATCTAGCTAGTTTTTCCGTAGATCTATTGGTAAGATGCCCGCCTATTGGTCTCCGGTTTCATCCTGTTATTAGTTCTCAGGAGTTGGGAGAATAGAAGTCTTGCCTTGGCGGCCCACTCATATTCCATATTCTGACTTGACTTTTTATTTTTGAGCCTAGACTGTCTTTGTTGAGCTCTACGCCTAAGCCTTGGCTTAAATTATCTATGGGGAATGCCTCGGTTTCGAAGAGAAGTGGGGTTAAGCCCAAGATAAATAGAAAGAGGAATCAGCCTGGGCCAAATTACATTACAGATCATGCAAATCTTATGATTCGAATTTCTACCGGCTTGATCCAAAACAAGAACTACTCTTTGCCTCAAATGAAGGCTCCAGATCCCCATTCCCAAACAAAAAGCAATGCACAGAAATGAATGAAATTCAACAGATGAGTTGATCGTTGCTCTAGGCCTGGGGGAGCCCTATCTTTTACGAGTTCCGGTGAAGAGATCGTTTGAGAATTAGAAGCCGGGCAGAGCAGCAGTCACACCCGGGTTTTAGGGGCACCAAGACGCGGGCGAGAACATAAACACCAGATATGCTGGGACCAAGTCTCACACATATGATGTATAGTGGCACAGGATCGAATGTCACATCTTTATATATAACAGGAGTTCTATACAAAATAAATAATTACATTATAAGGAGACAACGGTCCAGCAACCCAAAGTTGACTGGGAGACGACGGCCTAGACCTCTCACGAACACATCGCAGCATCCTCCAAGCGCCTCATCCTGCGGTACCTGTTCTTGACCTGTGGGGGTGTGAGACAGCAAGAGTGAGCTCACATACGTTCATCGCTCAACAAGTTGTGGGGAATAATGTGTATGAACTCGCCAAAGGTGGGAGCTCATGTGAAGTATAAGGCTTACCAAAGAGGATGGCTGAAGCTGAGCATTGCTTTTAAAGTTGGTCAAAATTTTATTAGCCATTACTAAGTATAAGTAAATACCAACCCAATTAAATAGTAGAACAGAAGTAACAACATCACCTGCGATGCAAGGCATATGGCAAAATGAATTTAAGTTCCATAGATTAATCATGTGAGTGTCCGAGCTGCTCATGACCGTGAGCACGGCTAGTATACCAGTTTTACACTCTGCAGAGGTTGCGCATCTTTACCCACAAGTCATGTTACCCATCTGCCAAGGGATCGCGACTTCCCATACACCTCTACCGAGGAGGCGAGGCAGGGTAACACTACGAGGCCTTTACAAAGTTCCACTAGCTTCAGAAAACCCGCTACAGTTTATAGGAAGCTCCAATGCAGGAATCCCTTGCAGGACCGCCATCGCAGCAAAATCCTCCCGAGGGCCTCCCTACACTGACCACTCCCCTACTGCCCTTGCCCCTTTCGGGTAAGGTAGTCTTCCACTAGCTTTCCTAATTAATCGGCCAAGGGCGTCCCATTAAACCCTTGTGGTAGCACTGTTTTCCCGGGTGGTTCTCCATGTTCCAATTAACATAATGATCTTATCATGAACAGTAAATAGCAACTGATAACAAAAGTATGAATAATATGTACCTCAATGCCCAAATCCACATATAGCACTAGCAAGTACTACCCAGAAAGTTTAGTGGTAAACAAGGCATAAAGATAGACAAACTAGGGTAACCTATTAGGTCCCTTCAAATTAACCTATGCAGATCATTATGATTAATTAGAACATGAGTGGGTAAAAGAAATGATCAAGGGCACAACTTGCCTGTGACTTTAGATTCCAGGTACCAGGATGATCTTCAGGTGACACGTGACCTCACGCTAGTCGTAGCAATACAAACAAGCAGTGTATAGGCAAAATTAAAATCACACCAAACATGTAAACAAAATACATAATAATAATCTACTCATTAAAATAAGATTCTAGGAACAGAAATCATTAATTTTTGGAGTTACGGATTCTAAGTTATGAATTTCTGAAGTTAATAAGCATCTAGAATAGATTAATCCAAATGAATAATTTTAATTTATGTTTTATGGTTAAACAATGTTACTAGTTGATAGACAATGTTAATACGAAATTATTGCCACCGAAATGGTTTAAAAAGGAGTTAAAATAAAGAAGTTATGAATTATCTAAGTTTCTGAATTTATTTTAATACTAAAAGTCTACTTTTATATTAATATAATCATTTTATACAACTACTGGATCGAGGCAGCTATTTCAGAAGAGTCCAGGGTCTATCTCGCATAAAACAGGACCTAACCGTAAGGGTTTTTAAATGGCATAGGACGGCGGGTTGGTTTACAGAAAGTAGAGGGGCTCTTTTGTAAACCAACCATGCCGAAGGGGTATGGAATACTACTAGTCGTCAGGTCTAATTTCAACGCCCAAGATTAGATCTCCTTATCTTGCAACTCGGCATTCATCCACGACCCACGGATCGGAATCCAGCGGTGCTAATTTAAAGACTGGTGGCTGGTTCTGGTCCGTTCGATCGCATCCTACGGCTCACCCTCAACCCCGAAGCGGTACGCACCGGTTTTAATCGCAGCCGTCATCGCGGATCCCACGGTCCCTAGACTTCTTCTCCCCATCGGCTGATTCCTATCGTTTCCCCCTTCTCTCTCATACCGGAGCCGGTACAGCGGCGCCATTGGCAAACACCGACAAGCTGCAAACCGGTCAGCCCAGCTAGTGAACTCCGGAATCGACGAGAACTATGTGTTGTGCAAAGTTTGGACAACGACGCCACACAGAGGGAATCCTTACCTTGACTGGCGCGCCCAGCGATAGCACGACCTCCCTCTACGCGACCCGACGAGGCTCCCAGACCACACTTTCGGCCAGCAGCAGTAATGCAGGTGAGATGAGCGTGCGACAGCTTTCTTTTCTCTCGTTCTCTCTGGGCTCGCTTGGCGCGACGGCAGCGTCTTCTCCCTATTCTTCTTGGCTCACGGCGGAGGAACTTTCGCAGCTCACGGCAAGGGCGAGGACTCGTGGCTCTTCGTCATGAGCACATGCTAGCGGTATTTGATGGTAGGTGTGCGAGCATGCATATATATCCAGGGAACGGTGGTTACTAGTAGAGCGAAAAGAACGGGCGGTTCGGAGTTCTAATTCCGAATATCTCGGATCCACAACTTCGTTTGTTGTAGCAGAATTACGTACCTAGGTAGGAGATAGAGCTGTTATCGGGAGTCACACGATAGTGATACGTGCAAAAAAAAATACTTAGATGACACATGCATGAGGTCGCGGCTGGATGATTAAATGAAGAGAAAAAAAAAATCACAAGGCATGGGCTACGTGAAGGAAGGAGTGGCCGAGTGGGTTAAAGGAGGTTTTCTTTTTTTTTCCTATGTTAATTTCCAAATTTTAGTTTCCAAATTTAATATTAAATTCAAACGTAAGTTTCGATATTAAACTTTAAAATGCACAAACAAACCCAGCATGAATACCAGATTTATTTTACTTATTTATTTGTTACTTCTTTTTAAATAATGCTTCTACATACATAATTCATATAAGGATAATTCTCTCAAATAATTAATTGAGGTTCGTTCTATTATTTAATTTCTTAATTTCAAATTGATTTTTTTAAAAAAAAATCTAAAATTGAGCACTCAATGATTACCATTTGTTGTTTATTTTAACAAAAATTATTTCAAAGGTAAGAAAATCCTTATAAAAAGACATTTTAATTCCAATCCTTTATGGAGACCTTTCCTTAGATCCCAAAAATTGGATTTTGGGTGCTACAAATTCTACCTTTCAAACCTAACTTGTCTCAAAAATTTGAGTACACATGCAATCATTCAAGAACTCCAGCATGAAATGTACAATCACATATTTATTTATTTGCCATTTGACTACTTTAATTCCTTTAGTTGAATATGCATAAAGGAAAGAAGATCAAGAAATCCTAAAAATTCTAGCATAGAAGCCTATTTATTTATTTATCCTATTATCTTTCTCTTATACCAATTTTGGGCATTACAAATCCTACCCCCCTTAACAGAAATCTCGTCCTCGAGATTTGTAAGAAAAGGGATGTATACCCATATTGTCTCAAAACATATGCACAAACAAAATCTCAGCATGATTCATAACTCATTAGCAAAACATAGGGTCAATAGACCTTATTATTATTACTAAAATAGTAAAATACTACTACTAACTAAACTAATATTTAGGTCTTACAAATAGGAAAATATGTATATATATATCTATGTTTATGTTTATCTCTATTCTTGTTGTTCGTTGACTTCTTCACCGACTACTTCATCTTCAACTAGCTCTTCTTCTTGAATTTCATGTTCACCTGGTTCAGCTTCTACTTCTGCATGATGGGCTTGTCCCCGATTGACAGATAGGGGCTGACTCTTTCCTACCGAGGCTTGACCTTGCTTCATCGGAGCTGGTGTAGTGTAGGCAGCCCTGTTGGGACAGTAGTTGGCGTAGTGTCCCGGTTGTCCACATTTGAAGCATGCCCTGTTGGTGGTTGTGTTAGGAGCAACAGGTCCTGCTGGTATGCTTGCTTGCGGAGGAGCAGTTGGTGCCCGTTGAGTTTGTTGCCCGGAACTGCCACTAGCTGGTGTACTTGGGGTGGTAGTATAGCGTGGACGGGAACTACTTCCAGCCTGCCCTTGGTTGGTCGCCTTTCTTTTCTCCCCAAATATACTCCTCTTGTTTTCTACCGCAATAGCTTTGTCAAGTAGCCTCTGGAAGGATGGGAATGTGTGCGATACCAGTTGATATTGCAAGGGTCCAATCAAACCGTCCAGAAAAAGCTCCTGCTTTTGCTCATCATCCTCAACATCTCTAGGAGCATTTCGAGATAACTGGATGAATTTGTCCCTGTATTCACTCACAGACATACTTCCTTGCTTAAGGGATAGAAACTCCTTTCTCTTAATCTTCATGAGCCCAGCAGGAATATGGTAATTCCTGAATTGAGTGGAGAATTCTGCCTAGGTAATTGTATCAACAGCAGCATGAGCAGCGCAGTACGCATCCCACCAATCCGCAGCAGGACCAGCAAGATGACCTGATGCGTAGAGTACTTTCTCTCTGTCCGAGCATTGAGCTATGTTGAGCATCTTTTCTACAGACTTTAGCCAGTCATCTGCTTGCAGCGGATCTGCGGAGTTGGAGAAGGTTGGTGGTTTGTGGCTCATGAATTCCCAGTGCTTGTCCCGGGGTGGAACTGGTGGTGGAGGTGGAGGCAGTGGCGCTTGTTGCTGTTGCTGTTGCGCCCTTCTTTCTTGACGTATCTCCTCCCGCTCTTGGCACATCTCCCGACGTGCATCCTCTCTTTCCTGGCGCATTTCCTGGCGTTCTTGTTGCATCTTTGCGCGCATATCTACCATAGTGTCCGCCATTTGCTGCATCATCCTCATCTGAGCTGCAATCAGTGGGTCAACTCCGCCTGGTGGAGGATTAGGAGGATTCATCTCTGCTGGCTGTGGCTGGGGTCGTCTATATATCCACCGAGTGTGTCGATTAGGAGGTAAATCAATTCCACCACCCCGCCTGGTATTGACCATCTGGTTAGATACATAGGGTAAGAGAATAGTAGACAAGGCAGGTATTTACAATTCAGGTTACTTTGGGGGATTTTATTAGCTAAACAGATTAATGTTTTACCTACCATAGCTAATTCAATACCTTATGGTGGTACATGCTAAGATGTCCATCTATAGTAGTTCAACCAATCAAAGAAGCAAATCAGACATTTATCATAAGAACAAGCATTCAAGGACACAGATACTTATAAAAAAATAGTTTTGTTTTTGTTCCTAAGAGTAGGTCTCCTATTCCTAAAGTCACTGTATGCACAGGATTTCAAAGTGTGAAATCCACATTTGTCTTTAGAGAGAAAAGGTAAGAAAAATTAGAGTGAAGCGGAAATAGATGAGAAAAGATTAAGAAAAGTTTAGAAAAGAATCAAAGTAGCAAAGGTAAGTAGACAATGGTTGTCCAGTTCTATCTAGGTTTCGTCCTACAGTCAACATTCCTCTGATACCACTTCTGTCACACCCGGGTTTTAGGGGCACCAAGACCCGGGCGCGAACATAAACACCAGATATGCTGGGACCAAGTCTCACACATATGATGTATAGTGGCACAGGATCGAATGTCACATCTTTATATATAACAGGAGTTCTATACAAAATAAATAATTACATTATAAGGAGACAACGGTCCAGCAACCCAAAGTTGACTGGGAGACGACGGCCTAGACCTCTCACGAACACATCGCAGCATCCTCCAAGCGCCTCATCCTGCGATACCTGTTATTGACCTATGGGGGTGTGAGACAGCAAGAGTGAGCTCACATACGTTCATCGCTCAACAAGTTGTGGGGAATAATGTGTATGAACTCGCCAAAGGTGGGAGCTCATGTGAAGTGTAAGGCTTACCAAAGAGGATGGCTGAAGCTGAGCATTGCTTTTAAAGTTGGTCAAAATTTTATTAGCCATTACTAAGTATAAGTAAATACCAACCCAATTAAATAGTAGAACAGAAGTAACAACATCACCTGCGATGCAAGGCATATGACAAATTGAATTTAAGTTCCATAGATTAATCATGTGAGTGTCCGAGCTGCTCATGACCGTGAGCACGGCTAGTATACCAGTTTTACACTCTGCAGAGGTTGCGCATCTTTACCCACAAGTCATGTTACCCATCTGCCAAGGGATCGCGACTTCCCATACACCTCTACCGAGGAGGCGAGGCAGGGTAACACTACGAGGCCTTTACAAAGTTCCACTAGCTTCAGAAAACCCGCTACAGTTTATAGGAAGCTCCAATGCAGGAATCCCTTGCAGGACCGCCATCGCAGCAAAATCCTCCCGAGGGCCTCCCTACACTGACCACTCCCCTACTGCCCTTGCCCCTTTCGGGTAAGGTAGTCTTCCACTAGCTTTCCTAATTAATCGGCCAAGGGCGTCCCATTAAACCCTTGTGGTAGCACTGTTTTCCCGGGTGGTTCTCCATGTTCCAATTAACATAATGATCTTATCATGAACAGTAAATAGCAACTGATAACAAAAGTATGAATAATATGTACCTCAATGCCCAAATCCACATATAGCACTAGCAAGTACTACCCAGAAAGTTTAGTGGTAAACAAGGCATAAAGATAGACAAACTAGGGTAACCTATTAGGTCCCTTCAAATTAACCTATGCAGATCATTATGATTAATTAGAACATGAGTGGGTAAAAGAAATGATCAAGGGCACAACTTGCCTGTGACTTTAGATTCCAGGTACCAGGATGATCTTCAGGTGACACGTGACCTCACGCTAGTCGTAGCAATACAAACAAGCAGTGTATAGGCAAAATTAAAATCACACCAAACATGTAAACAAAATACATAATAATAATCTACTCATTAAAATAAGATTCTAGGAACAGAAATCATTAATTTTTGGAGTTACGGATTCTAAGTTATGAATTTCTGAAGTTAATAAGCATCTAGAATAGATTAATCCAAATGAATAATTTTAATTTATGTTTTATGGTTAAACAATGTTACTAGTTGATAGACAATGTTAATACGAAATTATTGCCACCGGAATGGTTTAAAAAGGAGTTAAAATAAAGAAGTTATGAATTATCTAAGTTTCTGAATTTATTTTAATACTAAAAGTCTACTTTTATATTAATATAATCATTTTATACAACTACTGGATCGAGGCAGCTATTTCAGAAGAGTCCAGGGTCTATCTCGCATAAAACAGGACCTAACCGTAAGGGTTTTTAAATGGCATAGGACGGCGGGTTGGTTTACAGAAAGTAGAGGGGCTCTTTTGTAAACCAACCATGCCGAAGGGGTATGGAATACTACTAGTCGTCAGGTCTAATTTCAACGCCCAAGATTAGATCTCCTTATCTTGCAACTCGGCATTCATCCACGACCCACGGATCGGAATCCAGCGGTGCTAATTTAAAGACTGGTGGCTGGTTCTGGTCCGTCCGATCGCATCCTACGGCTCACCCTCAACCCCGAAGCGGTACGCACCGGTTTTAATCGCAGCCGTCCATCGCGGATCCCACGGTCCCTAGACTTCTTCTCCCCATCGGCTGATTCCTATCGTTTCCCCCTTCTCTCTCATACCGGAGCCGGTACAGCGGTGCCATTGGCAAACACCGACAAGCTGCAAACCGGTCAGCCCAGCTAGTGAACTCCGGAATCGACGAGAACTATGTGTTGTGCAAAGTTTGGACAACGACGCCACACAGAGGGAATCCTTACCTTGACTGGCGCGCCCAGCGATAGCACGACCTCCCTCTACGCGACCCGACGAGGCTCCCAGACCACACTTTCGGCCAGCAGCAGTAATGCAGGTGAGATGAGCGTGCGACAGCTTTCTTTTCTCTCGTTCTCTCTGGGCTCGCTTGGCGCGACGGCAGCGTCTTCTCCCTATTCTTCTCGGCTCACGGCGGAGGAACATTCGTAGCTCACGGCAAGGGCGAGGACTCGTGGCTCTTCGTCATGAGCACATGCTAGCGGTATTTGATGGTAGGTGTGCGAGCATGCATATATATCCAGGGAACGGTGGTTACTAGTAGAGCGAAAAGAACAGGCGGATCGGAGTTCTAATTCCGAATATCTTGGATCCACAACTTAGTTTGTTGTAGCAGAATTACGTACCTAGGTAGGAGATAGAGCTGTTATCGGGAGTCACACGATAGTGATACGTGCAAAAAAAAATACTTAGATGACACATGCATGAGGTCGCGGCTGGATGATTAAATGAAGAGAAAAAAAAATCACAAGGCATGGGCTACGTGAAGGAAGGAGTGGCCGAGTGGGTTAAAGGAGGTTTTCTTTTTTTTTCCTATGTTAATTTCCAAATTTTAGTTTCCAAATTTAATATTAAATTCAAACGTAAGTTTCGATATTAAACTTTAAAATGCACAAACAAACCCAGCATGAATACCAGATTTATTTTACTTATTTATTTGTTACTTCTTTTTAAATAATGCTTCTACATACATAATTCATATAAGGATAATTCTCTCAAATAATTAATTGAGGTTCGTTCTATTATTTAATTTCTTAATTTCAAATTGATTTTTTTAAAAAAAAAAATCTAAAATTGAGCACTCAATGATTACCATTTGTTGTTTATTTTAACAAAAATTATTTCAAAGGTAAGAAAATCCTTATAAAAAGACATTTTAATTCCAATCCTTTATGGAGACCTTTCCTTAGATCCCAAAAATTGGATTTTGGGTGCTACAAATTCTACCTTTCAAACCTAACTTGTCTCAAAAATTTGAGTACACATGCAATCATTCAAGAACTCCAGCATGAAATGTACAATCACATATTTATTTATTTGCCATTTGACTACTTTAATTCCTTTAGTTGAATATGCATAAAGGAAAGAAGATCAAGAAATCCTCAAAATTCTAGCATAGAAGCCTATTTATTTATTTATCCTATTATCTTTCTCTTATACCAATTTTGGGCATTACAGCAGCATAGGCCACGGATAAGCTCTTGATTTGAGAAATCTCTATCGTATCTTGCCTTATTCCTCTCATTTCATTCGATCATTTCAGCCTCTCCCGTTGGCCGAGCCCAGCCTAAGATCCCTTCCGGTAGAGCATTCCATCCTCGCTCCTATTGAAGTGGTTGTCTCTAACTAGGGACGACCGGTACACGATGGATGATAGAATGAATGGCACCATAACTTATTTATGTCATTGACACAACTCAAGCAAGAAAACCAGATCAATCTTGTTTCTTGGCCTGTTGAGGTCGGGTCCAATGATTGTGATGCTGCTGCTGATAATAGAATCGAACCTATGGCACATCCATGAGTTATGAGACTAGAGAATGGCACAACAGCGGAGGCGTTATGGAGAAGAGTACGCGACAAGCAAAACCATTCACTTTTTTTCTCGATTTCAGTAAGAGAAGAGAAGCCGAAGAGAGTGGTAAGGGTTATGTGGGCGAACAGGCCGATTGCTAGCGGCACCATTAGTAAAAACAGAAGATACCTGCAGTGCTTACTTTCCATTCAAGGATAACCATTCCTTTCCAAGTCTACTCCTTTGTCCATTCCATTCTGTAGCCGAACTAGCGGACTGATTTGCTATTCCTCCATTGGCGAACTTATATTGCTCTTCCTCCTTCCTAGCCTGAGAGAAGGCAGTCTGTCTCTCTCTAGAAACAACCAGCAAACTATTCTACCTCCAATTCGGCTGCTTCGGTCGAAATCATGAGTCTTCCCTTGGCTTGGAATGAATCCTGTATGCGGAACAGTGCTCAAGTCAAGCTCATGAGCAGGAGCATGCATATACAAAAAACTCCACTCCAATGATCACTACATTGTTTCCAGAATCAGACAAGCAAGCACAATCCTCTCGATCTAGAGAGACCGCAAATGAAGAGGAGAGCTCTATTGACACATTGTCAAACAAGAAAGGATACCACTTACGAAACTCGTGGATACAAACCACTCTATAAAGTACCTGCTTTTCCTTCCATTCGTGTAGGCGGAACTCACTCTCGAAACCCAGGCCAGACACCAGACAAGAGCTATCTCCAAGAACTAGACAGACCAGTGCTATCCAGCCAGTCAGCTATCTAAGTTCCCACAGCAAGAACTTCTCCTGATGCCCCAACTGCTAGCTTCCTTCCGTTCGTGTAGGCCTAAAGCCTATTTTAACCCGGGAGCCATTCCGAAGAAAAGAAGAAGCTAGTCTACGCATTTAAGTCATAGGGCGGCACTCTTTACCTGCTTTACCGATCTACCTGTTTCTCAGAACGAGAGGAAAGTCAGTTCACTCAATCCGCTTAGCTTACCAAAGTGCCAGATCGATAAGATCTAAAGATCCAGTGATGCTCATGATTGCAATACTATATTGAATTGATTTCCGACTAGTAGAAAAAGTTGCTGGCAGTGGTTGAAGAGAGGATGAAAATGCTCGACTGCACAGGATTCTCTTATGCCACCTACCCGGTAGGTAAGTAGGGGCCTCGGTATCTCAATTTGCAAAGAGAGATACCTACACCACGAAAGAGTTCCAATTATTCATTTTTTGTCTATGTTGCTTACACTCACCGTAAAAGTAAAATAGATAGCTTCTCGAGCGCGGAACATGGCAATTCTATTACCGTAACTACGTCTATAGTGCCAATTGTTTGAAGAAAGCCTGGCAACCAGATTTCTATAGTCAGCTAGAAATGCCGCTCCTACTTAAACTGGATTGGAGTGATCCTTTCCAAAAGAATAGGTTTTCACCATCAACGCACGAAGCTGTACCCCTACCTGCAACTTGAGGGAGGACTATTCAGAGTGGAGATCACTGCCCGGAAACGATGGTGGAACCAGTTACCTTTACAAAACAGAGTGAGAAACAGGGCGATACCATTCACACTTAGAACTTCTCTATTCGGACCACTTAACTAATGTGAGGCACCACTCTTACGCTATTTCATTGCTATTCTTTGAGAATCCTCATCTAGTTCGAGAGTGCTAAATGGCTAGTTATTATGGTTGCTAGAAGCAGGACCCGAGATTGGCGGGAGTACCTCAACTGTATGTATACGATAGAAATCCCGCGAAATTACTCTGGCACTTTTTTTCCGCGACCCGTACTCAGGCACTGGCACCATTTCCATGAATTGCTGTAGAGTGAGGATTCCGTGTTTCTCCAAAATCTCCGGATCTATCTGTTAAAAGACCGCTCCTCAGTCTGCCTTGAACGGACCCATACCTGTGGCAACTAAAGACTTCCCAAGTCATGTCCACGGATAGCGGCGATTGCCCATACCCCTTTGATGCGAAAGTTCGACTAAAAAAAGCAGACAGACTGGCACCCAACCATGTAATAAAAACGGAGACACCTTTCGATGCTTCAACCACTCCTATTTTCACATCTCGAATCCCACTAGATAGTACGCCAATATGAGATTTACCGGACTGACTCTTTCCTTTGTTCATAGATCGATCTAATTACGTATATACAGGCTCCGCACCTTGAGGCCCAGGGAATGAACTGCTGAGAGAGATCTCTTACCCCACGCACGGCCTATCTAATAGAGTGATGGCGAAGCTCGCTTACTGCTTTGAGAGAGAGTTTCTATGGCTTCGCTGGCCCAGCGCACCACACATTCACATATGGCTCTCAGATGATCCCTTTCTAGCTTTTTGCTCCATTATAATTATAGAAAATGCAGCGTCGAACAACGCTTCGCGCCAACGCTTTCAACTACTTGCTTCACTTTACTAGTGCTATTTCTCGTCTAGCGCATCCCGATAAAAGGATCACTTATGTTCTAAATTTCTAGAACCGACTCCTTTACATGAGTAACCATAGTTGGAGGTAGTTCCCTTTCTTTGTTTGATAGGAGGACCTGGAACGGCGATCTCCCTACATCTCTCTTTCCTACAATGAAGGAACCCGTGCTGGCACCAAGGGGATACAGATTGGTTGTAAGCATGACTAATGTTTGGAAATCCCTCCAATCATGATATCTTACTTAGCAGGCCAAGTTGGGTATGAAGGAGCGTGCTAATAGAATCGAATACTTTAAAGTACTTTTTCCTTGATTTGACTGTCTTCTTTCTGCCCAGGGGGGGAAAGCATCACTAGAGATAGGACTACTGGAACGAGATAGGAGCTACTGGCACTGTTCAGGGCTATTGGTTGGCACAACTTGACTCAACTCACTATGAGATTCCACCTTTCAGAGTGATATTGAGCCAGCGATTCCTCCTGATGGCGGGCATTATGTTATTTCATAAGCAAAGCAACAACAACCCGTACTCGGAAGGATTGATTGATCATAGAGGTAGAGTGGCCTTTCAAATATTGGGCACCCAATACAAAAGTAGAGTAGGTGGTTGGTTCGCTAGGTATTAGTCGATTAGCGAGGATTGCTTGTTCCCTTAATCAATGATAAACTCGAGCGAGTCACTTAACTTAGATGCAACTCACTTCCGTGTAAAGCATAAAGACGAATCTAATTTGATCGTTGCTGCTAGCCAAAGAAATGATTGTCTCCTTGCTTCACATGTTCTATGAATATTTTTCTGGATGAGCTAAATACAAGTTTTTGCAATTTATATTCTAAATGAATGAAACGATTAATAGATTCCTCAATATGCTCATAACATTAGTCGTTACTCGCTCGTTAGGAGTTACTCATTGGAATCTAGAAATGACAGAGGTGATCCTGTATCACATCTCGTAAACTGGCCAGGTTATCGGCTCCACGGCCCTCCTTTGGATGGCGCTACTGTGGTGCACTTTGGGCCCCCAATCTTTTCGGAGATGTGCCGGAACTTCTATCAATCAAGAAACCAAAAATAGAAGGAATGACATATTTTTTAAGTAATGAGTGAGTCACTAAAATAGTTCCGTGACGAGCATATGACGAGTATGTTTTCGATGAATTCTATCGAATGTGACGAGTATGTTTCTATTCTATGTAAGTGAATTCGAGATATTTTTCTGAATCTATCCACTGTCACTGATTGAGCGGAACAGATAGGAGGAACTCCCATTTTCTTGTTTTTTATTTTGAGGAACTGCACTTATCAACATTGGCGCAGATAGAAGAACATTTCTCTATGATTTATGATTTTATGGCTTGATGAATTCTATCCTTAGATATGATTTTCTTCATGCGGAGCAGATATGAGTTCGTAGGCAATGTTACGAATCTAGTTTGCTAGGCGAGAGCTACTTTGTTCTCAGCTTGCAGCACTATATAGAATAGACGACGGAGCAGCTACTTCTCTCTTAAAAAGCCAATGAGTTGTTACGAATATAACCGGTTTCCCCACCTAGGTTTCTTTTAGTGGCATGGCACTCCATCTTTTCTTCTTTAAGATCTTCGTCTTCCACACTATAATATAATAATCAAGGATAAGAGTTGTAATTCATGAGTCAGTTCTATACTATACTAATCCCTGCTCGTCCCTAGATTCGGAACAACCAAGGCAAGTATAATGAATAGAATATAACCGGGAGTTCCTCATGAATTAGTCGTTTCTCACTTGAAAAGAATAGAAAAGAGAATATAAAGCCAGCATCTGATTCTGCTACAAAGCATATCCATCCTCCTACCATACCAAGCCTGAGTTCCTTCGTTGCGAAATCGAAGGATAAGAGTTGTAACGTGACGAATATAAGAAGGTGGGATCCTACCCTCCACTCACTTCTCAAAGGACAAGACAGAGGCATTCCAATATTTTTTAGAATATTCGGAAACTTACAAGTAAAAGATACAACTGAACTTAGAACACTTAAGACAACACTTAGAACACGGATCCCATGCATTCATCCTTAGCTCCACTCACTGTGGCATGGCACTGGGTGAAGAGATGTGTTCTAATAGTATAGTATAGTATAGTATAGTACGGATTCACTCATGCTTCTGTTTCCACTGTCAAGTTGCGAGGGACAAGACAGATCGACTAGACTGTGTTGAACGAATCACGTATAACGAATGAGTATAAAGACGAATTGGTATGATTCCCTACTGCCAAAGTTGGACAGATAGATTTCTTTCTTCTCGCTCGTATCCACTGATGATTCATATCTCGGTCTAGGCAGGCCTCTCTCGTAAGCACCACTTGTAGATGCCAATGGAGTGAGTAACACTTAATGTATGTTACGAACATAAGAGACTCAGTTCTGTTCTAAAAGCAAAGCAAGAAAACTACCACTTCACTGGAGGGACAAGAGTGATCTTTAGCCCGCAAAAGGAAAGATCTTCGTACAGGCCCAATCTCTAGAGTAGAAGAGTAGAATATAGATTAGATGCTTGACTCCGTTGATACGAGATACAAGTGTTCCGATACGATACGAGCTCCAATGCTATGACTATGATATGATACTTGGGGTATTCCACAAGATGGATCGAGCTAGCCATTCCTCACAAGAGATTCTATTCCACGGACAGGAGATTGGTTTCCCAACAGAACCACATCTCGATCTAGCTAACAAGCTTGTACAGACTTCTCCTAGCAAGATATCCCTTGAATGTAATCTGTGGCCTATATTTGACATTGGTGAGGGACAGCTGTAGAGCTGTGACGGAAGAAATCTACTACTTTGTTTAGTTTAGTTTAGTAAGTATTTAGTATTCACTTGTTAGATTAGAAAGGTAGGCCTACTCCAAAGAGGGGTTTAGGCCAGCGTCCATTCTCAAGATACGAGTCAAGAGTTGACTGCCAATGGCATTCCTCGCAACAGAAATGATCTCATTCATGAAATTCTTTCAAATCTGTATACGGGCATCTTGTGGAAATATTGCCAGGGAGCACTAGGGAAAGCCGATACCAGCCTCTTCTTTGACAAGCAACCTCTTCTTTGGCAATGGGATGGATCCTATTCTTCGCAACAGGTGGGCTTCCTCACAACAAGTACAGGCCATGCCATTCTCTAGACCCATCCACATCCAATACGAAAGAGAACCCATATGAAAGTGGAGCGCCAATATCACTCGAATCATGGACATCCCCGGATTCCTTCTTGGAAAATATTCCAGCGGGAATATCAAACAAACGATCAATCTACTTGGCCCAGGACCCAGACATACAACCGCTTCCCCAGAACCGCAGAGAAGAGATTGATACTTATTCATTGAATACTGCAACAGATCCCACCTGCAGGCAATGATATCAATATTCCCAATCGGGGACCGCGCATCTTGTTGTTTTGTTCAGGACTAGAGCACTTGAAAACTATCTACCTACAGGGTTCCTCGGGTCTCTTCTCAGGTTCCTTGCTGTACTGAAACATCTGCTAGCAAAGTGCCTGGGGAGTTTACTGAGTAAAATTCATAGTTTTTTAAACGTGATATGCAAACATCTCATATTCCATAGTTGAGAATAGGGGACTTACGAATCGCCATTCAGTTAAAACCATGGGGAACTTAAGTTTGAATCCCCAAGCCGTCAAGAGGTATGTGCCCGTTGACAGGTACTTTAGAATTGCCTAGCAGTTTCCATACTTGAGAATACCCAATTCGTTACTCTTCCTTTAGATTAGAAGAGAACTCACCTATTAGTTTAGTCCACCAAGTGCAAGTCTGTATCCGTGCAAGCAAGTATGATTTCGAGCATATCCCGTCTGTTGAAGCCCGTGATAAGAGTGTATGTTCAGAGGAGGTGAGGGAAACCGTTGTCAAAAGAATATGCTCCTTAGGCCATGAATTCTTTCTTGATATTCGGAACAAATGAGTCACGACTAATGAATGAGGAACGTATAATGAACGAGTCACGTATAATTCATGAGTAACTACTAATGTTACGAATAAAAAGACGAATATAACCGGTAGTTCCTCATTGGATTAGCGAGGGGTACTTGACTTCCAGTAGGAACCGTGGAATGCCTTAGGCACTCGTATCGTATCATTGGACTGGCCTAAAACGAAAGATACAGTGAAGTTTGGACTGGGTGTGAACTCCTCTATATTCCCAAAGCAAGGCTTGTCCCGGATAGGAGATACGCTTTCTTGGAATTGTTGGGGTTGACTTGGGCTTGGGAGAAGCATTTTAAGTGTGTAATATCGGAGTTGATAAGATTGTCTACTCTTGATGAGATTGGACTGCCCGAAGATCAGAAGAA
The DNA here is from genome assembly GCA_029449295.1 of Zea luxurians. Taxonomy (NCBI): domain Eukaryota; kingdom Viridiplantae; phylum Streptophyta; class Magnoliopsida; order Poales; family Poaceae; genus Zea; species Zea luxurians. The sequence goes on from JAOPSE010000050.1 coordinate 16,829,822, forward strand.
AGTGTTAGCTGTATTTCATTTCCACAGAATGGTAAGTTCATAGGTTGTAGTTCACTGGTTTGGTTCGAAAGAAGAACATATCGCCAATAGAGCGGTGTCGTCACCTGGATAATAGCATTCTTTCATTGGACTAAACTAATTAGTGTCGCCATGGGAATAATAATCTCTTTATTCAGAATTCCTGGTCAATAATGACCCTTCGGGACAGATGTGGGCTTTTTCGCAACTGTACAGGCCATGCCATTCTCCAGATAGATCCGAGTAGAGACGATACGAGAGTAGAGTTCATTCATCTTAGTAATCCGAGGATGTCCAATATTTCCCTGGAATTCAGTGTGAGGTGAGCTAAAGAGATAGATCCCCACTCCCATAGGAAATCCCCCCCATGGGGGCGGGAGGGATTTTCTATAGGAACACTTGGGGATGGGGAGAGACGCACCATGCTTTGGTAAAGGATAGAGAGACTAATTTATATTACCATAGTATAGTATAGTATAGTATAGTATAGTATAGTATAGTATAGTATAGTATAGTATAGTATAGTATAGTATAGTATAGTATAGTATAGTATAGTATAGTATAGTATAGTATAGTATAGTATAGTATAGTATAGTATAGTATAGTATAGTAGCGGCCGAGGACTTGCATCTATTTCAACTCAACTAGACGTGAATACGGTCTTTCTCCACGGCAACAATCCCAGAAATTTACGCATTTCTAGATCCCGTAGCTTTCTTTTCTAGAGTATAGTCCATGGTGAACGAACGAGTCCCTATGATAAGTTAAATTGGTAGGTCGAGCTAAGCCAGATGATTAGTAATCATGATTAGACCAAAACAACTACCGGGGAAATCCTCAACGTGATAAAATACTATTTCATTGAGATGAAAGATACAAATGGCAAGTCCTCAATGTGGACGATCCCCAGATATACTTCTGCTCTTCTGGGAAATTAGATGGCAAATAAGCATTCGTCAGGAAGGAGGGACGGACTTTGCTTTGGCGGGATCAGGAATTTCCAAATCCTACTCTTTATCACCTTAGATTATATATAATGAAGAAGAAAGGAGTGATTCCTCGAGTAGATTTATGTTTCTGCTGAATGAATAAATATGAGATGGAGGGTCACACTTACGATGGCACGCACCGCACTTCGAGAGGAAGGGGTCTTCGGTTCGCATTCTTTTCATCGTCGACAACGCACTAGTTTGCGAAAAATCCCTTGCTTCTTAGGAGGAGAGGAGTACGCATCCCGTGCTAACTACAAAATGCATGATGGCCAAACAAGGCTTCTGACTACGAAAGACATCACCCCAGCAGGGAAAGGCATGAAGCGTAAAAAGCAGCTAATCTGGAAGTCCGGTAGTAATCGAAGTAATCCGTCAAGGCGAGCCAAAGAAGGAACCGAGAAATTTTAGAATTGGCAATCCAGAAGTGGGTGTCAGAAAAGAAGAGACAAGACTTTCCCTCATTCATTCCTTAGATTAGGACGGGGAAGCTTCCTAGAGAGTAGTTAACCCGGGTTAGCTTTGATGGACTACTTACTGGCGCACGGTATTCATATGAGAAAAGGTTGTTCGTGGATAGCAGTCGTATTTCTTTACTTGACCCGTACTTCCTTCCCTTAACCTGATCCAGCTAGTCTTTCCTAAGAGATAGGAAGCCGAGAAACTAAACAGGGGATAGTTATCGTATCGAAAGAGAAGCATCAAAAGTATAGAACCCCGGAGCAAGGGGAAGGTCGGATCCTTGACCGAGAGGAGGCCATCCCGAGTTGGTAAGAGGTTGGAAAAGAGGAAAGCTGCTACCCGACCGCGCTAGTTGCTCAATCCGTGGCTTGTGATACTAAAGAAACCAAGCAAGAAAACGGATGCTATGCTAGTTAGCGCTACGAGCAATCAAACGGATATGCTCAAAGGAAAGAACGGACATTTCTACGAGTGAACTCTTCATTCAATAAACAAAGCATGATTGGAGCAAGCTGCCTTGACCAATATACTGGACCATCTGAGAAGAAAGGGGTGATTCCTACTATGACACCAGATAATCCACCAGAGAATAGTCAATCCTAAACTAGATAAAGCCGAGTATGCGAGGAAGCCTAGGTAGCTGTTTGATCGGAGGAAGCATGGCGGAAGGAGGCGGCTAGAACATTCCCTCAAGGAAGAAGCCATATGTTGTCTTACCATGAGCTGTATCCATTGGTCAAAATGGAAACCATTGGTTATTAGTTCGGAAAAGAGTATCAGTCCTGGATAAATCCACTTAAGAAGCTGCTTCTTTTGCTGGGAGCATGGAACGAACAAGAAAGGAGCTGCCAAGAAGAATTCAAAGCGTAGGGTGCACTGCACCCTGGCGGCTACTCTGGTTAATCACATTACGGTGATCGTTCTTTCCTTCTGGTCTCGTATCCATGCCCATGCTTTCTTCTTTGCGCACTGTTCGTTATGTCCTTAGCCTCCGCTTTGCAATCATTAAATGAACTAGTACACTCAATCGCTGGTTTGACATCTGCCTTCCCTTCTCTGGAGCAGTTATGTAGATAGGAGTGGTAGGAATCAGCAAGCATGTTGCCATTCGAGGTAGTCCAACCTTCCTATTAATTAGAATTCTGGGTAACCCTATTGTTGATTGACGGATCGGAGGGACTAAACTGTTCCCTTTCCTTGCGGTTATCTATTTCCTGTTCGTGCTACGCCATCAGATTAATCGTATCGTGATCCTGGTATCGCTCGAGCATCTCTTTCTGATGAAACCTTTGCCCTTGCTTTCTCCACTACACCTGGTAACGCATAGTGCTTCTTTCTTCGATCTATCCAAGGGAGGCTTATTCCTTTAAGCAGAGTATCCAGTTCGGCATTCCCCTTTTCTTTCTGATCGTGGTCCTTCTCCTTTATCCGAATCCGAGTGACGGCCTTTCTTCCTATTCGAAAAGAAACAACTACTGTCACTCCAGCTCCAAAGAAAGAAGATCAAGAAAGCTGAGCCATAACTTCACCTCCAACCCAACCCTATGCTAAAGAAGGTGCAAGAAAAGCTTATGCTGGTGCAAGAACTTACCCTCTCTACGAAAGAGACCTTGCCACAGCCCACTTCCTCGGACGAGTTATATTCCTTTTTTGCTATTACCCCACTCTCTGCTTCTTCTATTCTCATTTCTAAGTTTGGGACTACCACTAGAACTCTGTGCGCCAGATCAATATTCAAGTCTGAAAAAAACACAACTCGAAATGCTATTGCCAATCTAGACACCTGCCTTTTATTCATTAATCGACCACATATCCTCCAAGGCAGAGAAGTAGGACACATGGAATCTCAGATCCTGGCCTATGAACACATTCCCAGAGACTAATAAATAGTATAGTATAGTATAGTATAGTATAGTATAGTATAGTATAGTATAGTATAGTATAGTATAGTATAGTATAGTATAGTATAGTATAGTATAGTATAGTATAGTATAGTATAGTATAGTATAGTATATATAGTATAGTACAATACGCTTGATGGATCGCATGGACTTGAAGCTGTTTTGGCTGGGACTCCTATTGCTAGTGCGGTTGAAGGCGTTGTTGATGGTAAGGTGATTGGTGATATGAAGACGGATTGCCCGAAACAGAATAAGGGTGAAAGAATGGCGGATAAGGGTAAATCTATTGATGAGAAAACTGCCTCTGAACAGTATGCGATTGGGAGCGGTCTATTAACATGGCTGCACAACAATCAATTGATTGAGATCCACAATCCTCTTGTAGAGGTCGATCTCTCCTAGCATAAAGGTAAAGGATAAAAGTATAAGCCAGTAAACTATGTTAGGTGTCTATTTGACATAAAGGATCTACCTCTCTTTACAGAACTTCCTATGGTGTCCCCTCCGCGAGATTGGAAGAATCGCAGAACATCAAAATGGGTGAAGGCCTCTGACATGAATCGTCTCACACACAAAGCACGTGATCTATCAGGCAGTTACTTAAATTCTGAGGTAGCGGTTTCTAGGAAGACCACACTGCTATCGAGTAAAAAGGACGAGGGTAATTTTCATATCTACATCGTAAATGATAGTGAGACTGAAGTAGTACTCTCTAGTCTGAACAAGCTGCAGAGCGTACAAAATAAAATAAATGCTAAGTTTTTAAGTATTCTTAGGGATCATTGGGATGATTTAGTGAATATAGGACTGGTCATGCCTAGCATTCTGTCTTCTATTAATAGGAAGGAAGGGGAAGATAGACTCAGAAGGCTCTGGTTGAAGAACAAAAAGATTATGGATTATTTCTCTGTTCAAGACTTGATCAACATATGGGAGAAGAACATTCAAGCAGCGCATTACGAACAATATCTCTTGCAACTAGCTGATGCTTTGGTGGGATATAAGATCTACTTCCACCAATACGGGAGGGATGCGTATTTCAAATCAATCATGAGCTACAGCTTTCAATCATGAAATCCTATCTGGAGGAAGAATCGCTATTCCCAGTTTCCTCTATCCCTGCCAATCCTGCAACAACGGCTACATCCTCAGCATCAACAGAAGAAGAAGGCTTGTCTTTCCTCGCTAATAAACTGCTTCCCGAGCTAGAAGAAGGAACAAGGGTTTTCGCCTATTCCATGCAAAAGACGGCTCTACTTCTTTGCCTATTTATTTTCTAACAACCCTGGCTGAGAGGCATCCTTGACTTCGAACCAACCAACAGGAGTTCCTCCCATCAGCTCAATGGAATGAATTCTCGTGCAGTGCAGCCCTGGTGATAATACCATTAGGAGGTGATTGCGAGTCCACTATGAGATCGGGTACTTCCACTAGTCCTATTCCTTTGCCGGGAATGATTTGTCTATCAACGATTCTCAAGTCGAGTAGACTCTCTCTTACCGCGATGCTCATTATCTTCCGGTTCAGGGAATCAAGACCTACATCTCGTGTGGTCTAGAACCAGCCAATAGCTTGACTCTGTTCACCGTTGCTTCCTTCATCCGATATTGCTAGTCCAACGGAAAGCTTTGCTTAGCTTACTGGACTTAAGAGCTTTCTGACTTGTCTCGAAAAGGCCGGCCGTCTCACTGTGTACGGAAGGCTCAGTCGCGGTCCATTCCACCACGAAAGGGAGAAAGGTACTGCTATCATGGGGAACACCTATCTTTGAAATCCTATCTTTTAGCTAACGTTAGTCTAGTCTCCATTGGAATAAATAGGGCCAGCCTGGCTCAACCAGATGAATAGTTTATCTATCAGCAGGGTCGGGGCATAGCGTAGAAGTTCGGTCAGTCTCCGTTGGCACGGTACACTTGGTTTTTAATACGTTACTTTTCGGCTTAATAATAACAAGCATTATTCCTGGGCACCGGCAACCCTACTACTGACCAGGGAAGAGATCATGAATAGGGCGTGGTGCAAATCTAGTAAATGGTGTCGTCTCTTATCAGTGAACGTTGTTTGCTTGATGGATTGACGGAAGTTCGCTATTGATTCGGGAACCACAAGTCGAATAGGAATACGTAGATCAATCTCTGAAAGCTGCTAGTCCAGAGTAGTTTATTGGAAATGTCCTCTGGATTGAGTCCCTCGATATAGCAATATTATTTGCCGAGTCAAGTATAGTTCAAGTACTACTGCCAACAGGCGCAGGCTATTAGTCTGATTCCCTAGTAGCAAAAGTGGATTCCCTCATTCAGAAGTAGATTACATATAGACAGACAGGCCCGCATTGCTTTGATCCAGAGGTTCTTCTGCGAATCCCTACCATTACTGGACAAGAGTGGTGGACTCCCATCCCTGAAACCAGCAGACGGATCCAATACACATAAGACTTTTTTTCTCGGGAAATTCCGAATGTCATGCCCCACAAGTTAGTTGCCCAAGCGCTCCCTAGGAGGGCAATCTACCACAAGATAGAGTTTGGGCCTGGAGCCAAAGCCCCAACCCCTCCATTTTTTGTTGAGCTCAGGAAAGAATTTAAGGAAGTCACATCGGCCCTCATCAAGAGGAATCTGATCTCGCTTTGATTCATCCGTTGCGCGGCGGGACCCACCACTCTCTGTAATTTCCCAGTTCCCCATCGTATCATATCAGTTTTAGGGGCTACCAGGGATAGATGAGTTTATTTGTGGTGCTACTACTTTACTTTTTCTGAGTGAATAACGTGAGTGAGTAAGCAAGAAGTGTTAGCCTTCCCCATTGCAAAGAATTCCTCGCAACAAGACGGATTTCTTCTTTCCAGAGCAGTAGTGGAAGTGTTCGTATTTCTTTCAAAGTGCCAGAATCCAAGTGGCAAGGAAAAGCTTTATTTGCATAATGAATCGTGATATAAAGAGGATTGGAAGTGTCGTGGTTCACACCTGGGTTGCGGAGCGGTGATACGACTTTTCCATATCAAAGATTCGACTCGAAAACCTTATGAACCTTACTTCAACTAGGTTTCTTCTTCCTTTTATCCATAGGAGGGGATGCAAGGATAGCAAGGGTAACAAAACAGATTAAGCAATCAAACGGATGTGCGAAGGAAAGTAGGACTTTTGACTATGGCTGGCATAAAAAGTTCACTTTGATCGTACACTCTACTAGGCAAAACTGGTGTGAGTGGTTTTTACTATGGGGGGCATAAACAGTTGAATATGGAGAGTCGGCTGAGTTTAGGACAAAAATACAAGGCGTAGTCTTTTGAGTCTGATCAGTCTAGTGTTGCCTATGTTGGGTAGGAAATAAAAGAATCAAAGCCCTCGACGTTAGCAGTTCTTAGCGGGACTCGACGTTCCTAACAGCTGTTGAGCTCTCGAAGTATGAGATCCTGAATGCATCCTCTTTCTTTCCACTTCATCTTGGGAATCTGGAACCCTTGGTGGGTGATACCTTGAGGTATACAAAACTTCCCACCTTGAACTGGAGAGGTTTCCTTCTTCTATCATGGTAACTCTTCTGCCTGGCCTGAGCAGCTTCTAGATTCTTCCTGATTAGTTTGACCTTCCTTTCAGCTTCAGTCACTAAGTTAGGTCCAAAAACTTCTCTTTCTCCAGGTTGAGACCAATTGAGTGGTGTCCTACACCTTCTTCCATAGAGAGCTTCAAAAGGTGCCATCCTTAGGCAGGATTGATAACTATTGTTATAAGCAAACTCTGCCAAGGAGAGGTGCTTATCCTAGTTCTTGCCACAATCGATCGCACAAGCTCTCAGCATATCCTCCAGAATTTGGTTTACCCTTTCCGTCTGACCGTCAGTCTGTGGGTGATAAGCCGAACTCCTGATTAGCTTGGTCCCCAAAGTCTCTTGCAATTGTTCCCAAAATCTGGCAACAAATTGGGCTCCTCGGTCAGAAACAATGGTCCGAGGTAATCCGTGCAAACACACGATCCGGTCAATATACAATTCTGCATACTTCTGAGCCTTATCAGTGGTGTGCACAGGAAGAAAATGTGCCACTTTCGTCAATTGGTCCACAATAACCCAAATTGAATCATGATGACGAGAGGTGTTGGGCAGTCCCACAATGAAATCCATGCTGATGTCATCCCACTTCCATGAAGGTATGGACAGGGGTTGCAAAGCTCCAGCTGACTTCAAGTTGCTTGCCTTTATCCTCTAACAGGTGTCACATTCTGATACGTACTGGGCTATCTCCCTCTTCATTCTGGTCCACCAATACAAAGGCTTCAGATCATGGTACATCTTGGTGCTTCCCGGATGCATAGAGAATTTGGAGAGATGAGCCTCGTCCAAGATTTTCCTCTTGAGATCCTGGTCCATAGGAATCACCAATCTGCTTTTAAACCATAACACACCCTTTTCATCTTGGCGGAAACAATTATACTTCTCAATCTTCTGATGGAGATTCTTCTTGATAATTTGCACTCCCTTGTCACTGAGCTGGGCCATAATAATCTGGTCTTGCAAAGCTGGCTCAACAGAAATGTGAGACAAAGAACCAGAAAGAATCACTTCAATTTGCATCTTGCTCAACTCATCAGAATAACCCGTCAGTCCCTCAGATCTAGTCTGATACAGCCACTTAACCAGGATCAAATTCCACAATCTCACTCGAAGGTGAGTCACAGAAGAAATACAATAAAACAGGAAACCTCAAATTAAGTGCTGAATTATTACATAGATCGGAGTTTTGAGTAGCAAATAAGAGTTCACGAAATAAAATGCAGCGGATAATCGATGTCGTCGGTGTCGAGGAAATGGGCAAGGCCTAGCCCACTACTCCTCATGCTGCTCTCCTGCCGGAGCAGCATCCCACTCGACCGTCCAACCCGGTGGCAGGGTGGTAGGCCAAGTCACACCATCAACCATTTCCTGAATGGTACCTGCAAAAATTATGCCACAAGCAAGGCTGAGTATACTAATACTCAGCTAGACTTACCCGGTGTGAGGAATCTACTCCTCTACCTCTAGACTATGCAGCTATTTTGGCTGAGGGGTTTGGTTTGCCAAAAGCACTAGCTGTTTCTAAAATCCATTTTTTTAGCTTTTCAACTTCTATCATCATTAACTTAGCTAGGTTTGCTCCTTCTAAGCATACATGGTGACAAGCATTTAGTTCAACCAACAAGTTATCTCATGTAACCTCATTTCACTTTTTACTCGATGCAGTACAAGGAATCAAGCAGTCTCATTAGCTGCGAGAAGCAGACGATTCGAATCGAGTTTTAACCTTGCAAGGTAAACCTAAACACATGGCATGTCAGGGTACTCCGACCCCACACATGACAACCATCCCCATCGATTCCCTGTTCGCGTCCAGGCCTCACCGCCTTGGCATACAATGCTCCACTGACCCCGGCTGCCGCCGTGCAGTGACCGCACTTCTACCCACCATAGCTAGCATGGGAGACCCAGTCTCAGGTCGCATGAGGGATAAAGTCCGCGCCCGGCTTCACTCAGGTACTAGGTTTACCTGTTACCATTTTTCCCGGCATGTGCTTAGTACATTCAAAAGCTTGACTCAGGTATCCACACATTAATCCTTAATTCTTTTTTCCCGTCTCATGGACAAGGCATCCTCCCTAGACCCAAGTCCACAGACTAACACATATCCCGTTATCAAGATGAATACAATCAATTCCTGACCTCGTGCGAGTGCTAGAAAAATCACTCGACTTCTACCGAGATCCTGATTAGCAAGCAGCTACTCGACCTAGCATACTAGTATTCATCTCAAAAGGAATCCTAAGTTCATGCAACTAGAGGTTTCAAGCAACTCCTATACTTAAGTGCACATTACAATCATACAAGCATTAAGTGTAGTAAAATAGCATAATTAATAGGTTATGCATAAAACCGGGGCTTGCCTTCAATTGCTGGGGCTGCGGGGAGATCCTCACTAGTAGCCTCTGAAGCCTGCTCCTGGTCCTCCTCTTGGACAGGTCCTTGCTCGGGGATGAGCACGTACTCTCCGTCGGCAAGATTACAATCTAATGAATGATATGCGTAAGATACATGCATGATATGATATATACTTTTAGAAATTACAACTTCTGACGATGTATGATCTACTTGAGTTAACAAGGTTAACTTTACTTGTGTAAGACCCTTGGGTGGTATACTTGGTAAATTAGGTAAAACCTAGCTAAGGCAAGTGGTAGGTTTTATTTTTGGGGGTTCCACTGAATTCTTTTTTTTAAGTCTTAGTGAGAGTTGACAAGTACTCAAGTTAGACTTATTGGGGTGGGGTTTATTTCTTCTTTCCCTTTCTTTTATTCTCTTAAAAGTTTTGGAGTAGGTTTGAACTACAAGTTGCTTTTATAAAATTCTAAAAATTCTGCAAAAATTACAGTGGCTTGGCACTGGTGTATGTTTCTCTGCTTCAAAATTAGGAATCAGAAAGTTAATAGTTTTCTCTGGACAAAATTATTAAATTCTAGGACAGAAGGGGTGTTTTGAACTACAACTACTATTTAACAGTGGGTAATTCTCTAAAACTTATTTTTGCTGGCTTTTAAGTGTTATAACATGACTTGATACAAATTTCCAGCCATTAATACCTTTTAGTTATTTTACTATGGTTTTCTCAAGTTTTTAGCCAAATAGGTGCTTTCTACAACCATTATATTTGAAAAATATCGAACAACAGAGTTCTTATTTTTCTTAGTTATTGTTTTGTGCAAGAGCAATCATTCTAAAGTTTGGCATCTTTTTGCTCAAGGGAAGGGGTGGTATGCATTATTTGAATTAAGTGGCCTTTCTCATAATTTGTTAACAATAGGTATGAGTTTGTTCCCTTTTCAGGGGTTTGCATTTTTCTCTAGTGGTTTATCTCATCATAGCCTTAGCAAAATTTTGGTTGCCCATTATTGCATCATTAGGGGTTGTTCATGATTTTTTGGAAATTACCTCCTTATCATTCTATATTTATTTTCCTTACTTAATATGTTGGGCTGAGGTGTTCATCATTTTTGTAGTGGGGCTCTGGTGGTTATAAGTCCACTGGATTTTTATTATCCATTTTGGGTATAGGTTTGAAATTCTAATAATTGATTTTCAGTTCAAATAAGGCTAAATAAAACATTCTAATTTAAAACTGATCTGGACTAATGGTCTCTTCATTTTTCCTAGGTTCTTTGTTACTTAAGCAAACTAGGAAAAATAATTTCACTCACTGTTCATTAATTTCCAATGCCTTTCTGATTTTTCCTAAGTTTTGGGCAAAATAGCTTTAAATGAATATCTACATCATATTTTCAATATTGGGGTTCCTATTATTTTTAAACAGTGTCTAGATGAGGTTTGAATACCCACAAATTTTCTTAAGTTTAGTACAGAAGAAAAACTAATTTTCCTGAATTAAACTAGGTTTGGTAGGTTTCTGTTTTTAGTTTTTAACTCAAAAATTCAGAATAGAAAGCATAGGGTTTATCATTTTTAAATGATAGTTCATAATATTCAGGAGCTAGCAAAATTAGTTTGACAACTTTTTATTAAGAATTCATCGAGTTATGGGTTTACTAAGTTCTCTGATCATTTTAAAAAGATTAACAGAATTGATTAAATGGAAAACCACTTTGCACTGGGGTCCCTGGCGGGTATTTTAAGTTTTCCTGGCGGATCGGTCCTTAGGCTACTATTCACATGAGTCACTGACGTTACAGAAAACCCCTCGGGTTCTTCACATCCTAACCCGAGGTCCTTCTCCTATCTTACACAGTAATCGCGGCGGAAGAAAGGGCGGAGGGACTTACCGGCGGCGAGATTGCTCCGGTGAAGTGGTTGAGGACATAGGGGAGGTTTTGGGGATCACAACGAGGTGCGGGTCGCTGTCGGGGATGGCCAGAGTTGGCCGGTCCACGTGCGCAGGCGGGGTTGCTCGTCGGTGGCGAGGAGTCCGGCCTGCTCACAGCGGGATAGTTCAATCGAACTGGTCAGAGAGGTTCACGGGATGCCAGAGAAGATATGGGTGTAAGGAATTGGTCGGAGACTCACTGGTTAGCTCTGTCCACACGCGGCGGCGGAAGACCGAAGTCCGGTGAGGTCGATTTTGGGTTTCCGGTGAAGTCCGGTCGGGTCCGAGGGCTTAGCAAGCTTCACGGGCCGCTGGCGGAGCTAGCCGAAGCACTGGCTCGACTTGGGGGTGGCTGGAGTGGGCTGGCCACGACGGCCGAAGCTCTGGCGGCTATGGCGGGCGGAATTGAGCACGCCGGAGCTAAGGAGAGGTGGCTGGCCAGTGAGGGTGAGTACGGGGTGAAGTAAGGCGCGCTCGGGGAGGCTTTATAGGCACGGCGCGGTGCACGGGCGGCCGTGGACCGGCGAGCGCGCGCGAGCGTGCACTGGGAGGAGCGGGTGCGCGAACGGGCGTGAACCGGAGGTGTTAGCCACGGTCGAACACGTGTGCCTGATGCCTCTGCCCGAGTTCAAGCGCTGGTTGGGTGCAAATCTTCGCGAATTTGGGCAAGATCGCTGTGAAGGATTTGTTCACCTGACCTTGCTTTGTCTTTTGTGTATGGACGTCGCGCGGTTTTAGGCTAGGGACAGGGAGTTGTAGCGTCACCAAGGTGCCAGTGTCAGAATGTCTGGTCTCGAGGTCAAACTACGCCAAAATTATGTCAAATGAATTTGGTTTGAGTTCAAACTTTTCCAGAGCGTGTTCAAGGGAATTTGGCACAACTTTGATATTTGGATCTCCTGGTTATAGGTTTCGAAAAACAGAGAACGCAGTCGATCTTTGAAAAGAGGTCTGAAATTCAGAAATTCAGAAATCTGAATTTCTCCAAGGGCTCATGGTTCAAGGGCTGGTTTGGGAATTTTAAAAAGACCAAATGGCCAAACTCTCTTACTATGGTTTTTTAGTTATTTGATGAACTAAAACTTTGTAATTTGATCATATCTGAAATTTTGTATTTTTTCCCATGACTTCTCCCAATTACCATTTATGCTTAACTTGGCTTACTTAGGGTTTTTGTTAGGGTTGCCACATTACTTCCTTTTTTTGAAAGACCCATTTGTTTTGATCATGATACTTTTAAGTATATGCTTGGGGAATTCTTCATTCTTAAGTTAATTTGATGCTCATGCTTACTTTGGTTCACATAGAATGATGGTTCTTGGTTTGGCATTTTAAGAGAAGCCATAGGTGACACTGGGGTGTCACAGCCTTCCCCCCTTAAAGGAATCTCGTCCTGAGATTCGGGCCAGAGTCCTCCCAGGGTGAAGCGAAAGGTGAGACTTAAAGGAAATGGGTGATTACTGTTATTTTTAGGGTAAAACTGCTCTTCGAATGTCATTCTCTTTGCAACTTCAGAAGCAAGCCCTTTTTAAGTTTTGCTTCATAGTTACTTCATTCTGAATTAAGATCATATTTTTGAAAATTAGATTCGAAGGGCAGGAGGAGGGGTTGGGGGTGATTACGTACCAGCTTCCTTAGGTAGGCAATCGGGGAAGTTGGATCTCAGGAATTCCTCGGTTTCCCAAGTAGCTTCCTCCTCTGAGTGATTACTCCACTGGACCTTGTACATCTTGATCGATTTAGCCCGAGTTGATCTCTCCTTGCAATCTAGAATCTTGGAGGGGTACTCTTGGTACGATAGATCTGGTTCTATCTCCAATTCTGGCTCTGCTAAGATTTCAGTCGGCAATCGAACACACTTCTTTAGCTGAGATACATGGAATAGATTGTGAATGGCAGACATTTTTGAAGGTAACTTCAGCTTGTATGCCACGGGTCCACATGCTTCTATGATCTCATAAGGTCCAATGTAACGAGGGGCTAGCTTGCCTTTGATCCCAAACCTCTGCATTCCCTTGGTGGGTGATACCTTGAGGTATACAAAACTTCCCACCTTGAACTGGAGAGGTTTCCTTCTTCTATCATGGTAACTCTTCTGCCTGGCCTGAGCAGTTTCTAGATTCTTCCTGATTAGTTTGACCTTCCTTTCGGCTTCAGTCACTAAGTCAGGTCCAAAAACTTCTCTTTCTCCAGGTTGAGACCAATTGAGTGGTGTCCTACACCTTCTTCCATAGAGAGCTTCAAAAGGTGCCATCCTTAGGCTGGATTGATAACTATTGTTATAAGCAAACTCTGCCAAGGAGAGGTGCTTATCCCAGTTCTTGCCACAATCGATCGCACAAGCTCTCAGCATATCCTCCAGAATTTGGTTTACCCTTTCCGTCTGACCGTCAGTCTGTGGGTGATAAGCCGAACTCCTGATTAGCTTGGTCCCCAAAGACTCTTGCAATTGTTCCCAAAATCTGGCAACAAATTGGGCTCCTCGGTCAGAAACAATGGTCCGAGGTAATCCGTGCAAACACACGATCCGGTCAATATACAATTCTGCATACTTCTGAGCCTTATCAGTGGTGTGCATAGGAAGAAAATGTGCCACTTTCGTCAATCGGTCCACAATAACCCAAATTGAATCATGATGACGAGAGGTGTTGGGCAGTCCCACAATGAAATCCATGCTGATGTCATCCCACTTCCATGAAGGTTTGGATAGGGGTTGCAAAGCTCCAACTGACTTCAAGTTGCTTGTCTTTATCCTTTGACAGGTGTCACATTCTGATACGTACTGGGCTATCTCCCTCTTCATTCTGGTCCACCAATACAAAGGCTTCAGATCATGGTACATCTTGGTGCTTCCCGGATGCATAGAGAATTTGGAGAGATGAGCCTCGTCCAAGATTTTCCTCTTGAGATCCTGGTCCTTAGGAATCACCAATCTTCTTTTAAACCATAACACACCCTTTTCATCTTGGCGAAAACAATTATACTTCTCAATCTTCTGATGGAGATTCTTCTTGATAATTTGCACTCCCTTGTCACTGAGCTGGGCCATAATAATCTGGTCTTGCAAAGCTGGCTCAACAGAAATGTGAGACAAAGAACCAGAACGAATCACTTCAATTTGCATCTTTCTCAACTCATCACACAAGGTGTTAATGCGAGAATCCATCAGAATGCAATTGCATTGCAACTTCCGACACAAGGCATCTGCTACCACATTAGCTTTTCCTGGGTGATAATGTACCTCCAGGTCATAATCCTTGATCAGCTCTAGCCATCTTCTCTACCTCATGTTGAGATCAGCCTGAGTAAAGATGTACTTAAGGCTCTTATGATCAGTGAAGATGTTGCAGTGGGTCCCCATTAAATAGTGCCTCCACATTTTTAATGCATGAACCACTGCTGCCAACTCAAGGTCATGAGTGGGATAGTTTTGCTCATGAGGCCTGAGTGCTCTTGAGGCATAAGCGATGACTCGATTGTCTTGCATCAAGACACAACCTAGCCCAGTGCCAGAGGCATCGCAATATACATCAAAAGGCTTGCTGCTGTCGGGTTGCGCCAATACTGGTGCTGTAGTCAGATGCTGCCTCAATGCATGGAAGGCATCTTCGCACTTCTGACTCCAAACAAATTTGACTTCTTTCTTCAGCAACTCAGTTATAGGCTTCGCAATTCGAGAGAAGTCCGGAATAAATCTTCGGTAATAACCAGCTAATCCCAGAAAACTCCGAATCTGACGGACAGTTGTTGGTGGCTTCTAGTTCATCACCTCTTGCACTTTATCAGGATCAACAGCTATTCCAGCCTGAGAGATAGTGTGACCCAAGAATTTGATTTCCTTTAGCCAAAAATCACACTTGGATAACTTGGCATAAAGGTGGTGCTCTCGCAGATGTTGAAGTACTACATGCAAATGCCCGGCATGTTCTTCTTCGTTCTTTGAGTACACCAAAATGTCATCAATGAAAACCACTACGAACTTGTCCAATTCTGGCATGAAAACAGAATTCATCAGATACATGAAATATGCTGGTGCATTTGTCAGCCCGAATGACATCACCAAGAATTCATATAGCCCATATCTGGTTGAGAATGCCGTCTTCGGAATATCACTTGCTCGTATCTTGATCTGATGGTAGCCAGAGCGAAGGTCTATCTTGGAAAATACCTTGGCTCCGACCAATTGGTCAAAAAGAACATCAATACGAGGCAAAGGATACTTGTTCTTGATAGTTACAGCATTAAGAGGGCGGTAATCTATACACAGCCTCAAGCTTTCATCCTTCTTCTTCACAAACAGTGCTGGACATCCCCAAGGCGAAGTACTTGGGCGAATAAATCCCTTGTCCAGCAATTCTTGCAATTGCTTCTTCAACTCTGCCAACTCAGCGGGTGGCATTTGGTAGGGCCTTTTGGAAATTGGGGCCGTTCCCGGATGCAACTCGATGGCGAATTCAATATCCCGGTCTGGTGGCATTCCTGGCAATTCATCAGGGAAGACATCTGCATACTCACAGACCACTGGGATCTTCTTCAAAGGTAACTCCGTCATAGAGAAAGCACATGACTGAGTAGAACCTTGACTGGGCAGAATTAAGGCAAAATTCCCGCAGAACGGAGAATTAACTTCCACGGTACGGCTGGCTACATCAAGCACAACTTGGTGCAAGGTCATCCAATTTGCTCCTAGAATAATGTCCACAATTTCCAATCCCAACACAAGAAGAGTGGTTTTGACAATGTGGCTTCCCAGTTGAATAGGCACATTTTGGTTTAATTTTGGTTGCAATTTTACCCCCAGGTGTGACTATCAAGAATGACCCCTTAGAGTGAGAGAATGGCAGTTCACATTTAGCACTGAACTTTTGGCTAATGAAACTATGAGATGCACTGGAATCAAACAAAATTAAAGCAGGTTGATTATAAACTGAAAAGATACCGGCCATGATAGGAGCTCCTTCAGGTACTTCCTCAAGAGTGGTGAAATTGAGCTTCCCTTGCCTGACTTGCACCTTCTGCTTTCTTCCCTTGTCTTGATTTGGTGCTGGCATCTGCCTCTGCTGGTTCCTGGGACAATTCTTGGCATAGTGGCCCACATTGCCACAAGTGAAACACTTGTTCCCATTGCCCTGGCGGAACTGCTGCTGCTGCGGAGGCTGATTGTTTCTTGGGGCGGGAGCTGGAAAGCGGTTGGGTGCCGGCTGCTATTGTTGAGGTGGCCTGATCACCCATCTGTCTGCCTGCTGCTGAAAACCCCTGCTCTGATTGTGAGAAACAATCCGGAACCTCTGAGCCTGAGCGGAGGGAAAATCACTCGACTTCTACCAAGATCCTGATTAACAAGTAGCTACTCGACCTAGCATACTAGTATTCATCTCAAAAGGAATCCTAAGTTCATGCAACTAGAGGTTTCAAGCAACTCCTACACTTAAGTGCACATTACAATCCTACAAGCATTAAGTGTAGTAAAATAGCATAATTAACAGGTTATGCATAAAACCGGGGCTTGCCTTCAATTGCTGGGGCTGCGGGGAGATCCTCACTAGCAGCCTCTGAAGCCTACTCCTGGTCCTCCTCTTGGACAGGTCCTTGCTCGGGGATGAGCACGTACTCTTCGTCGGCAAGATTACAATCTAATGAATGCAATGCGTAAGATACATGCATGATATGATATGTACTTTTAGAAATTACAACTTCTGACGATGTATGGTCTAATTGAGTTAACAAGGTTAACTTTACTTGTGTAAGACCCTTGGGTGGTATACTTGGTAAATTAGGTTAAACCTAGCTAAGGCAAGTGGTAGGTTTATTTTTGTGGTTCCACTGAATTCTTTTTTTTAAGTATTAGTGAGAGTTGACAAGTACTCAAGTTAGACTTATTGGGGTGGGGTTTATTTCTTCTTTCCCTTTCTTTTATTCTCTTAGAAGTTTTGGACTAGGTTTGAACTACAAGTTGCTTTTATAAAATTCTAAAAATTCTGCAACAATTACAGTGGCTTGGCACTGGTGTATGTTTCTCTGCTTCAAAATTTGGGAATCAGAAAGTGAATAGTTTTCTCTGGACAAAATTATTAAATTCTAGAACAGAAGGGGTGTTTTGAACTACAACTACTATTTAGCAGTGGGTAATTCTCTAAAACTTATTTTTGCTGGCTTTTAGGTGTTATAACATGACTTCATACAAATTTCCAGCCATTAATACCTTTTAGTTATTTTACTATAGTTTTCTCAAGTTTTTAGCCAAATAGGTGCTTTCTACTACCACTATATTTGAAAAATATCGAACAACAGAGTTCTTATTTTTCTTAGTTATTGTTTTGTGCAAGAGCAATCATTCTAAAGTTTGGCATCTTTTTGCTCAAGGGAAGGGGTGGTATGCATTATTTGAATTAAGTGGCCTTTCTCATAATTTATTAACAATAGGTATGAGTTTGTTCCCTTTTCAGGGGTTTGCATTTTTCTCTGGTGGTTTATCTCATCATAGCCTTAGCAAAATTTTGGTTGCCCATTATTGCTTCATTAGGGGTTGTTCATGATTTATTTGGAAATTACCTCCTTATCATTCTATATTTATTTTCCTTACTTAATATGTTGGGCTGAGGTGTTCATCATTTTTGTAGTGGGGCTCTGGTGGTTATAAGTCCACGGGATTTTTATTATCCATTTTGGGTATAGGTTTGAAATTCTAATAATTGATTTTCAGTTCAAATAAGGCTAAATAAAACATTCTAATTTAAAACTGATCTGGACTAATGGTCTCTTCATTTTTCCTAGGTTCTTTGTTACTTAAGCAAACTAGGAAAAATAATTTCACTCACTGTTCATTAATTTTCAATGCCTTTCTGATTTTTCCTAAGTTTTGGGCAAAATAGCTTTAAATGAATATTTGCATCATATTTTTCAATACTGGGGTTCCTATTATTTTTAAACAGTGTCTAGATGAGGTTTGAATACCCACAAATTTTCTTAAGTTTAGTACAGAAGAAAAACTAATTTTCCTGAATTAAACTAGGTTTGGTAGGTTTCTGTTTTTAATTTTTAACTCAAAAATTCAGAATAGAAAGCATAGGGTTTATCATTTTTAAATGATAGTTCATAATATTCAGGAGCTAGCAAAATTAGTTTGACAACTTTTTATTAAGAATTCATTGACCGTCTATCCCGGTGGCAGGGATGAAGGCCAAGTCACACCATCAACCAATCATCCTAAGGAGTACCTGCAAAAATTATGCCACAAGCAAGGCTGAGTATACTAATACTCAGCTAGACTTACCCGGTGTGAGGAGTCTACTCCTCTACCTCTAGACCATGCAGCTGTTTGGCTGAGGGGTTTGGTTTGCCAAAAGCACTAGCTGAGTCTAAAAACAAGTTTTAGCTTTTCAAGTTCTAGAATAATAATTTAGACTAGATGAGAACCTATCTATTCATACATGGTATCAAACATTATATCAATCAACACCTTTTGCCAGTATCTCATTTCCACTTATTACTCAATGCAGTACAATGGATCAAGCAGTCTCATTAGCTGCGAGAAGCAGATGATTCGAATCGATTTTTAACCTTGCAAGGAAAACCTAAACACACGGCATGTCAGGGTACTCCGACCCCGCACATGACAACCGTCCCCATCGATTCCCCGTTCGCGTCCAGGCCTCACCGCCTTGGCATACAATGCTCCACTGACCCCGGCCGCCGCCGTGCAGTGGCCGCACTTGTACCCACCATATCTAGAATGGGAGACCCAGTCTCAGGTCGCATGAGGGATAAAGTCCGCGCCCGGCTTCACTCAGGTATTAGGTTTACCGGTTACCATATTTCCCGACATGTGTTTAGTACGTTCAAACGCTTGACACAGGTATCTGCATGTTAATCCTTATTCCAATTTCGTCTTGTAGACAGCGCATCCCCATGGATCCGTGTCCATAGACCATCATCATTCTGTTATCAAAAATGGATACAACCAATTCCTGACCTCGCGCGAGTGCTAGAAAAATCACTCGACTTCTACCGAGATCCTAATTTAGCATAGCAGCTACTCGACCTAGCATACTAGTATCCATCTCAAAAAGGAATCCTGAGTTCATGCAACTAGGGTTTCAAGCAACTCCTACACTTAAGTGCACAGTACAAGCCTACAAACATTAAGTGTAGTAAAATAGCATATATAAACGGTTATGCATATAACCGGGGCTTGCCTTTAATTTAACACTTAGGTAGTGTTTGTTGGGGGAGGTGCTCGCTTAGCGAGCATCCACTGGTTAAGTCCATCCTTCCTTGGGTCGTCCATCGACTACACCTTGTGGTTGGCACCACATCACTTGCACGATCGTCATCTCTCGGTCCTAAATGAGATGCAGGATGCATATGTATGAATATGATGAAATAGCACAAGATACTCCAAGTACATGACAGCGAACGAACATTAATTAGTAAGACACATAAACATCCATACGTTAACGCTAGCTATCTATATGTCATTGGGCACATCAAGTCAACATTACTGCAAAGACGATGAATATTTCCTATATTTAGCCAACACAAACATGACATCACGAGTACAAGAATTTACCATGTTCACTTTAATCATTCATTGGCAACTTATTGTTAAACTAGTTAAGTACACATAAGTTTTCTATGACTTATATATTTAGATAGACTTAGATAGAAAGGGATATTCATTTAATCGGGGTTTTACAATCATTCACAATATTCTCATACAAGCACACACCAAAGAGAACACACATGAGGAGATAGTTTAATCGTCATTACATGTTATACTACTTTAATGACGTTGGTTACTTAGTAGTATTAGCAGAAAGCCAAGGACAGGACATTATTCATTTTGTTTCCCTAATATATCACTGCACTTGCTAACTGTTGATTAAGCTAAGCTACTTATTAGACCTTAATTAATTTAGTTCACTAACTTAGTGAGATGTGTACTATTTACTTATATAAAACCCCAATTATACTAGTCACTATTATTACTCATGTTCAGTCAAATCCCAAAACAAACAAGCAGTCGACTCAAGACAAGCACACTGGATTGGAACAATCAATCACAATTAACATATTTAGGACAACAGTACATTAGTTGTTTCAGTCATAACTCACAAGATATTTATCCAAAATTAGTGAACAGATACTTTTTGGAAAGCTTATTAAACGCTCTATAACTTTGTTATTTTCATCTCAAGGTAATTAAACACTTAATAAGGTTAAATAGTGATACATGATAGTTTTATTTAGATTTGGACAGATTCACACTTGCGACTTCAAAAATTCATAACTAGAGGCTCAGGAATTCAAATCAATTGATCCTAGACTTTCTGGAAAGCTAATTAAATGTTCTACAAATTATTTATAAATATCTCAGGTTGATTTAAAGTGTATCAAGGTTAAAAGACACTAGGAAGGCATTGCTGTCCAGATTTGGCAGATTCAGTTTTCACACTTTAAACACCTATAACTTAATCTACAGACCACCAAAAAGAGTGATCCCAGACTTTTTGAAAATATTAAAAAAAGTACTACATAATTTTTATAATTACCAAGAATTGATTCTATGTTTAACCAAATCAAACAATTCAGTTTTTGAAATCTGTTCTGAAAGTGGACAGAACACAACAACCAGTGTATAAAATTCATAACTCTTAAACTGTCAGGCCTATGGTTGTGAAATTTTAACTGAACCAAGATAAGAAAAGCATCTACAACTTTATTATAATGACTATGAACAGATTGTAAAATTAAATTAGGCAAACAATATAGTTTCTGAAATCTGTACAGAATTTGGACAGATTCAGTTACTGAATTTGTAAAAAGCATAACTCCTAAACCATCAGACTTATGCCTGTCAAATTTTAACACTAGCAAGATAATAAAGTTATCTACCACTTTTCTATAGCACATATCTACAGAAAACACAATTTGGTTCATCAAACATACAGCACGGGGAAATCACTGCGTGCAGTCCAAAACAGCAATTAATAAATTTCAGCTCCTATACAATTCAAGAATTGCGACGTTCTAGAGACTTGAATTATTCTAACACTTTACCATCCGTTAGAGTTAAATCAATCATATTAGGATCAACAAGTAGACTTACTAATTCTATACGAGTTATTTCGTGCACTAGAATTATCTTACACCATTAGCAACGCATTCACCAAAATAAAACACTTCGACACACATGTCCGACATCACACAAAATCATGATGAAGCACTATTAATATTTATCTTTAGAATACCATGATATAACCATTAAATCTCTAATTAGTTTTAAGATATAATTCAAACATTCTAAGAGATACGCATGGTTTGCTTACTTCTAATTTCTCGCTAACTCCTACAATTATATACTGAGTGATATTTTAGCATCATATAAAACTATCTAATCTGGGGCTGAAATTTTTATGAGGCATAGGTAATAACAAATTATGACTAATGTATAAATTTCACATGCCCAGGTTTTATATTTTATTTAATACAAAAATAACAAATTTTTAATGCAATAAAGCATGTGAGAGCAAGTTAAATCTAAAACTTTGCCCGTTTGGCACAGCTCCAGCTCCTGATTCTAAGCGAGGATCTGGAGGAGCCGTGCCAAACGGGTATTTTTTTAAACTGATTCTCGTGTGGAGCCGAAAGATCGGGAGTCGTTTTTGTGAAGAAAGGTGGGATCTAAAAAAACCTGCTCCACCCTCCCTTAAAACAGCTCCTCAACCAACCAAATATGGACCTCCACTTAAAGTTTGATCGAAATTACCCACAATTGCCATTGGATAAAAACATAACGAGCCAATTTATGGATTAAACATTTGAGACCATTTTATGCACTACTATGATGGGAATATTTTATATGTTATTGTTTCATAATTTTTTTCCGTATATGCATCCTACTTATTGGTTTGTAACAAAGTTGAACTGCAAAGGGTAAAACAGACAATCGCCACAGACCACCAACTTTCAGAAGACAAGAATCAGTTTACTTGCCAAACGGTTTTAAAAATGATTCTGATTCTCTAGGAAAATCAAGAGGATCAGCTCCTCACGAGGATCAGGATCTGGAGCTAAAGAAGCAGGAGCTGGAGCTTTGCTAAACGGGCCCTAATTATTTTCTGTGGATTCATGACCATATTAAGTTTTATTAGGCTACTATAATATCATGCAAGGACAGTGGTACACCATTTTACATTTTTGCATCTATACATTATTTTTAAATCATTTAAAACTACTTAAGGTGCATTAAACAAGTTAAATCACTAACTTAATCATACTTGCACAACAATTTATGAAATTTTTACTAGTCACCAAACATCACACCAAGAGTCTACTGTAAACATTTCAACCTATTTGGAGCATCAGAGCTACAGATCAAAAAATAACAATAAAAACAATCATCTTTTTCCTATTTAACATGTTTTAATTAACACACCAAGAAAACAGTGAACAACCTGTAAGTTTTATATTTTTCCTAGATGGAGTATGACAACATCTAACTAACAAAATAGGTTTCATCATTTTTGGATTTTAATAAATAAAATTATGGAGAGAAGCAAGTTCGTTTATTTTCTAAACAGTTTTTAAATACGAATTTTTACAGAAAAACTTTTTCACTAAAACATACCAACATATAGATCCACTAGTTAGAGCATTTCATAAGGAAGCCAACAAAACAAATTTCACTATTTTTGGAGCTCTCAAACTCGAGATATGAATTTTAGAACACAGCACAAAAATCTGTAAATTTGAAACCAAATGCACATGACCCGGGACCCACCTGTCATAGGCACACAGTGGCTTCTTCTACCTCCGTTTGAGCACATACGCAGGGAGATGGGGAGATGGAGTTCGGCTCCAAGGCTGGGGAAGTAAGGGAGCTCGGCTGCAATGGAGAGGCTGGCGGCCATGGGAGTCCTAGGCGCCTGCACTTGGGAATTTGCTGCGCCAGGGAGATGTAGGGGCGCTCCTGTAGAAGGGCTGGGCGTCGTGGGGCAGAGAGACGAGGAGCAGGGCGTCCATGGCCAGAGCGCCGAGCGTCGAGGCTTAGGGGAAGCCAGCGCTTGCCACGGAGAGGGAGTAGCCATGGAGGGCAACTTGGAGATGGCGCCCTGGTTTCTGCTGGCCGTCGAGCTCGGGCATGGGGAAGCAGGAGCACCCTGCGCGCGAACGAGAGGGCCGAGCGGGGCCCTGAGCGCCATGCTATGAGGAGGCCGAACGATGGGCGAAGCAGAGCGCGCCATGGAGAAGAGGAAGGCATGCTGGCGAGCTGGAGCAAGAGGGGCTCAGCGCGGTATAAATAGAGGGGGGGCAGCTTCAACCATTGGCAGACACTGGGCGGCAGCTGCAGAGCTCTGCACATGACAGTCTGCTGACAGGTGATGGCAGGACAACTTTGGACGCCCAGTTTTGGCATTTTCTGTTTGGATTCGGACCCGGATCACTGCAGAAGATTTGTTCCTTGATGTATACTCTACAAATCGTGTATAGAGATTGAGTTGATTTGGGAAGAATCTAGAAACTGCTCAGGCCAGGCAGAAGAGTTACCATGATAGAAGAAGGAAACCTCTCCAGTTCAAGGTGGGAAGTTTTGTATACCTCAAGGTATCACCCACCAAGGGAGTGCAGAGGTTTGGAATCAAAGGCAAGCTAGCCCCTCGTTACATTGGACCTTATGAGATCATAGAAGCATGTGGACCCGTGGCATACAAGCTGAAGTTACCTTCAAAAATGTCTGCCATTCACGATGTATTCCATGCATCTCAGCTAAAGAAGTGTGTTCGATTGCCGACTGAAATCTTAGCAGAGCCAGAATTGGAGATAGAGCCAGATCTATCGTACCAAGAGTACCCCTCCAAGATTCTAGATTGCAAGGAGAGATCAACTCGGGCTAAATCGATCAAGATGTACAAGGTCCAGTGGAGTAATCACTCAGAGGAGGAAGCTACTTGGGAAACCGAGGAATTCCTGAGATCCAACTTCCTCGATTGCCTACCTAAGGAAGCTGGTACGTAATCACCCCCAACCCCTCCTCCTGCCCTTCGAATCTAATTTTCAAAAATATGATCTTAATTCAGAATGAAGTAACTATGAAGCAAAACTTAAAAAGGGCTTCCTTCTGAAGTTGCAAAGAGAATGACATTCGAAGAGCAGTTTTACCCTAAAAATAACAGTAATCACCCATTTCCTTTAAGTCTCACCCTTCGCTTCACCCTGGGAGGACTCTGGCCCGAATCTCGGGACGAGATTCCTTTAAGGGGGGAAGGCTGTGACACCCCAGTGTCACCTAGGGCTTCTCTTAAAATGCCAAACCAAGAACCATCATTCTATGTGAACCAAAGTAAGCATGAGCATCAAATTAACTTAAGAATGAAGAATTCCCCAAGCATATACTTAAAAGTATCATGATCAAAACAAATCGGTCTTTCAAAAAAGGAAGTAATGTGGCAACCCTAACAAAAACCCTAAGTAAGCCAAGTTAAGCATAAAGGGTAATTGGGAGAAGTCATGGGGAAAAATGCAAAATTTTAGATATGATCAAATTACAAAGTTTTAGTTCATCAAATAACTAACAAACCATAGTAAGAGAGTTTGGCCATTTGGTCTTTTTAAAATTCCCAAACCAGCCCTTGAACCATGAGCCCTTGGAGAAATTCAGATATCTGAATTTCTGAATTTCAGACCTCTTTTCAAAGATCGACTGCGTTCTCTGTTTTTCGAAACCTAAAACCAGAAGATCCACATATCAAAGTTGTGCCAAATTCCCTTGAACACGCTCTGGAAAAGTTTGAACTCAAATCAAATTCATTTGACATAGTTTTGGCGCAGTTTGACCTCAGGACCAGACATTCTGACACTGGCACCTTGGTGACGCTACAACTCCTTGTCCCTAGCCTAAAACCGCGCGACGTCCATACACAAAAGACAAAGCAAGGTCAGGTGAACAAATCCTTCACAGCGATCTTGCCCAAATTCGCGAAGATTTGCACCCAACCAGCGCTTGAACTCGGGCAGAGGCATCGGGCACACGTGTTCGACCGTGGCTGACACCTCCGGTTCACGCCCGTTCGCGCACCCGCGCCTCCTAGTGCACGCTCGCGCGCGCTCGCCGGTCCACGGCCGCCCGTGCACCGTGCCGTGCCTATAAAGCCTCCCCGAGCGCGCCTTACTTCACCCCGTACTCACCCTCACCGGCCAGCCACCTCTCCTTAGCTCCGGTGAGCTCAATTCCGCCCGCCATTGCCGCCAGAGCTTCGGCCGTCGTGGCCAGCCCACTCCAGCCACCCCCAAGTCGAGCCAGTGCTTCGGCTAGCTCCGCCAGCGGCCTGTGAAGCTTGCCAAGCCCTCGGACCCGGCCGGACTTCACCGGAAACCCGAAATCGACCTCACCGGACTTCGGTCTTCTGCCACCGCGCGTGGACAGAGCTAACCGGTGAGTCTCCGACCAATTCCTTGCACCATATCTTCTCTGGCATCCCGTGAACCTCTCTGACCAGTTCGATTGAACTATCCCGCCATGAGCAGGCCGGACTCCTCGCCGCCGACGAGCAACCCCGCCTGTGCACGTGGACCGGCCAACTCCGGCCATCCCCGACGGCGACCCGCACCTCGTTGTGATCCCCGAAACCTCCCCTATGTCCTCGACCACTTCATCGGAGCAATCTCGCCGCCGGTAAGTCCCTCCGCCCTTTCTTCCGCCGCGGTTACTGTGTAAGATAGGAGAAGGACCTCGGGTTAGGATGTGAAGAACCCGAGGGGTTTTCTGTAACGTCAGTGACTCATGTGAATAGTAGCCTAAGAACCGATCCGCGAGGAAAACATAAAATACCCGCCAGGGACCCTAGTTCAAAGTGGTTTTCCATTTAATCAATCCTGTTAATCTTTTTTAAAATGATCAGAGAACTTAGAAAACCCATAACTCGATGAATTCTTAATAAAAAGTTGTCAAACTAATTTTGCTTGCTCCTGAATATTATGAACTATCATTTAAAAATGATAAACCCTATGCTTTCTATTCTGAATTTTTGAGTTAAAAATTAAAAACAGAAACCTACCAAACCTAGTTTAATTCAGGAAAATTAGTTTTTCTTCTGTACTAAACATAAGAAAATTTGTGGGTATTCAAACCTCATCTAGACACTGTTTAAAAATAATAGGAACCCCAGTATTGAAAAATATGATGTAGATATTCATTTAAAGCTATTTTGTCCAAAACTTAGAAAAAATCAGAAAGGCATTGGAAATTAATGAACAGTGAGTGAAATTATTTTTTCTAGTTTGCTTAAGTAACAAAGAACCTAGGAAAAATGAAGAGACCATTAGTCCAGATCAGTTTTAAATTAGAATGTTTTATTTAGCCTTATTTGAACTGAAAATCAATTATTAGAATTTCAAACCTATACCCAAAATGGATAATAAAAATCCAGTGGACTTATAACCACCAGAGCCCCACTACAAAAATGATGAACACCTCAGCCCAACATATTAAGTAAGGAAAATAAATATAGAATGATAAGGAGGTAATTTTCAAAATAAATCATGAACAACCCCTAATGATGCAATAATGGGCAACCAAAATTTTGCTAAGGCTATGATGAGATAAACCACCAGAGAAAAATGCAAACCCCGGAAAAGGGAACAAACTCATACCTATTGTTAATAAATTATGAGAAAGGCCACTTAATTCAAATAATGCATACCACCCCTTCCCTTGAGCAAAAAGATGCCAAACTTTAGAATGATTGCTCTTGCACAAACAATAACTAAGAAAAATAAGAACTCTGTTGTTCGATATTTTCAAATATAGTGGTAGTAGAAAGCACCTATTTGGCTAAAAACTTGAGAAAACCATAGTAAAATAACTAAAAGGTATTAATGGCTGGAAATTTGTATCAAGTCATGTTATAACACCTAAAAGCCAGCAAAAATAAGTTTTAGAGAATTACCCACTGTTAAATAGTAGTTGTAGTTCAAAACACCCCTTCTGTCCTAGAATTTAATAATTTTGTCCAGAGAAAACTATTCACTTTCTGATTCCCAAATTTTGATGCAGAGAAACATACACCAGTGCCAAGCCACTGTAATTTTTGCACAATTTTTAGAATTTTATAAAAGCAACTTGTAGTTCAAACCTACTCCAAAACTTTTAAGAGAATAAAAGAAAGGGAAAGAAGAAATAAACCCCACCCCAATAAGTCTAACTTGAGTACTTGTAAACTCTCACTAAGACTTAAAAAAAGAATTCAGTGGAACCCCCAAAAATAAAACCTACCACTTGCCTTAGCTAGGTTTAACCTAATTTACCAAGTATACCACCCAAGGGTCTTACACAAGTAAATTTATCCTTGTTAACTCAAATAGATCATACATCGTCAGAAGTTGTAATTTCTAAAAGTACATATCATATCATGCATGTATCTTACGCATTGCATTCATTAGATTGTAATCTTGCCGACGGAGAGTACGTGCTCATCCCCGAGCAAGGACCTGTCCAAAAGGAGGACCAGGAGCAGGCTTCAGAGGCTGCTAGTGAGGATCTCCCCGCAGCCCCAGCAATTGAAGGCAAGCCCCGGTTTTATGCTATTTTACTACACTTAATGCTTGTAGGATTGTAATGTGCACTTAATGCTTGTAGGATTGTAATGTGCACTTAAGTGTAGGAGCTGCTTGAAACCTCTAGTTGCATGAACATAGGATTCCTTTTGAGATGAATACTAGTATGCTAGGTCGAGTAGCTGCTTGCTAATCAGGATCTCGGTAGAAGTCGAGTGGTTTTTCTAGCACTCGCGCGAGGTCAGGAATTGATTGTATTCATCTTGATAACGGGATATGTGTTAGTCTGTGGACTTAGGTCCAGGGAGGATGCCTTGTCCATGAGACGGGAAAAAGAATTAAGGATTAATGTGTGGATACCTGAGTCAAGCTTTTGAACGTACTAAGCACATGCCGGGAAAAATGGTAACCGGTAAACCTAGTACCTGAGTGAAGCCAGGCGCGGACTTTATCCCTCATGTGACCTAAGACTGGGTCTCCCATGCTAGCTATGGTGGGTACAAGTGCGGTCACTGCACGGCGGCAGCCGGGGTCAGTGGAGCATTGTATGCCAAGGCGGTGAGGCCTGGACGTGAACGGGGAATCGATGGGGACGGTTGTCATGTGTGGGGTCAGAGTACCCTGACATGCCGTGTGTTTAGGTTTACCTTGCAAGGTTAAAACTCGATTCGAATCGTCTGCTGCTCGCAGCTAATGAGACTGCTTGATTCCTTGTACTGCATCGAGTAAAAAGTGAAATGAGGTTACATGAGATAACTTGTTGATTGAACTAAATGCTTGTCACCATGTATGCTTAGAAGGAGCAAACCTAGCTAAGTTAATGATGATAGAAGTTGAAAAGCTAAAAAAAATGGATTTTAGAAACAGTTAGTGCTTTTGGCAAACCAAACCCCTCAGCCAAAACAGCTGCATAGTCTAGAGGTAGAGGAGTAGATTCATCACACCGGGTAAGTCTAGCTGAGTATTAGTATACTCAGCCTTGCTTGTGGCATAATTTTTGCAGGTACCATTCAGGAAATGGTTGATGGTGTGACTTGGCCTACCACCCTGCCACCGGGTTGGACGGACGAGTGGGATGCTGCTCCGGCAGGAGAGGAGCATGAGGAGTAGTGGGCTAGGCCTTGCCCATTTCCTCGACACCGACGACATCGATTATCCGCTGCATTTTATTTCGTGAACTCTTATTTGCTACTCAAAACTCCGATCTATGTAATAATTCAGCACTTAATTTGAGGTTTCCTGTTTTATTGTATTTCTTCTGTGACTCACCTTCGAGTGAGATTGTGGAATTTGATCCTGGTTAAGTGGCTGTATCAGACTAGATCTGAGGGAATGACGGGTTATTCCGATTTAAGTGTGTTACGGCCCCTGAGGCGTGACTTAGGCACTTAAGCTGGAATAATTCGGGCGGTTCCGCCATAGGAGCATTGTATGCCAAGGCGGTGAGGCCTGGATGCGAACGGGGAATCTATGGGGACGGTTGTCATGTGTGGGGTCGGAGTACCCTGACATGCCGTGTGTTTAGGTTTACCTTGCAAGGTTAAAACTTGATTCGAATCGTCTGCTTCTCGCAGCTAATGAGACTGCTTGATTCCTTGTACTGCATCGAGTAAAAAGTGAAATGAGGTTACATGAGATAACTTGTTGATTGAACTAAATGCTTGTCACCATGTATGCTTAGAAGGAGCAAACCTAGCTAAGTTAATGATGATAGAAGTTGAAAAGCTAAAAAAAATGGATTTTAGAAACAGCTAGTGCTTTTGGCAAACCAAACCCCTCAGCCAAACAGTTGCATAGTCTAGAGTTAGAGGATTAGATTCCTCACACCGGGTAAGTCTAGCTGAGTATTAGTATACTCAGCCTTGCTTGTGGCATAATTTTTGCAGGTACCATTCAGAAAATGGTTGATGGTGTGACTTGGCCTACCACCCTGCCACCGGGTTGGACGGTCGAGTGGGATGCTGCTCCGGCAGGAGAGGAGCATGAGGAGTAGTGGGCTAGGCCTTGCCCATTTCCTCGATACCGACGACATCGATTATCCGCTGCATTTTATTTCGTGAACTCTTATTTGCTACTCAAAACTCCGATTTATGTAATAACTCAGTACTAAATTTGAGGATTCCTGTTTTATTGTATTTCTTCTGTGACTCTCCTTCGAGTGAGATTGTGGAATTTGATCCTGGTTAAGTGGCTGTATCAGACTAGATCTGAGGGATTGACGGGTTATTCCGATTTAAGTGTGTTACGGCCCCTGAGGCGTGACTTAGGCACTTAAGCTGAAATAATTCGGGCGGTTCCGCCACAGCTGGTATCAGAGCAAATTCCACCACAGAGAAAGATAATAAACCATGAATACCAATTTTCAAAATCTAAAACTTGCCTAGAAACTGCTACAGATCGTCAGGACTAGACCGCTAGACCTAGGACGAAAGGCCTTAGGCATAGAGGGGAAATTAGGTGGCTAATTACTTAGGCCCCGTGGGCCAGTACTTCTATTTTTAAGGATGCCCTGAAAGCACCCTATTTTTGGAGAGGCAACGTTACTTCCAGCATGCATGCATTATAAAACACAAAGAGGAATTAAAAATTTGAGCTAACCAACTTTCTTTAGAACCATCCGGGCTCTCTATTTCTTTTTCCTTCCGCCATAATCTTTACCTTTGATTCCCTTCCGCAGATGAAATCACCCACCCCTCCCAGTGGAGGAGACTCTCGTTTCAGTTCTGACTTCCTTTCTCGCGATGGTTTTCCTTCCATCTTGTGGGAAGTGCTTAACTCCACCGGTTACCCTACGCCCCCTTTGTACACGGTGCAGCTGTATGAGGAGCATCGAGTACCTCGTTGTCGGGTCTGGCTGACTTTGGAGGCTCATCCCCTTCAGCCGGGTTGGCGTTCTCTTGATTCTGAGACAATTGGACTCAGGACGGATGACACCGTTGAAGCAGCAGCCATGAAGACTCTGACGACTTTCTGTGGCTACCATCCCCTGGAGATGGTGATGCACCCTTTGGGACTCTTCCCTGCTGAGAAGAAGGATGATCCCATGTGGTGTAACCGCGTGAGACATGTGAAAGATGTGTGGGCGATGTATCCTGACTTGGTTGGGAGGGTCACTGTTCAGTGCATGAGTGCACTGTACCGCCTTCAGGCCCTTCAGAGCGATGCTATGGCACTCCTCGCTAACATCGCTCAAACCACCAAGCTCACTCTCTATAGTCGAGAAGATTTTGTGGTCGATTTATCCTCCGAGTTAGTGGAGAAGGATCTGCAGGTGGAAAGGCTGAGCCAGCGCATTACCACCATGGAGCAGCAGGTGGAGATCCGAGACAACACCATTGATGTCTTGGAGAACCAGCTTCACGATGTGCAGAGGGAACTCGAAGAAGCAAATGACCACCTGGACATGCACCACTTAGAGATGGAGGCCAATGAAGCCAGAAGCGAGGGAGAAGAGGATCCCGAGGAGCTAGGACCAGCCCCTGGTGCCAATGGGACTACCTCCGCGATGCCTCCTTCACCCGTATCCAGTGTCGCTTCCACCGCTCAGGGTTAAGCAGTCACTTCGACACTTTTAGGTGGATAGAAACCTATGCAAGCTTAGTTAATATCAGATTTTGGACTAAGCTTATGGGTACTTTCTCCTAATTGATGTAACCCTGTGAACTTTTGAAATCTGTGGGATATTTGTCACCATGTTATCTTCATTTTGAACCTAATATTATGATTATGGCATTTTTCCCTTCCATATGAGATGATATCTTGTTGTTCAAAACTGTGAGTTGGGATAACAATGGCGGCAATCTCTGTTTTCAGATGGCAGCTAGGCAGCGTCGCGGGCATAACGAGCAGGTTCCCCCACCACCTCCTCCAGCTCCCACAGTGCAGGAGCTGATGGCCCAGCAGAATGAGATTCCGCGACAGCTCTTGCAGCGCCAGCCCCACCCTCAGCAGCATGGTGGAGGCCAGCATCAGCGACTTCCGGCTATGGCAACTTACCAGGAGTTTCTGAGCACGCAGCCACCCTTGTTCACCAAGGCAGAGGATCCGTTGGAAGCCGACGTATGGCTTCGCGTCGTTGAGTCCAAGTTTCCCCTCCTCACGGGAGACTGCCCTGATGCTACCAAGACCCGCTTCGCTGCTCAGCAGCTTTGCGGATCTGCTCGGACTTGGTGGGATCACTTCCGTGCTATGCTCCCCGCTGATCGTGAGGTATCTTGGGAGGAATTCAAGACTACCTTCAGGGGACACCACATCCAGCTGGCATTCTTGATCGGTAGTTGAATGAATTTCTGGCCCTTAATCAAGGAACCCGCACGGTACTGCAGTATGCGCAAGCCTTCAACAACTTATGCCAGTATGCAGGGTACCATGCTCATTCTGATGAGAAGAAGAGGGATCGCTTCCGCAGGGGTCTCAATACCAAGCTGCGGGAACGACTCAACACTGTCCGGGCTGATAGCTTCAATGAGTTGGTCAACAAGGCCATCTCCTAGGAGGATTGCATTGTTGCTCACCGGGCAGAGAAGAAGAGAAAGGCACCAATGGCAGCACCATCCGCTCAGGCTCAGAGGTTCCAGATTGTTTCTCACAATCAGAGCAGGAGTTTTCAGCAGCAGGCAGGCAGATGGGTGATCAGGCCACCTCAGCAGCAGCAGCCGGCACCCAACCGCTTTCCAGCTCCCGCCCTAAGAAACAATCAGCCTCCGCAGCAGCAGTAGTTCCGCCAGGGCAATGGGAACTAGTGTTTCCCTTGTGGCAATGTGGGCCACTATGCCAAGAATTGTCCCAGGAACCAGCAGAGGCAGATGCCAGCACCAAATCAAGACAAGGGAAGAAAGCAGAAGGTGCAAGTCAGGCAAGGGAAGCTCAACTTCACCACTCTTGAGGAAGTACCTGAAGGAGCTCCTATCATGACCGGTATCTTTTCAGTTTATAATCAACCTGCTTTAATTCTGTTTGATTCTGGTGCATCTCATAGTTTCATTAGCCAAAAGTTCAGTGCTAAATGTGAACTGCCATTCTCTCACTCTAAGGGGTCATTCTTGATAGTCACACCTGGGGGTAAAATTGCAACCAATCAATTAAACCAAAGTGTGCCTATTCAACTGGGAAGCCACATTGTCAAAACCACTCTTCTTGTGTTGGGATTGGAAAATGTGGACATTATTCTAGGAGCAAATTGGATGACCTTGCACCAAGTTGTGCTTGATGTAGCCAGCCGTACCGTGGAAGTTAATTCTCTGTTCTGCGGGAATTTTGCCTTAATTCTGCCTAGTCAAGGTTCTACTCAGTCATGTGCTTTCTCTATGACGGAGTTACCTTTGAAGAAGATCCCAGTGGTCTGTGAGTATGCAGATGTCTTCCCTGATGAATTGCCAGGAATGCCACCAGACCGGGATATTGAATTTGCCATCGAGTTGCAACCGGGAACGGCCCCAATTTCCAAAAGGCCCTACCGAATGCCACCCGCTGAGTTGGCAGAGTTGAAGAAGCAATTGCAAGAATTGCTGGACAAGGGATTTATTCGCCCAAGTACTTCGCCTTGGGGATGTCCAGCACTGTTTGTGAAGAAGAAGGATGAAAGCTTGAGGCTATGTATAGATTACCGCCCTCTTAATGCGGTAACTATCAAGAACAAGTATCCTTTGCCTCGTATTGATGTTCTTTTTGACCAATTTGTCGGGGCCAAGGTATTTTCCAAGATAGACCTTCGCTCTGGCTACCATCAGATCAAGATACGAGCAAGTGATATTCCGAAGACGACATTCTCAACCAGATATGGGCTATATGAGTTCTTG
Source organism: Zea luxurians (assembly GCA_029449295.1). NCBI lineage: Eukaryota > Viridiplantae > Streptophyta > Magnoliopsida > Poales > Poaceae > Zea > Zea luxurians. Next base: position 16,863,384 of record JAOPSE010000050.1, read on the forward strand.
GTGATGTCATTTGGGCTGACAAATGCACCAGCATATTTCATGTATCTGATGAATTCTGTTTTCATGCCAGAATTGGACAAGTTCATAGTGGTTTTCATTGATGACATTTTGGTGTACTCAAAGAACGAAGAAGAACATGCCGGGCATTTGCATGTAGTACTTCAACGTCTGCGAGAGCACCACCTTTATGCCAAGTTATCCAAGTGTGATTTTTGGCTAAAGGAAATCAAATTCTTGGGTCACACTATCTCTCAGGCTGGAATAGCTATTGATCCTGATAAAGTGCAAGAGGTAATGAACTGGAAGCCACCAACAACTGTCCATCAGATTCGGAGTTTTCTGGGATTAGCTGGTTATTACCGAAGATTTATTCCGGATTTCTCTTGAATTGCGAAGCCTATAACTGAGTTGCTGAAGAAAGAAGTCAAATTTGTTTGGAGTCAGAAGTGCGAAGATGCCTTCCATGCATTGAGGCAGCATCTGACTACAGCACCAGTATTGGCGCAACCCGACAGCAGCAAGCCTTTTGATGTATATTGCGATGCCTCTGGCAGCGGGCTAGGTTGTGTCTTGATGCAAGACAACCGAGTCATCGCTTATGCCTCAAGAGCACTCAGGCCTCATGAGCAAAACTATCCCACTCATGACCTCGAGTTGGCAGCAATGGTTCATGCATTAAAGATGTGGAGGCATTACTTAATGGGAACCCACTGCAACATCTTCACTGATCATAAGAGCCTTAAGTACATTTTTACTCAGGCTGATCTCAACATGAGGCAGAGAAGATGGCTAGAGCTGATCAAGGATTATGACCTGGAGGTACATTATCACCTAGGAAAAGCTAATGTGGTAGCAGATGCCTTGAGTCGGAAGTTGCAGTGCAATTGCATTCTGATGGATTCTCGCATTAACACCTTGTGTGATGAGTTGAGCAAGATGCAAATTGAAGTGATTCCTTCTGGTTCTTTGTCTCACATTTCTGTTGAGCCAGCTTTGCAAGACCAGATTATTATGGCCTAGCTCAGTGACAAGGGAGTGCAAATTATCAAGAAGAATCTCCATCAGAAGGTTGAGAAGTATAATTGTTTCTGCCAGGATGAAAAGGGTGTGTTATGGTTTAAAAGCAGATTGGTGATTCCTAAGGACCAGGATCTCAAGAGGAAAATCTTGGACGAGGCTCATCTCTCCAAATTCTCTATGCATCCGGGAAGCACCAAGATGTACCATGATCTGAAGCCTTTGTATTGGTGGACCAGAATGAAGAGGGAGATAGCCCAGTACGTATCAGAATGTGACACCTGTCAGAGGATAAAGGCAAGCCACTTGAAGTCAGCTGGAGCTTTGCAACCCCTGTCCATACCTTCATGGAAGTGGGATGACATCAGCATGGATTTCATTGTGGGACTGCCCAACACCTCTCGTCATCATGATTCAATTTGGGTTATTGTAGACCGATTGACGAAAGTGGCACATTTTCTTCCTGTGCACACAACTGATAAGTCTCAGAAGTATGCAGAATTGTATATTGACTGGATCGTGTGTTTGCACGGATTACCTCGGACCATTGTTTCTGACTGAGGAGCCCAATTTGTTGCCAGATTTTGGGAACAATTGCAAGAGTCTTTGGGGACCAAGCTAATCAGGAGTTCGGCTTATCACCCACAGACTGACGGTCAGATGGAAAGGGTAAACCAAATTCTGGAGGATATGCTGAGAGCTTATGTGATCGATTGTGGCAAGAACTGGGATAAGCACCTCTCCTTGGCAGAGTTTGCTTATAACAATAGTTATCAATCCAGCCTAAGGATGGCACCTTTTGAAGCTCTCTATGGAAGAAGGTGTAGGACACCACTCAATTGGTCTCAACCTGGAGAAAGAGAAGTTTTTGGACCTGACTTAGTGACTGAAGCCGAAAGGAAGGTCAAACTAATCAGGAAGAATCTAGAAGCTGCTCAGGCCAGGCAGAAGAGTTACCATGATAGAAGAAGGAAACCTCTCCAGTTCGAGGTGGGAAGTTTTGTATACCTCAAGGTATCACCCACCAAGGGAGTGCAAAGGTTTGGGATCAAAGGCAAGCTAGCCCCTCGTTACATTGGACCTTATGAGATCATAGAAGCATGTGGACCCGTGGCATACAAGCTGATGTTACCTTCAAAAATGTATGCCATTCACGATGTATTCCATGTATCTCAGCTAAAGAAGTGTGTTCGATTGCCGACTAAAATCTTAGCAAAGCCAGAATTGGAGATAGAGCCAGATCTATCGTACCAAGAGTACCCCTCCAAGATTCTAGATTGCAAGGAGAGATCAACTCGGGCTAAATTGATCAAGATGTACAAGGTCCAGTGGAGTAATCACTCAGAGGAGGAAGCTACTTGGGAAACCGAGGAATTCTTGAGATCCAACTTCCCCGATTGCCTACCTAAGGAAGCTGGTATGTAATCACCCCCAACCCCTCCTCCTGCCCTTCGAATCTAATTTTCAAAAATATGATCTTAATTCAGAATGAAGTAACTATGAAGCAAAACTTAAAAAGGGCTTCCTTCTGAAGTTGCAAAGAGAATGACATTCGAAGAGCAGTTTTACCCTAAAAATAACAGTAATCACCCATTTCCTTTAAGTCTCACCCTTCGCTTCACCCTAGGAGGACTTTGGCCCAAATCTCGGGACGAGATTCCTTTAAGGGGGGAAGGCTGTGACACCCCAGTGTCACCTAGGGCTTCTCTTAAAATGCCAAACCAAGAACCGTCATTCTATGTGAACCAAAGTAAGCATGAGCATCAAATTAACATAAGAATGAAGAATTCCCCAAGCATATACTTAAAAGTATCATGATCAAAACAAATGGATCTTTCAAAAAAGGAAGTAATGTGGCAACCCTAACAAAACCCTAAGTAAGCCAAGTTAAGCATAAAGGGTAATTGGTAGAAGTCATGGGGAAAATGCAAAATTTCAGATATGATCAAATTACAAAGTTTTAGTTCATCAAATAACTAACAAACCATAGTAAGAGAGTTTGGCCATTTGGTCTTTTTTTAAAATTCGCAAACCAGCCCTTGAACCATGAGTCCTTGGAGAAATTCAGATTTCTGAATTTCTGAATTTCAGACCTCTTTTCAAAGATCGATTGCTTTCTCTGTTTTTCGAAACTGAAAACCAGGAGATCCAAATATCAAAGTTGTGCCAAATTCCTTTGAACACGCTCTGGAAAAGTTTGAACTCAAACCAAATTCATTTGACATAGTTTTGGCACAGTTTGACCTCGGGACCAGACATTCTGACACTGGCACCTTGGTGACGCTACAACTCCCTGTCCCTAGCCTAAAACCACGCGACGTCCATACACAAAAGACAAAGCAAGGTTAGGTGAACAAATCCTTCACAGTGATCTTGCCCAAATTCGCGAAGATTTGCACCCAACCAGCGCTTGAACTCGGGCAGAGGCATCGGGCACACGTGTTCGACCATGGCTGACACCTCCGGTTCACGCCCGTTCGCGCACCCACGCCTCTCAGTGCACGCTCGCGCTCGCTCGACGTTCCACGGCCGCTCGTGCACCGCGCCGTGCCTATAAAGCCTCCCCGAGCGCGCCTTACTTCACCCCGTACTCACCCTCACCGGCCAGCCACCTCTCCTTAGCTCCGGCGAGCTCAATTCCGCCCGCCATTGCCGCCAGAGCTTCGGCCGTCGTGGCCAGCCCACTCCAGCCACCCCCAAGTCGAGCTAGTGCTTCGTCTAGCTCTGCCAGTGGCCCGTGAAGCTTGCCAAGCCCTCGGACCCGGCTGGACTTCACCAGAAACCCGAGATCGACCTCACCGGACTTCGGTCTTCCGCCGCCGCGCGTGGACAGAGCTAACCGGTGAGTCTCAGGCCAATTCCTTGCACCCATATCTTCTCTGGCATCCCGTGAACCTCTCTGACCAGTTCGATTGAACTATCCCGCCGTGAGCAGGCCGGACTCCTCGCCGCTGACGAGCAACCCCGCCTACGCACGTGGACCGGCCAACTCCGGCCATCCCCGACGGTGACCCGCACCTCGTTGTGATCCCTGAAACCTCCCCTACGTCCTCGACCACTTAACCGGAGCAATCTCGCCGCCGGTAAGTCCCTCCACCCTTTCTTCCGCCGCGGTTACTGTGTAAGATAGGAGAAGGACCTCGGGTTAGGATGTGAAGAACCCGAGGGGTTTTCTGTAACGTCAGTGACTCATGTGAATAGTAGCCTAAGGACCGATCCGCGAGGAAAACTTAAAGTACCCGCCAGGGACCCCAGTGCAAAGTGGTTTTCCATTTAATCAATTCTGTTAATCTTTTTAAAATGATCAGAGAACATAGAAAACCCATAACTCGATGAATTCTTAATAAAAAGTTGTCAAACTAATTTTGCTAGCTCCTGAATATTATGAACTATCATTTAAAAATGATAAACCCTATGCTTTCTATTCTGAATTTTTGAGTTAAAAATTAAAAACAGAAACCTACCAAACCTAGTTTAATTCAGGGAAATTAGTTTTTCTTCTGTACTAAACTTAAGAAAATTTGTGGGTATTCAAACCTCATCTAGACACTGTTTAAAAATAATAGAAACCCCAGTATTGAAAAATATGACGTAGATATTCATTTAAAGCTATTTTGCCCAAAACTTAGGAAAAATCAGAAAGGCATTGGAAATTAATGAACAGTGAGTGAAATTATTTTTTCTAGTTTGCTTAAGTAACAAAGAACCTAGGAAAAATGAAGAGACCATTAGTCCAGATCAGTTTTAAATTAGAATGTTTTATTTAGCCTTATTTGAACTGAAAATCAATTATTAGAATTTCAAACCTATACCCAAAATGGATAATAAAAATCCAGTGGACTTATAACCACCAGAGCCCCACTACAAAAATGATGAACACCTCAGCCCAACATATTAAGTAAGGAAAATAAATATAGAATGATAAGTAGGTAATTTCCAAATAAATCATGAACAACCCCTAATGATGCAATAATGGGCAACCAAAATTTTGCTAAGGCTATGATGAGATAAACCACCAGAGAAAAATGAAAACCTCTGAAAAGGGAATAAACTCATACCTATAGTTAATTAATTATGAGAAAGGCCACTTAATTCAAATAATGCATACCACCCCTTCCCTTAAGCAAAAAGATGCCAAACTTTAGAATGATTGCTCTTGCACAAAACAATAACTAAGAAAAATAAGAACTTTGTTGTTCGATATTTTTCAAATATAGTGGTAGTAGAAAGCACCTATTTGGCTAGAAACTTGAGAAAACCATAGTAAAATAACTAAAAGGTATTAATGGCTGGAAATTTGTATCAAGTCATGTTATAACACCTAAAAGCCAGCAAAAATAAGTTTCAGAGAATTACCCACTGTTAAATAGTAGTTGTAGTTCAAAACACTCCTTCTGTCCTAGAATTTAATAATTTTGTCCAGAGAAAACTATTCACTTTCTGATCCCCAAATTTTGAAGCAGAGAAACATACACCAGTGCCAAGCCACTGTAGTTTTTGCAGAATTTTTAGAATTTTATAACAGCAACTTGTACTTCAAACCTACCCCAAAACTTTTAAGAGAATAAAAGAAAGGGAAAGAAGAAATAAATCCCACCCCAATAAGTCTAACTTGAGTACTTATCAACTCTCACGAAGACTTAAAAAAAAGAATTCAGTGGAAACCCCAAAAATAAAACCTACCACTTGCCTTAGCTAGGTTTAACCTAATTTACCAAGTATACCACCCAAGGGTCTTACATAAGTAAAGTTAACCTTGTTAACTCAAGTAGATCATACATTGTCAGAAGTTGTAATTTCTAAAAGTACATATCATATCATGCATGTATCTTACGCATTGCATTCATTAGATTGTAATCTTGCCGACGGAGAGTACGTGCTCATCCCCGAGCAAGGACCTGTCCAAGAGGAGGACCAAGAGCAGGCTTCAGAGGCTGCTAGTGAGGACTCCCTGCAGCCCCAACAATTGAAGGCAAGCCCCGGTTTTATGCATAACCTGTTAATTATGCTATTTTACTACACTTAATGCTTGTAGGATTGTAATGTGCACTTAAGTGTAGGAGTTGCTTGAAACCTCTAGTTGCATGAACTCAGGATTCCTTTTGAGATGAATACTAGTATGCTAGGTCGAGTAGCTGCTTGCTAATCAGGATCTCGGTAGAAGTCGAGTGATTTTTCTAGCACTCGCGCGAGGTCAGGAATTGATTGTATTCATCTTGGTAACGGGATCTATGTTAGTCTATGGACTTGGATCCAGGGAGGATGCCTTGTCCATGAGACGGGAAAAAGAATTAAGGATTAATGTGTGGATACCTAAGTCAAGCTTTTGAACGTACTAAGCACATGCCGGGAAAAATGGTAACCGGTAAACCTAGTACCTGAGTGAAGCCGGGCGCGGACTTTATCCCTCATGCGACCTGAGACTGGGTCTCCCATGCTAGCTATGGTGGGTACAAGTGCGGTCACTGCACGGCGGCAGCCGGGGTCAGTGGAGCATTTTATGCCAAGGCGGTGAGGCCTAGACGCGAACGGGGAATCGATGGGGACGGTTGTCATGTGTGGGGTCGGAGTACCCTGACATGCCGTGTGTTTAGGTTTACCTTGCAAGGTTAAAACTCCATTCGAATCGTCTGCTTCTCGCAGCTAATGAGGCTGCTTGATTCCTTGTACTGCATCGAGTAAAAAGTGAAATGAGGTTACATGAGATAACTTGTTGATTGAATTAAATGCTTGTCACCATGTATGCTTAGAAGGAGCAAACCTAGCTAAGTTAATGATGATAGAAGTTGAAAAGCTAAAAAAATGGATTTTAGAAACAGCTAGTGCTTTTGGTAAACCAAACCCCTCAGCCAAACATCTGCATAGTCTAGAGGTAGAGGAGTAGATTCCTCACACCGGGTAAGTCTAGTTGAGTATTAGTATACTCAGCCTTGCCTGTGGCATAATTTTTGCAGGTACCATTCAGGAAATGGTTGATGGTGTGACTTGGCCTACCACCCTGCCATCGGGTTGGACGGTCGAGTGGGATGCTGCTCGGGCAGGAGAGGAGCATGAGGAGTAGTGGGCTAGGCCTTGCCCATTTCCTCGATACCGACGACATCGATTATCCGCTGCATTTTATTTCGTGAACTCTTATTTGCTACTCAAAACTCCGATTTATGTAATAACTCAGTACTTAATTTGAGGATTCCTGTTTTATTGTATTTCTTCTGTGACTCACCTTCGAGTGAGATTGTGGAATTTGATCCTGGTTAAGTGGCTGTATCAGACTAGATCTGAGGGACTGACGGGTTATTCCGATTTAAGTGTGTTACGGCCCCTGAGGCGTGACTTAGGCACTTAAGCTGGAATAATTCGGGCGGTTCCGCCACAATCTTATCTTGTAAAGCACAAGCCCTCAACATATCCTCCAGAATTTGATTGGTTTTCTCCGTTTGACCATCTGTCTGTGGGTGGTAAGCTGAGCTGAACTTCAAGTGTGTGCCCAAAGCTTCATGCAACTGCTGAAAAAAATGAGAGGTGAACTGGATGCCTCTATCTGATACTATCTTCTTCAGAACACCATGCAAGCACACAATCCGAGCCATGTATAGTTCGGCTAACACCGCACTATTGTAGGTGGTCTTGACTGGTATGAAATGGGCCGCCTTTGTCAAACGATCCACCACAACCCAGATAGAGTCATAACCAGTACGAGTGCGAGGCAAACTGACTATGAAATCCATTCCGATCTCATCCCATTTCCACTGAGAAATCTGCGACGGCTACAACAAACCTGCAGGTCTCTGATGTTCAGCTTTAATCCTCTGACAACTGTCACATACAGCCACATACTCTGCTATCTCCCTTTTCATACCGTACCACCAGAATCTTTTCTTTAGGTCTTCGTACATCTTCTCACTACCAGGGTGTATAGAGTATGCTGTCTCATGAGCTTCCTTGAGAATCAGTTCCCGGATCGATTTGATGTCGGGAACACACAGCCTATCCTTGAACCATACCACTCCTTCTACATCTTCACAGAAATCCTTGCCTTTTCCATCTATGATTAGCTGCCGGATCTCATTGATCTTCTCATCATCCTTCTGAACTTTCCTGATGTCTTGCTCTAGAGTGGGTTCCAACTCGATTATCACCCCTTGAGTGTTGTTCAGAAATCCGAGACTTAATCTATCGAATTCCTTCGCTAGCTCATACAGCATCGGGTAAGCGGCCAACATATTGACTTGACTCTTTCTACTCAGAGCATCTGCAACCATGTTTGCTTTGTCTGGGTGATAATGAATCTCCAGCTCATAATCTTTGATCAATTCTAGCCATATTTGTTGCCTCATGTTTAACTCTAACTGAGTGAATATATACTTAAGGCTCTTGTGGTCCGTGTAGATATCACACTTCTGCCCATAAAGATAATGCCTCCAGGTCTTCAATGCATGAACCACGGCTGCTAATTCCAGATCATGAGTAGGATAATTCTTCTCGTGAATCTTCAACTGTCGGGACAAGTATGCCACTACTCTACCTTCCTGCATCAACACACATCCTAGTCTGGTGTACGAAGCATCGCAATACATTGAGAATGGCTTGTGAACATCTGGCAGAATCAGTACTGGTGCCATTATCAACTTCTCCTTCAATGTCTCAAAGGACTTCTGACATGCTGGGGTCCACTTGAACTCAACTTTCTTTGCCAACAAGGCTGTCATTGGCCTGGCAATCTTGGAGAAACCTTCAATGAAACGCCAATAATAACCGGCCATTCCGATGAAGCTCTTGATTCCTCGGACATCTTTTAGTTCTTTCCAGTCCAAGATAGTTGTTACCTTCTTCGGATCTACAGTCAATCCCTCTCGGTTTATAATGTGACCCAAAAATAGGACTTCACTGATACAGAACTCGCACTTGCTAAGCTTGGCATACAGCTGACAATCTCGTAGCCTCTGAAGTAGCTTCCTCAAATGCTCCTCATGCTCCTGCTCATTCTGGGAATATATAACAATGTCATCAATGAACACTACTACGAACTTGTCGAGGTAGTCCATGAACACACTGTTCATCAAATACATGAAGTAAGCTGGCGCATTCGTTAAACCAAATGACATGATCGTGAACTCATATAGTCCGTACTTGGTGATGAATGTTGTCTTGGGTATATCCGAAGGTCGGATTCTAAGCTGACGGTAGCCTGACCTCAGATCTATCTTTGAGAACACACTGGCTCCTCTCAACTGATCGAATAAATCTTCAATTCTGGGCAGGGGTACTTATTCTTGACAGTAACCTCATTCAAGGATCTGTAGTCAATGCACATCCTCTTTGTTCCATCCTTCTTCTCCACAAACAGCACTGGGGCTGCCTAAGGCGAGGTACTTGGTCTGATGTAGCCTTTCTCTGACAACTCATCAATCTGCTTCTTGAGTTCCACCAACTCTGTTCTGGACACTCGATAGGCTCACATGGAAATAGGGGCGGTGCCTGGGATAAGTTCTATGGCGAATTCAACCTTCCTTTCAAGTGGCATACCTGGTAACTCCTTGTGAAACACATCTGGGAACTCTAAAACTACATGGATAGCATCTGATGGTTTAATCTCCTCAATATGAGCGGTGACTTTGTGACAACTCCCTTTTCTTGGTCCTGACAAGACCAACTCTACTAACACTTCTCCTGATAGGGACACTAACTTCACTGTTCTCTTGTCACAGCTAAGACTGGCTTCATACTTGGTTAGCCAATTCATCCCTAGGATGACATCTATGGTTGTATCCTGGTTACCCATAACTATTAAATCAGCAGGGAACTCTATCCCCCTTATTTGAACCTTTGCACTAGGGAAAAATCTATCCGTTTGGGTCCTTCCACCAACTGAACTAACTCCCATAGGTGGATAAATCGGTGCTACTGGTATACTATGTGATTCTACCCATGATGCAGTCACAAAAGAATGTGTTGCTCCAGTATCAAATAAGACATTTGCAGAATGGTACTCGACTGAAAATGTACCTAGTGCCACTCCTGGGGTCTCCTGGACTGTGTCGGCCTCCAAGTGGTTCACCTTTCCATACTGGGCACGAGGTTGCCCATGGTTGTTGCCTCCTTGATGCATTGCATTCTGTTTGACTGGGCATTGGGAGCTGACTGCTGCTAGGTTGCTTTCTTTGGGCAATGATTCGCCCAGTGGCCTTATTCCCCACAGTGGAAACATGCACGACTTCCTCCTTGAGCTGGCTGTGCTTGATTGTTCTGGTTGGTTGCTGGGGCAGGAAGACGGGCTGCCTGGTTGCTCTGACTCTGGTATTGATTTCCTCCTTGCTAGTTGTTCTGACGGTACTGCTGCTGTTGAGGAAACTGCCTCTGGTACTGTTGTTGCTGGTTCTAACACTGATGTTGGTGCTAGTGACCTTGCTTGAATGGCTGAGATGGATTGCCTGAGTAGCGAGGACAGCTGCTACTCCCAACCTGAGGTCCACCAATCTTGCGTTTCCTGTCCTCCATTTCCCGATGCTTCCTTTCTATCATAATTGCTCTGTCTATCAAATGCTGAAAGGTAGGGAAGGTGTGGTTCATCAGCTGATAGTGGAGGGGATCAACCAATCTCTCAAGAAGCGGTACTGCCTCTTGGCATCTATGTTGACATCTTCTGGGGCATAATGCGACAGCTGTAGAAACTTAACCCTGTACTCACGGACGGACAGGGGACCTTGCTTCAGGGCGAGAAACTCCTCCTTCCTTACTATCATCAGTCCCTCGGGCACATGGTAGCAACGTAAGTTGTCCCTAAATTCTTCCCAAGTGATGGCTTCAGGGTTGGCATGGGTGGCAAGGTAAGACTCCCACCAAGACTAGGCTACTCCCCTCAGCTGTCAAGGACCGTACATCACCTTCTCACGATCGTTGCACTGGGCAGTGTGCAACTCACGCTCCATGGTACGCAGCCAATCTTCCGCGTCCATGGGATCAGTAGAGTGGGCAAAAATAGGGGGATGGCCCTTCATGATTTCTGCCCGCTTGTCTTTGGCACTTGAGGCATCTGAACTTGCACTTGAGGCTGAGGCGGTGGTGGCTACTGCTGCACTTGCTGCATTACTGCTAAGGTTTGTCTGATTGCCTGAACTGCTTGAGTTTGCATTAGGAACATTTGCTCAATGGTCATCGGGGGTGGCAGTGGCAAATGCTATTGCGGGGCTGCCTTGTCTTGGGGTGCCTGCTGTTCAGGCTGAGCACGCCTCGCACCTCTGCGCCTATTCTCAGACATCTGTAGAAATCACACACATATATCAAATCTGACTCTGCAGTCTTTCAGCATAAGAAAAGATGTATAGGAACTCTTCATGGCACTGAACAATTGACCATCTTCACTGACAGCTTCTTAGATGAAGAGGAAAGTGGAAGTAAATGGGTTACCCAACTAAATAACTGACTTTATTAATAACTACACCAAGTTGCAGGGGATACCCACACCTTTGTGACAATCATTACAAAGATCCAACTTTAGTACATGTCCATCATAACAAGCATCCAACATAAGACAAGCCAACTGACTCCAACTAAGACTGACTAGCCTAAAACACTGAACTAAACTTTATTACAGACTCCGACTCTATCGATCTAGGGATCCAAATCTATCCGGGTCCTGCAGTCTAGGGTACCATAGTCGAAGCGACCACGGGGCGGTGAACGGTAAGGATGCTGAATCCCGACAGGGGCGGGAGAACCACCATCCAGATAGTGGCATGCTGCGCACTCAGCACACAATTCCGCAACCTCCGCTCGAACCTTGCCCAACTCATCAAGGGTGTGGTCCAACTCTGTGTTGAGCATGGCAGCTAAGTTGACCATGCTGTTCAGCCTGGGATTGCCCTCACCAACTGGCGAGGCAATCACACCTCTAGCACTGCCGGTCAAACGGCGAGGGTAGTACTTCAGGTCGAGGCCATCAACTACCTCACTAAACAACAAGCAATACTGAGAAAGTGCCTATCATGCTGCATCTTGCATGGCTGCCTCAGTAGTATCCCTCTTAGTAATAGAATAGTGCTTTGAGAAGGCCTCTGCACCCTGGAGATCATCGTCCGGATGGCGCACCAAGCAAGTAGCCTCCCACTGGTCCAAGTATAGCCCGCGATGATGCTGGTAGACTACACAACGGTACTCGATGGACCAAGTGTGTTGGTCGAAGGCCCGATGCAACAGGGTATCGAGAGCGTCGTGGAAGTGACACCCACGAGCAGTGTCACGAGTGATGGGTCTAGCGATCCATCCCTCCGGCTTCGGCTCCTCCGAGAGCTCCATGCCGTGGCTCGAACTGCCACCGGTGCCGTCATCGTCTCCGTCTCCATCAGGGTCTCCTCCAGCAGCTGGGATGCCCTATGGTGGTGCAGGGGGCATCCCTGGCTGAGGTGCAGGGGAAGGCGGCCTCTCAGACTCCACCTCCTGCTAAGGCGAGGGGGAAGAGTCCTGCTGCTCCTGTTCCTGCTCCTGCTCCTGCTCCTGGTGTCGGCGCTCCTGCTCCTCGTGCAGGCGACGATGCAGTCTCTCTAGGTGATTGGACTGACCTGGCACCGTGCGACGCAGTGGACGCTCCGCCAGGCGGGAAGGCAAAAAGGGGATCACAGACTTACGTGCAGTGCACCTGATACGAGCCATCTACAAAAGACATCGTAAGCACAAGAGTAAGAGTAGAACTATGAGACCAGAAAGTAAATAGAAAGAAAAGTGAGACAAAACTTTTTGAGATGAGTAAATAACATAGAGTTGGTCAAGATGACCAACTTTTGAAAGAACTCTAAAGATCAAGGTATGAGTAGGGGTCTATAGTCCTTAGGTCGACCATCCTAGTCTAGGTTAGCGGTCCTATAGTCAGCAAGGGCTTTGATACCACTTATGTCACACCCGGTTTTGGAAGGTAAACCAAATGCGAACCATGTATGTGCCAGGATCAGAAACTCACGTACACAGCGATTACATAATTGGACATCATCACACAATGCACAAAATAAATAGCGGAAAGGTACTTTATTACATCAAGATGTGTGAGACATCAACAGAGTCTAATACATAACCATTGTCTTTAACATAACTATCAAAGTGCGGAGATACGAAACGTAGATAAAAAGCCTAGACAGGCAGCTGACTGGGGGTTTGCTACTAAGAAAGAACTAGAACTCATCGTAATCCTGGAACTCCTCGAAGTCATCCATGTTGCCAGCATCACCTCCTGAGCACTGAGCACAATGGGGACAACTTGGGGTGGGGGTGGTGTGTAAAGCAAGGGTGAGTACACATCAACGTACTCAGCAAATGTCCCGTTTGGCTAAAGTGGACTAGCTGTATATGGGGTTTGAGGTTAAGCAGTTGCTTTTAGTTGGTCAAGTATTTATTATTATTAGTGGAGCCAAGTTTTAGTAATAACCCAGTTATTACCCAAAAGTACTCCCTCAAAAGAGGAAATACCAGAGATCAGGTTTTATAACATCATTATTAACCATCATCATAAAAGTATCCAAAGTTCTTCTAATTAAAGAGGATCCCAAGGCTGCTCTTAACCGTTAGCTCAGCTCATATACTAGTTTCTAACACTCTGCAGAGGTTGTACACTTTACCCACAAGTCGTGATCCCTTTATGCCTCGGGTCTAGCGAACCCTCAAACACTACCAAGGTGAGTCAGCAAGGTTTCACTACGTAGCCTTTACAAAGACTCCATAGTGCATAGCTGCTCGTTAGGTTTCGCTAGTCGTACAAACGCAGTACACCTCCCCAAGGTGGGTGACTAACAAAACCAAATCGGAAGAACCTCTGCACCCCAACCTTGGCAGAGCTAGCACTACGCCCCGGCCCCCATTAATGGCCCTCTAGCAAAGCCAACTACACCTCCAGGTTCATCTAATTAATCAGCTAAGGGCGTCCCATTCCACCCTCATGGTTGCACTGTTATCCCGGGTGGTCACTCCACGAACAGGTCCTTACGGAGAGGTACACAGGAAAAGGCCTGAGCCCCCTAGAGTATCACAAGTTCATCAACATAATCAGGATAACAGTATCATATCATAAATGTTCACGTCATGTTCTTTGATTAAAGTTAAGGCAATAGCAAAATGCTAACCATGATAACCTCGAAGGTAAACAAGGATAAGTAAATACAGACTAGTCAATCCTTAGGTTTCATAAAGTAATGCGGGACAGTGAATCATAAAGTATGTGTGACGGAACCTCCCAAGTCGTTAGGCCCACCTATAGTTGTCCTTGTTCAACAGACCTCAGACAACCTGCAGGTGTTCCTAAATCACTTGACAAGTTCGGTATCTGCTTTTCTTACCTTTCCCAAGAGCGTTTTACCCGTCACGCAGACATTACAAATCATCGAAGACACGAAAATGTGGAAGCGTTTACATAAACTTACCTTTATTTAAAAGTAGGACAGAGTTATATTATTACAGACGAGGATATAACATACGAGTGTAGAGTAATATTATTACAAGCCAACGGAGGCAAAACCCCTCCCGATAAGTATCAAACAAAAAGTTTTATGGAGGATCCTTTGCTCCCGCAGCTTTACTCTTGGTTTTCTTCTTTTGAGACCACCTTGGAACAGAAACAACAAAAGTTTGTCGCTTCTTCACCTAAAAATAATAGGGAATAAAACCCTGAGTATGGAATTACTCAGCAAGACTTACCCGACTAAAGAAAAGACTCTCAAGGGGATGCTGGCTTCAAAGGTGTCAAGGTAAGGCTTATCGATGATCAATGACTCTATTTGCAGAAATGCTTACTAAAAGTGGATCCTTAAAAATCCAGTTTTATTTGTCAAGTTAAGTAAGATTACCTGCTACTAAAGTTCTTTCTAACCTAGTTCATTCACTTGACCTGCACTAGCCAATTTCTTATCAACCGTTCATTTTCACTAGATTTCTACGTATAGGTCAGTGACCAAGTCTTCATAACCGCGAAGGTACTGCGATCCGAATCGATTATACTCAGCTGAGGATCTCCAATCACACAACATATGTAGCACTTAACCCTTGCATATGTCAACCCGCCACCGGGGTTCTTAAGACCAGATCAGGTTCACGCCAACCGAGAGCACAGATACACCACTGTCCAGCCTCTTGACATGGAGGGTACACGCTACTCTCGCCATCTCTCCACTCCCATTGCGTGGTATCTTATTCTGGCCTTAGTCTGCCCGAGGCAAAGCTTACCCATGACGAGGCATGTGACCAGTTAAAGGGTCCTCAGTCATCAAGCCTACATCGAGACGATCCTTAATCGACTCAGATGGAGACACTACACCGAGACTCTCTTCTCGTGCAAGTCACCCGCCCGGTCTCAGCTTAATCATTTCAAACCCCAAAGTTTGGTACCTGATAGAGGTACATCTTTTCCGATGTTGAACCCATCATGGCCATGATGGATCCACCATCAAGTTTTCTTTTCAAAAACATCCCTCCCACTTTGCAACATCATCTTTTGTAAAAACAAAAGATTTTGTTTGCTAAAGCAAGACTAAGCAAAGGAAAAAACCTTTGTAAAATAGGGATTCAAAGGTAGGTAATCATATTCAAGGAAGGAAATGCAGGAATTGTTTTAGCAATCAACTCCTATCACTTAATGCATCAAGCAAGTGAGAAAGAGTTTAAAAGAATCAAGGAGGTGGCAAATGCACCGGGGCTTGCCTTGGTTTATAGGTGATTCAAGCTCAGTTCCACAAATGTCAAAATAAAAATAGTTGTATGCCTAATGTTCCTGAGGTGGTGGTGGTGAAGTCTTCTCTCCTTCTACTTCAACTTCTTCGTTTTCTAAAGATAACCATACATAATAATGAATGCCCATGTAATGCTCATGAGAGTGCAAAGATAATAAGAGTTTATTATCTAAAGTTTTGAATACAATTTTCCTTCACAGTTCTCCGAGAACCTAGGGTTTCCGGAGTTAGTAAAGGAATTCAAAGGGCAAGGGGTAGGGTTTTGGGTGCTAGTATCAAACAAGTTCCAAATCATACCAAATTCTACCCAAAGCTTCTAAATAATGTTTAGAGTTCATATAAAAAGTTTGGGGATTTTTGGAATTATTATTGATTTTCTAAAAATCTAGAAACAATGTTTTAGGCTATTTTAAATACTCCAAAATTCCCTATTTGACCTAAAAATCCTAAAATTATTTTTATTAAATACTATGGAAAATTAGGAATCTAGGAAAATTGGTTTGACATTTTTACCATTTTTCTACAATTTCTTACAGATTTCCAAAGTTTCACTAAAAAATAAAAAGGGAAAAGCTTGAATAGTGCTGGGCCGGAAGCAGCCCAAATGGCCTAGCCTGCACAGGAAAACGCGCGCCCACGCTTGCGCCTGAGAGTTTTTGCGAATGAGCCCCTTCGGTTTTGAATAACCCGAACTGAGTGCCTTGTACTATTTTAATGAGTCACTGACGAGTTCCAAAGAATCCCCCTCGTTCTAATCCTTCGCAGACCAAGGTCCCCGATGGCGAGCGGCACGGCAGAGCTCCGGCAAGCTTGCATACCGGCCGATTCACGCAAGGACTGGTGCCCCTACTTCGGCCGAAACCGAATTCACGTCCTAACCATTGTTTCCCCCTAGTTAATTTCAAGAAGGGCGACCTAATTTGCTATGGCCACGTTGACCGCGCGAATGATCAAAGGAACAACATGTTCCCGATGATCCATGGCGGTCAAGCTCAATCAGAAGGGTCGAGGAGTTTGAGGAGGACCTAAGAATGCTAGAACAAGCGATCAAGGCGCTAGAACTGACCTGGAATAGGCTGGCCGCGGTGAGGTGTTCTTGCGACATGTTCGAACCGATTTGGGGGAAGTTAGAAATTGGAGCTCACTGGTGATCAACCGAGGACAATGCTTGGTGGCTGTGTGCGTGATGATCCTATGGAGCTCTGGGAGGCTTCAATTTATAGAGCGCAACAGCGGTGGTGCTCAATTTGGCCGAGAAGTGCTGGCGGCCGGAGATGGGGAGGATTACTGGCGCAGTGGATTCATGGCAACAATCATGGCAGCGCTCACCGGCGATGACTAGATGGTTATAGTGAGTCACGGCGACGCGACCGACGTGTCCCGATACGTGGCGTAAGGCCGCGAGACAACAGTCACCGGTGATCTCATCTAATTCCACTGCGACGAGCTTGGTACGGCGACCGGAATTGTTTACTGGCCGGGGCTTATCCATGGTGGCATGCTCCGAGCGTTATCCGATCAACCTGAGAACAAATCAAGACGGCGATAGCACGAATCACGGCGGAGATCGTCGGCGGCGAGCTGAGCTGTAAATCTTATCTGTTTCAGGTTACTGTACCATCGCGAGTTCCTTTCAGTGCACCTGACAGTCAAAGTATGGGCTCAAATCTCTCTCAAATTTCTAAGGCAACCAGTGGATCGGCCAGTAACAAAGTTGTTGTCTGATGATCCAACAACAATCTTGCTATAGCAACCATGGCCAAATTCTCATTAGATCAGGGTTGATTTCCAGTTCAAACTTGACTCAGTATCACTGTTAGTTTGAATTTCAGACTGCAAACATCCTGACAGCCCGACTTTGAGCTGAATTATCTCCAAATTCTTCATAACAACAATGTTTAACCCCTGAAACAAAGTTGTTCACCTTTGATTGATCTACAAAATTGATGTGGTGACCTAGGGCAAAAACCTTAGAATTTGAAAGTTACAGGGCTCCAAAGTTGAGGCCATATCACTGAATTTCAGACCTAGGGTGAGATCTCAAATAAGGTCTTTTTGCAAATAAGTCCAAAATTCAAGGTTTAGCTTGTAAATCTTCATGATTGTGAACCATATGACTTTATATGCTTTAACATCATAGTTTTTACACTTTAGTCCAAAAGTGCCCGAATTTTTCACTTAGCCCCCTAGGGTTTAGGTTTAGGGTTTTCCAGGGTTCCAATTAGGGTTCTTGGTATTTCAGGGGTGTGAATGCAACTTAAATTCATTCTTAGTAACATTTTGTAACTATTTCACTTAATCTTTAGGGTTTTCTCTATTTGGGTTTTGTTTTACCCTTCTAAACCTCATTTAGGGTTAAGTACCCTATTCCAGGGTTTTATTTGCAAAATGCCAGATCAATACAACTTGTTTGAAGTCTTTACCTAGTGAATGCATTCTAGGTGTATCAAACATATGAAATGCTAATGCTGATGATGTTATGCTCAAGTTTTAGTGATAGTAACACCAGGGGTGTTACAGTATGTAGGACATAATAGGTCAGAGGACACTTGCCTTCACCAGGTTGTTGCTCAGGGAGGTCTCCAGCAACACACTGAGGAACCTCGGACTGCTTGTTGTCTAAATAAAGCGAGCATGCATTCAATACATTTGGAAAGTACAAATGAACAGCACACCAAACATGTACAAACATAGGTATACATCTCAAAAGGCACAATACTACATAAGGGATAATGGGTTCAAAGCATAACATAAACTATAACATAAACCAACTTCA
This sequence comes from Zea luxurians, assembly GCA_029449295.1. Lineage (NCBI taxonomy): Eukaryota > Viridiplantae > Streptophyta > Magnoliopsida > Poales > Poaceae > Zea > Zea luxurians. The sequence continues at coordinate 16,881,879 of JAOPSE010000050.1, forward strand.
TTTGGAAATAGATTATTACTTCTCTATGTGTTACTCACAAATACATAGCATAGTTCAATTTATTTTATTGTGACCTAAAAATTAGAACAGAGATGAATTCATGTAATACACATTATTAATCTTACAAGATTAAACATGCTTTAATCTCTAGGGTTTTCCCTTTTTATTTTGTAAAATAAACAAATCTAAACATATACTAGTTCATAGTTAACCATAAAATTAGAAAACACAGAATGTAAATGGAACTAATTTATTTAAACAGAAAATAATTCTATGAACATTTTGCAATTTGAATCACTAAATTTGGAGTTCATATGAAAAGATATTAAATAAACAAGTTTAGGAGTTGAAAATACAAAATTAAGCCCTATTCTGTAATTATTTAAAAGGATAGGGTTTGTAATAACTCAGGGACGTGCGCGTAAAGTCTAAGGACGACGGGTTCTATTCGCAGAAAGCCGAGGGGTCTTAAGCAAAACAGCCACAGCGAAAGGGTATCCTGGCTTCTCGGCCATCCGATTGAGAACGGACGCCTGAGATTAGAAGCGGGCGCGCGGGATCGAACGCGAGGGCTGACCGACGGGTCCCACGCATCAGCGGCTCAGGTATCCCCAGTGCGGGATGCGAGCGCAGGCGCTCCCTGGCGGGCAGGGCCCATAGGTCGGCGACTCGGACCAACAGGGGGGAAACGGCGGTGGTTTGACAAACGGGGCCACGGGGAGGTCGGGCCCGCTAGTCAGCGGTGGAGGGCACGCACAGGCGCGATATCACGAGCGCGTGCTGACAGATGGGGCCCTCCAAGCAGTGACCAAGAGTGGGGAAAGAAAAGGGGAGGCTGACGGGCGGGTCCTCCCTGTCAGGACCGCCGTCTACCTCGGTAGTGCGCACGGCGCGAGCGCCATGGCCGGAGCCGGTGACTTCATGTGGGCGAACAGGGCACGGGGCTGCTGCGGTTGGCTAGGCGGACTCGGTTCGACGGCGCGGGACCGGACCGACAATCACTAATGACTAATTGACGGAACAGAGGAAATGGGGGAGAGAGAAGAGAAAGTCCGGCGGGGAAATTCACCTCGGGTGGAGTAGGGATGAGGACAAGGCTGGGCGTAACGGTGGCGGAGCACGATAGCGGACAGAGGCTGAGCTCTACCGGCGATGAATTCGGGCGCAGCGGGCCTGGCGATGGGGAAACTCCGGCGGGCTTGAAGAACCGGCGCGCGTAGCTCGGGTGAGTGGGCAGAGGTAAAATGAGCGAGGCAGGGGGAAGTGGGGTGTGCGGGGACTTATAGAGGGGGTCAAGGTGCCGGTTTGGAGCTGGGTGGCGACGTGGGCACGGCGATCTCGACGTGCGTGTACGCGGTCGGCGCAGGCGAGCGGTTGAAGGAGGAGGGGGAGGGACTGGCGAGCGGGGCCCGCGCGACAGCGGCACAAACGCGCGAGCTCATAACAGGCCAAAGCGCCGACAGGGCGACCCCACCGAACAGCGAGAGGGAGAAAGGGAAGGAGGGCGTGGGTCGGCGCTGACAGGCGGGGCCCACCTGTCAGACGCCGAAGGCGCGCGGGTGAAGCTAGGCTTAGTGGGCCGATTGGGCAGCTTTCTCTTTTTCTTTTTCTCTGGATTTTCTATTTTCTTTTCTATTTCTTATCTCTAGGGTTCTCAAATCCAATTAAAACTCGGTTTCAAATTCAAATAAATTCAAACTTGTGCAACACTTCAAAGAATATTTTAAGCTCAGCATGATGCAATATGTCATGACTCATAATGTTTTGGCAAAAATAAATAATTAAATCCCCCTAACTTTAAGGTATTTCTACTCACAAGGGAAAAAGGGAGAGAGAATCTAGAGAGATAAAACCTAGAGTGAGAGAGAGAGAAGAGTAACACATGAATTTGAGTGATAATTAGAAAGAAATTTTATACCCCCAAATTCAGGGTGTTACATAGAGATGTTAGGTAGACAATATACATGGGCTAATTCTCGACAAACCCCAACTTTTGAGAAATTAGATAGAATTTTAATTAGTATGGAATGGGAGGAAAAATACCCAACAACTACGGTAATTGCCTTGTCTAGAGAGGTATCACACCATACTCCGTTATTGCTATACTCCACAAACAATACGATGCAATCAGGCCCACCTATGTTCAAATTTGAATTAGGATGGCTTTTGCAGAATGGTTTCTCGGATATGGTAAAATAGACATGGTCTACCGAAATGGATGGAAATACCCCTATGGATAGATGGCAAGTAAAGATTCGAAAATTACACCAATATCTTAGGGGGTGGACAAAGCATACAAGTGGGATTAATAAGAAGGAAAAGAAAAGTTTGTTGAACAAGCTTGATGAGCTAGACAAAAGAGCGGAGTCAACAATTTTGACGCAACAAGAACTTGATTTGAAATGTTGCCTTCATAATAGGCTTGCCAATTTGCTTAGGGTGGAAGAAATAAAATGGTACCAAAGGGCAAAGGTGCAGGATTTGTTACAAGGTGACTCTAATAAAAAAATATTTTTAGATGGTTGCTAATGGAAAGTTTAGAAAGACTAGGATTTTCCAGTTGAAAGGCAGGAATCAAGTTATTACGGGTGAGACTGAACTAAATCAACACATTACCACGTACTACAAAAAGATTTTTGGGCCACCAGAGAATAATGATTTTAGTCTAGATGAGCTTCGAAGAGATGATATTCCTCATGTCAATTCACTAGAAAATGAAATCTTAGTAAGGCACTTTACGGAAGAGGAGGTTAGAGCAGCTACTTTTGAGATGGAAAATAATAAGGCCTCGGACCCTGATGGATTCCCAGCAGAATTCTATCAGGCCTTTTGGGATACGTCAAAATATGATTTAATGGCTTTGTTTAGGGACTTCCATGATAATATGCTGCCTTTTGAGAGCACCTAGAGGGGGGGTGAATAGGTGATGCTGTAAAATCAAACACTAAATAGCCACAAACTTGATTATTAAAGTGTTAGTGCAACTAAGTAGCTATGAAGCGAGTTCTTGTGAACAAAACAATCACAGAAAAGCAACACAAGAGACGAGGGTTGCACTCAACCCCTTCCATGTTGTGGTGTCCCAATGGATGAAGGTTGCACTCAACCCCTTTCAAGTGATCCAATGATCAACTTGAATACCACGGTCTTTTCCTTTTAGAGTATCCTTCCCGTTTGCGAGGAATCTCCACAAGTTGGAGTCTCTTACCCTTACAATATTGATCACAAAGAAAGCACAAAGTAAGGATGGGAGAGCAACACACGCAAGACTCAAATCCGTAGCACAATCACACACACAAGTGAAGAAGTGAGCACATAAACACAGCGCAAGGAGTTTACAAATCGAACAGTGCTCAAATCTCAAGAACGGTGATCCTATTGCATAGATGCAGAGTGTAGGTGTCTTAGGATGTTTCTTGTAAGCTTGGTGTAGTGCTCCATGTGCCTAGGGGTCCCTTTTATAGCCCCAAGACAGCTAGGAGCCGTTGGAGAACAACTTGGAAGGCAATTCCTGCCTTTTGTCGAGTGGTGCACCGGACAGTCCGGTGCACCACCGGACAGCCACTGTAGCAGTCCGGTGCTTGATTTACTTCCATTCCAAGCACAGCTGACTATTGGTCCTCCAGGCCAGTTGGCGGTGCACACCGGACAGTCCGGTGTGCCCAACCGACCGTTGAAGCAGGCCACGTGTCGCGCGTTGATCACGCGGACGACCGTTGGTCGCAGGCGCCATTGTCTCACGGGACACTCCGGTGCACCACTGGACAGTCCGATGAATTATGGCCACGTCGCCTTTTTCTTTTCCCGAGAGCGATGAGTTCGTTGCTGACGACTCACCGGACAGTCCGGTGCACCACCGGACAGTGCGGTGATTTATAGCCGCATCACTCCATCGTTTCCTGAGAGCAGTTGTTTCACCGTCGACTAGCCTGGGGCACCGGACAGTCCGGTGTGCTAGGCTCGAGCTGGTTTTGGCTGTACATAGCCAACACTTTTCCAACTCCTTTCTTCTTCTCTTGGCTCTGTTTCTAGCACTTAGATAAACACGTTAGTATTCAAAAACAATTTACTATGTCTAGAAACATACATTGTTCTTTGATTTGCACTTCTCACACATTTGGCACATAAGGACTCAATTAATATGTGTTGGGCATCTAATCACCAAAACTCTTATAGAAATGGCCCAAGGGCACATTTCCCTTTCAATCTCCCCCTTTTTGGTGATTTATGCCAACACATTAAAAAGCAACAAAAGAAGTGCAATATCAATTCAAATTGAAGACCAAATTCTCTTAGGATTTGGCATATTTGGATCATTCTTTGCCACCACTTGTTTTGTTTTTGCAAATTAAAGTCTTTTTCCTATCTTTAAGTCGAACACACTTGTTTGAGCAAATAGATAGATATTTGTAACACCCTTATTTTGGGGGTATAAAATTTCTTTCTAATTATCACCCAAAATCATGTGTTACTCTTCTTTTTCTCACTCTAGGTTTTCTCTCTCTAGATTCATTATCCCTTTCTCCTTTTTGATTAGAGATAGCCTAAACTAGTGGAGATTAATTATTTATTTTTGTCAAAACCTTATGAGCCATGACATGTTGCATCATGCTGAGCTTAAAATATTCTTTGAAGTGTTGCACATGTTTTGAAACCTAGTTTGAATTTGGATATGAAAACCCTATAGAAAAAGAAATAGAAAAGGAATTAGAAAATTCAGAGAAAAAGAAAAGGAGAAAGCAGCCCAGTCGGCCCACTAAGCCCAGCCAGGCCGCACGCTCGCACGCCCGCGCCGCCTGATAGACGGACCCCGCCTGTCAGCGGCAGCTCTCCCTCCCGTGTGCCCTCCCTCTCTCGCTCGCTGCCCAGTGCGGCCGATCTGTTGACGCGAGTTTCCCCTCACCCACGCACTCCCTCTCTCTATATCTCGCGGGCCCGGATTGCCAGTCGCTGAGCCATTGCCCCGTGCACCCCTTTCTTCTCTCTCTGCATCGTGGGCCTACCCTATCATTTCCGCCTTCTCCGCGATCGCCTTGGACCGGCGCGTGCGCAGTCGCGCACTTCGCCGGATTTCTTAGCCACGACGCCCGCCCACGCGCCCAGCTCCCTTTTTAGAGATCCGACAGTGCCCCGCGCACACCCCTCACCTCATTTCGCGCAGCTTCGCCCTCTCTCACGCTCTTCCCATGCCGCCAGCTGCCACCGGAGACCCGCACCCGCGTTCTCGGCCATCCAGCTCGCCGGAGACCGCGCCAAGCCTCCCCGAGCTCTGCCCCGAGGTGAGACACCCGTCCCCGTGCCCAATTTCCCTTATTGCGCCCTATGTTCGACCAATTTCACCTTCGCCGATGCTCGGCCACGGTGGTCTGCCGTGCTCGCGCGGTGGCCGGACGATTTGGCCCGGTCTAGTTCACCGGAGTAGGTCCCTGTGTCACCCCTTCCTCTGCTAAAGCTAGCCCAGGCCTTAGCGTGCCTTAACTCCCCTCCCCGTGGATGGAATGGCTCACCGGAGTTTCTCTGGCCCGCTCGGGGCTTTCTTACCGCCGTTCTACCCTCTCTGCCCGTGGATTCATGTCCTCTTCCCCGCCACTGAGTTCGCCGTGGTGCCCTCTTCCCCTCTTCCCAACTCCGGCGACCCTGGAGCCACCCTAGCTCGCGCCTGCCTCAACTCTGGCGACCTCATCGCCATGGAGAGGAGCGGCGCCGCTACGCACATGTCTGTTTCCCAGGTCTAATTTCCCCCGTCCGATCCCGGTCCGATTTCCCCCGTCCAATCTTAATCGAATGGCTCGGACCCCCCTCCATATGATCTTGATCGAACGGCTCGGACCCCTGCAGCCATCCGTTTCCCTATGGCACTGGGCCCGCTCGGTCAGCGCGCTCTCCCCCTCTGTCGCTGACTCTCCCTGGCCCGCTCGTCAGTTCTTGCCCGCCCGCGCGTGCGTGCCCTCGACCGCAGATCTAATCTCAGCCATTGGTTTTAGATCTGACGGTTAGATTCACCCGATACCCCTTGGCGTGGCTGTTTTATTAAAGAGACCCTCAGATTACTAGAAATCAACCCGCCGTTCCTGGTTTTCGTATTAAAGAGACCCCTATAATCTTACAGATTTAGCCCTGGACTTTTAAATATTCACAGAATTAGCTCTAATTTCATATTTTGAATTCCCAAACTTGTTTATTTCATAACTTTTGCATTTGAACTCCAAATTTAGTGATTCAAATTGCAAAATGTTCATAGAATTATTCTCTATCTGAATAAAATGGTTTCATTTACTACCTGCACACTCTAATTTTTAGGATTGAATATGAACTAAGGTAGATGTATTTTTATTTACTTAATAAAATAAATCAAAGGAGAACCCTAGAGATTTAAACCTATTTAATCTTGTGAGACTAATGAGGTGTATTACATGAAATCATCTCTGGTCAAAATTTAGGTCATAATAAAATAAATTGAACTATGTTATGTACTTGTAAGTAACACCTAGGGGAAATAATAACCTATTTTCAAATAAAGTTAATGTATGTTATAGTTTATGTTATACCTTGGACTCATTATCCCTTACATAGTATTGTGTCTTTTTAAGATGTGTTCCAATGTTTGTACATGTTTGGTGTGATGTTCATTTGCACTATCCAAAGGTATTGAATGCATGCTCGTTTTATTTAGACAACGAGCAGTCCGAGGTTCCTGAGTGTGTTGTTGGAGACCTCCCTGAGCAACCACCTGGTGAAGGCAAGTGTCCTCTGACCTATTATGTCCTACATACATTATGATTTACTGTCCCGCATTACTTTATGAAACATAAGGATTGACTAGTCTGTATTCACTTATCCTTGTTTACCTTTTGGGTTATCATGGTTAGCATGTTGCTATTGCCTTAGCTTAATCAATGAACATGATGTGAAAATTTTTGATAAGATAATGTTACCCTGACTATGTGAATGATCTTGTGATACCTTAGGGGACTCAGGCCTTTTCCTGAGTACCTCTGCATAAGGACCTGTTCGTGGAGTGACCACCCGGGATAACAGTGCAACCATGAGAGTGGAATGGGACGCCCTTAGCTGATTAATTAGATGAACCTGGGGGTGTAGTTGGCTTTGCCGGAGGGCCATCAATGGGGGCTAGGGCGTAGTGCTCGCTCTGCCAAGGTTGGGGTGCAGAGGTTCTTTCGATTTGGTTTTGTTAGTTACCCACCTTGGGGAGGTGTACTGCGTTTGTATGACTAGCGAAACCTAACGAGCAGCTATGCATCAGGGGAGTCTTTGTAAAGGCTACGTAGTGAAACCTTGCCGACTCACCTTGGTAGTGTTTGAGCGTTTGATTAACCCGAGGCATAAAGGGATCACGACTTGTGGGTTAAGTGTACAACCTCTACAGAGTATTAAAAAACTGGTATATCAGCCAAGCTCACGGTTAAGAGTAGCCTTGGGATTCTCTTTGATTAGAAGAACTTTGGATACTTTTATGATGATGATTAACAATGATGCTATAAAATTTTATCTTTGGTATTTCCTTGTTTGGGGAAGTACTTTTGGGTAATAACTGGGTTTATTACTAAAAGTTGGCTCTACTAATAATAATAAATACTTGACTAACTTAAAAGCAACTCCTTTACCTCAACTCCACATACAGCTAATCCACTTTAGCCAAATGGGACATTTGCTGAGTACGTTGATGTGTACTCACCCTTGCTTTACAAACCACCCCACCCCAGGTTGTCCCCGCTGTACTCATTGCTCAGGAGGTGATGCTGGCATCATGGAAGACTTTGAGGAGTTTCAGGACTACGATGAGTTCTAGTTCTTTTTTAGTGGCAAACCCCCAGTCAGCTACCTATGTAGGCTTATCTTCTACATTTCGTTACTCCACACTTTGATGTTAACGTTAAACACTATGGTTATATATTAGACTCTGTGGATGTCTTGGACATCTTGATGTAATAAAGTACCTTTCCGCTATTTATTTCGAGCATTGTGTAATGATGTCCAATTATGTAATCGCTGTGTACGTGAGTTTCTGATCCTGGCACGTACATGGTTCGCATTCAGTTTGCCTTCCAAAACCGGGTGTGACATAAGTGGTATCAAAGCCCCTGCTGACTGTAGGACCGCTAACCTAGACTAGAATGGTCGCCCTAATGACTATAGACTCCTACTCTTACCTTGACCTCAGTGTCTTTTCAAAAGTTGGTCATCTTGACCAACTCTATGTTGTTTACTTATCTCAAAAGTTTTATCTCACTTTTCTTTCTGATTACTTTCTGGTATCATAGTTCTACTCTTACTCTTGTGCTTACGTTGTGTTTTGTAGATGGCTCGTCTTAGGTGCACTGCACATAAGTCTGTGATCCTCTTTTTGCCTTCTCGCCTGGCAGAGCGTCCACTACGTCGCATAGTGTCAGGTCAGTCTAGTTAACTGGAGAGACTGCATCGTCGCCTGCACGAGGAGCAGGAGCGCCGACGCCAGGAGCAGGAGCAGCAGGACTCTTCCCCCTCGCCTCAGCGGGAGGTGGAGTCTGAGAGGCCGCCTTCCCCTGCACCCCAGCCAGAGATGCCCCCTACACCACCATAGGGCATCCCAGTTACTGGAGGAGACCTTGACGAAGACGGAGACGACGACGACGCCGGTGGTAGTTCGAGCCACGGCACGGAGCTCTCAGAGGAGCCGGAGCCGGAGGGATGGATCGCTAGACCCATCACTCGTGACGCTGCTCACAGGTGTCACTTCCACGATGCTCTCGATACCCTACTGCGTCGGGCCTTCGACCGACACACATGGTCCATCGAGTACCGTTGTGTAGTCTACCAACATCGTCGTGGGTTATACCCGGACTAGTGGGAGGCTACTTGCTTGGTGCACCGTCCGGACGATGATCCCTGGGGTGCGGAAGCCTTCTTAGAGCACTATTCTATTACTGAGAGGGACATAGCTGAGGCAGCCATGCAAGATGCAGCACGATGAGCACTTTCTCAGTATTGCTTGTTGTTCAGCGGGGTAGCTGATGGCCTTGACCTGAAGTACTATCGACCGGCAGTGCTGGAGGTGTAATTGTCTCGCAAGTGGGTGAGGGCAATCCCAGCTGAACAGCATGGTCAATCTGGTCACCATGCTCAACACAGAGTTGGACAACACCCTTGACGAGTTGGGCAAGGTTCGGGTGGACGTTGCGAAATTGCGTGCTGAGTGCGCAGCATGCCACTATCTGGATGGTGGTTCTCCTGCCCCTGTCGGGATTCAGCACCCTTACCGTTCACCGCCCTATGATCGCTTTGACTATGGTACCCTAGACTGTAGGACCCGGATAGATTTGGATCCTTAGATCGATAGAGTCGGAGTCTGTAATAATGTTTAGTTCAGTGTCTTAGTCTAGCTAGTCTTAGTCAGAGTTAGTTTGGTTATTTTTTGGTTGGATGCTTGTTATGATGGACATGTAATGAAGTTGGATCTTTGTAATGATTGTCACCAAGGTGTGGGTATCCCTGCAACTTGGTGTAGTTATTAATAAAGTTAGTTATTTAGTTGGGTAATCCATTTGTTTCCACTTTCCTCTTTATCTAAGAAGCTGTCAGTGAAGATGGTCATTTGTTCAGTTCTATGAAGACTTTCTATACATATTTTCTTATGCTGAAAGACTGCAGAGTCAGATTTGATATATGGGTGTGATTTCTACAGATGTCTGAGAACAGGCGTAGAGGTGCGAGGCGTGCACAGCCTAAACAGCAGTCACCCCAGGAGGATGCAGCTCTTCAGCAGCAGTTGCCACCGCCACCCCCGATGACCATTGAGCAGATGTTCTTGATGCAGACTCAAGCAGTCCAAGCAATTGGTCAGACCTTAGCAGCTATGCAGCAGGCGCAGCAGCAACCACCACCGCCTCAGCCTCCAGTGCAAGTCTAGATGCCACAAGTGCCTAGAGATAAGGGGGCAGAATTCATGAGGGGCCATCCCCCTGTTTTTGCCCACTCTGCTGATCCCAACGACGCTAAAGATTGGTTGCGTACCGTGGAGCATAAGTTACACACTGCCTAGTGCAACGATCGAGAGAAGGTGTTGTATGGTCCCCGATAGCTGAGGGGAGCAGCCCAGTCTTGTTGGGAGTCTTACCTCGCCACCCATGCCAACCCTGAAGCCATCACTTGGGAGGAGTTCAGAGACAACTTTCGTCGCTACCATGTGCCCGAGGGACTGATGATAGTGAGGAAGGAGGAGTTTCTCGCCCTGAAGCAAGGCCCCCTGTCCATCAGTGAGTATAGGGATATGTTTCTGTAGCTGTCGCGTTATGCCCCAGAAGATATCAACACGCATGCTAAGAGGCAGTACCTCTTCTTGAGAGGATTGGTTGACCGTCTCCATTATCAGCTGATGAACCACACCTTCCCTACCTTCCAGCATTTGATCGATAGAGCAATCATGATAGAAAGGAAGCGTCGGGAGATGGAGGATAGGAAGCGCAAGATTGGTGGACATGAGGTTGGGAGTAGCAGTCGTCCTCGCTACTCAGGCAACCCACCTCAGTAATTCAAGCAAGGTCACCAGCATCAGCACCAGCATCAGCGTCAGAACCAGCAGCAGCAGTACCGTCAGAACAACTAGCATGGAGGAAATCAATACCAGCGTCAGAGCAACTAGGCAGCCTGTCTTCCTATCCCAGCAACCAACCAGAACAACCAAACAGCGCCAGCTCAAGCAGGAAGTCGTGCATGTTTCCACTGTGGGGAACAAGGCCATTGGGCGAATCATTGCCCAAAGAAAGTAGCTCAGAAGCAGCCAGCTCCCAATGCCCTAGTTAGGCAGAATGCAATGCAGCAAGGAAGCAACAGCCGTGGGCAACCTCGTGCCTAGTATGGAAAGGTGAACCACTTGGAGGCCGACACAGTCCAGGAGACTCCAGGAGTGGCACTAGGTACGTTTTCAGTCGAGTACCATTCTGCAAATGTGTTATTTGATACTGGAGCAACACATTCTTTTGTGACTTCATCATGGGTAGAATCACATAATATACCAGTAGCACCTATGTATCCACCTATGGGAGTTAGTTCAGTTGGTGGAAGGACCCAAACGGATAGATTTTGCCCTAGTGCAAAGGTTCAAATAAGGGGGATAGAGTTCCCCGCCGATTTGATAGTTATGGGTAACCAAGATACAACTATAGATGTCATCCTAGGGATGAATTGGCTAACCAAGTTTCAAGCCAGTCTTAGTTGTGATAAGAGAATAGTGAAGTTAGTGTCCTCATTAGGAGAAGAAGTGTTAGTAGAGTTGGTCTTGTCAGAACCAAGAAAAGGAAGTTGTCACCAAGTCACCGCCCATATTGAGGAGATTAAACCATCAGAGGCTATCAGTGTAGTATCAGATTTCCCCGATGTGTTTCCCGAAGAGTTACCAGGTATGCCACTCGAAAGGAAAGTTGAATTTGCCATAGAGCTTATACCAGGCACTGCCCCTATATCCATGAGAGCCTATCGAGTGTCCAGACCAGAGTTGGTGGAACTCAAGAAGCAGATTGTTGAGTTGTTAGAGAAAGGTTACATCAGACCGAGTACTTCGCCTTGGGTAGCCCCAGTGCTGTTTGTGGAGAAGAAGGATGACACAAAGAGGATGTGCATCGATTATCGATCCTTGAATGAGGTTACTATCAAGAACAAGTACCCCCAGCCCAGAATTGAAGATTTATTCGATCAGTTGAGAGGAGCCAGGGTGTTCTCAAAGATAGATCTAAGGTCAGGCTACCATCAGCTCAGAATCCGACCTTCAGATATACCGAAGATAGCATTTATCACCAAGTATGGACTGTATGAGTTCACGGTCATGTCATTCGGTTTGATGAATGCGCCAGCTAACTTCATGTACTTGATGAATAGTGTGTTCATGTACTACCTCGACAAGTTCATGGTGGTGTTTATTGATGACATTCTTATATATTCCTAGAATGAGCAAGAGCATGAGGAGCATTTGAGGAAAGTACTCCGGAGGCTACGAGATTGTCAGCTGTATGCCAAGCTTAGCAAGTGCGAGTTCTGGATCAGTGAAGTCCTATTCTTGGGTCATATTATAAACCAAGAAGGATTGGCTGTAGATCCGAAGAAGGTAATAGCCATCTTAGACTGGAAAGCACCAAAAGATGTGTAAGGAATCAAGAGCTTCGTCGGAATGGCTGGTTATTATCGATGTTTCATTGAAGGTTTCTCCAAAATTGCTAGGCCAATGACAGCCTTGCTTGCAAAGAAGGTTGAGTTCAAATGGACCCCAGCATGCCAGAAGTCCTTTGAGACATTGAAGGAGAAGTTGACAACAGCACCAGTGCTGATTCTGCCAGATGTTCACAAGCCATTCTCAGTGTATTGCGATGCTTCGTACACCGGACTGGGATGTGTGTTGATGCAGGAAGGGAGAGTAGTGGCATACTTGTCCCGACAATTGAAGATTCATGAGAAGAACTATCCTACTCATGATTTGGAATTAGAAGCCATGGTTCATGCATTGAAGACCTGGAGGCATTATCTTTATGGGAAGAAGTGTGATATCTACACGGACCACAAGAGCCTCAAGTACATATTCACTCAGTCAGAGCTAAACATGAGACAGGGAAGATGGCTAGAATTGATCAAAGATTATGAGCTAGAGATGCATTATTACCTAAGCAAAGCAAATGTAGTTGTAGATGCTCTTAGCAGGAAGAGTCAAGTTGTTGGGGACTTGTTCTCAGATGCTTCGGTTTTAAGAACAAGGCAACATAGAAAGAAGTTAATGGATAATGCCCTTCGTCCTTCGAAGTGTTATTTCCCTTAGGGTATAACGATCTTCAGACGAAGGTCATGAAGGACATACCTTCATCATCACAGTTTATATTGATAAAAGGAGAAGCATATGAAACATGAAAGAATAACATGAATAATTACATAACATTATTACGTGTTCTTATCATATAATCATGGAAGAATAAGAACAATATTGAATTACATTTGTACCTTCAGTTTGATAGAAGGCAAAAACACAAGTGTGACGCACGAGCGAGTACAAGTCAGCGTGAACAGTACGGGAGTACTGTTCATCTATTTATAGGCGTGGGACGCAGCCCATGTAAGATTACATCCATGCCCATTACACTTGCTAATGACTTATGGGAATCATTAAGGCCTAAGTAGCCTTTTCATCTTTAGGTCGGTTCCCCTTTCTGCTATCGCGACGAAACTTTCCTGCGCATAGCTTCGGCTGTGCGCTATCCTTCGTACAGCTTGGTAATCAGCCCGTCCATCATCTCAATCACCCTTCGTCTGGCTTAGGCTTCGTCCTGACCGTAATCCATGCTCATAATCTGAGTCCGAAGATACCTGTTCATATGATTCACTTGGAAGACATTGTCAAATCTTGTTTTTGAGGACCTTTGGAGGCCAAAGGCCCCCAACAGTAGCCCCTCGCAATATTAATTTGTTAGTGATAAGTTCAGATTGCGATATGGACGAAGGCCTTAAGCCAAAGGTCCGAAAAAACACCTTCCCTTTGCTAGAATAGCAACATTCACTGACAAGCGGGGTCTTTCAATTTTCAACGCGCCGATCATATAAATAAGATCATACCACAAACTCATTTGGCACGCTCTCTTGCCATCTGCTCCCGCTCACTCAGTTTTTAGCTTTTGCGCATTAAGATTTGCTGAGCTTTTAGTTTTGAAGCTTCGGCCTTGAAAACAGTTTTTTAGTGTTTCCGAAGATGTCTGAAGATAAGAAGGCTGCTGCTGAGATGAAGTTGAGTCTCGACGAAGAGAAGAACTTGGGGTTTCTTATAGCGATGTCGAAGACCAATACGGAAAAAATCACCAAGGAGATTCTGGAAGGTTTGTCTGAAGATACTGGTGACAGCGACAGTTATGATGTGGACAGCGGTGGTGAAGACTCCGAAGATCGCCCCTGGCGACCAAGCCATTCAGTTTTTGGCAAGTCATGTATCAAAGAAAATCATCTTGTCAACATGAGGGGAAGATACTTCCGGGATTTATCCATTGTGAGGGTCGACGAAGGAGAGAAAACTTGCCCGACCCCTGAGGAAAATGAGGTCGTAGTGTTCCGAAGCTTTTTGAAAGCTGGACTACGATTTCCCTTGAGCAGCTTTGTCGTAGAAGTGCTGAAAATGTTTGAAATCTATCTTCATCAACTTACCCCCGAAGCAATTATAAGGCTGAATATCTTCGTGTGGGCCGTAAGAAGCCAAGGTCTGGAATCTGATGCGATAAGCTTCTGCAACATACACGAGTTGTCGTACGAAACAAAACCCTGGGGCAAGGAACAGTATCACAATAATTTTGGTTGCTACAGTTTCGTTTCTCGGTCTGGGTCAAGCTGCCCCGTGCCAACATTTCGGAAGAGATGGCCCGGTGATTGGATGACAGAATGGTTCTATGTGAAAAATGACCTGAAAGCACGAGAAGATATTAAAGGTATAATTATGCGCCCTATTTGGCAAAGTTTCGGCCTGCGAAAGCCGAAGGTTGAGATGAATGAAGTTGCCGAAGAATGCCAGAGAGCCTTCGGAGTTATTTGTTCTTTTATTGGAACGAGAGATTTGGTACAAGAACATATTGCCTTCAGAGTATGGCCGCTTGCGGAAAAATGGGAAATGCCGCAAGAAACCATAAAGGAGGCAGACGAAGGTGGACTTATCAGGCTGAAGTATTCTTTCAAGTTCGGAGATAAGTTCGTTGAGCCTGACGATGACTGGTTAAAGAGTATTGAAAATTTAAGTGATGAACTGCTTGGGGCTTATTCGAAGGCCGAAGATACTGCACTGTCAGCAGCCTTCGGAGGCCGAAAAAAGAAAAGGCTGAACCGGGTGTTTGATGCAATCGGGTTCGTCTACCCTGACTATCGTTATCCCCTTTGAGGGCAGAAAAGAAAAAACACAACCTCTGCGAAAGAAGAAGCTGCAAATGCTCCTAGCAAACCAGAACCGAAAAGAAAGAGGATGAAGGTCCTCACACATCGGCCACGTTATATTGAACCAGCTTCGGTGCCTGAATTCACCGGAGAAACCTCTTCGGCCACCGAAGCTGAGAAACCAACCAAGCCAACCTTGCTGTCAGAAGTCGCAGGAATGGCCGAAGCGCCAACAAAGGTGGAATTGGAAGAACCGGAGATTTTGTTACCAGAAACCAACGAGATGGCCGAAGCGCCATCCACAGAAAAAATGGAAGAAGCAAAAAAACCAATTGAGGAAAAAACGTCAGAAGTTTTGAGTCCTGCATCAAATGTTGAGACAGTAAAAAATCAAAAGGTGTCAGCAGCGACTCCGAAAAGAAAGAGAATGGCTAATGTGCTAGATGTTCTAGAAACAATTAAGTCCTCAAGCACAACTCCGAGGAAGACTGTTGAAGCCTCCGAAGCGAAAACTGAGATTTTTTGTACTAAAGCTCCAGAGCAAGAAACTGAAGTTGAAGCTGGGCCTTCGGAGCCCACGAAGGTAAAATCCTTGGAAACCGAAGAAGAAAAAATGACAGAGCCAATTCTTGTTGAAGAAATCAGCGCTGTTGCCCCCGAAGCATCCCCCAAAGTCCTTGATTATATTGTTCGACATGCTTCGGGGAAAAAGTTATCAGAAGAAGAAATTTTTGAAGCTAATCATTATGCCAAAGAATTGAAATATCCGAAGGGGGCACTAGTGTTCAATGGTACAAATGAAGAAGATTTCCTATACTGCCTCCCGGATAACAAAGAACTACTTGTCTGCCGGGAAATGGCCCGAAGCATGGGGTTTCCGAAGCTGGAGGCTGGCCTCTGCGCGATGACAAAGGACGATCTTGCGGACAGCCTTGCGTATAATAGCCTGAAGGTAGGAGATCTGCGCGTTTGGAAACTTTATGATTTGAAATCTATTGTTTTATTCTTATACTAACTTTTTGCATATAGGGTTTAATACTAAGCAACGCGCTGAGAGCGCAAAAGAATGCCGAAGATGAGAGCTATGAAATTGCATTCAACAACCTTCGAACAGAGGTTATCAAACTAAGGAACGAAGCCCTGGAAAAGGACAAAATTCTAGTTACATTGGTGGATAAAATAAAGGAGAACGAAGCTGCGTCTAAAGCACAAGTTGCAGCTCAAAAGCACGAGATTGACGATCTTCGGAAGCAATTGGCCCGGGCTAGAGAAGAACACATACTTGAAGAAACGATGCAAGAACTTAGCGACCAATGGGCAAATCATTTAGAAGGAACCGTCGAAGAGCTTCGTTCGTCCAAGAAAAGATGCTATGACAAATCTATAGAATGTGTTAAGAAAATGAAAAATAGCTTCGCCAGCGTTGGCGCATTTTCGAGTGAAGAAAACTTTACGAGAGGCAACCCCGAAGGCCCCATTGAATGGATTAGCCACGAAGCTGAGGCCTTCGAAGAAATTTTAAATAGCCGTGGAGATATATGTGCCTTTTCCGGTGCCAGGGGAATTGCCACTATTTTAGAGAAGAAGGGTTGTGAGCATGTAAAGATTCTAGCGCAATCCGAGGCTGCTTTGTCCTTCGAAAATGCAAGAGATCCCTCGGCCGAAGCTACCATGGTTGGTGGAAAATTTTTCACCGATGTCTGGGATAATGGTGGCCGAGAAATGGCCCGAGAGATTATTCAGAGAAGCGAGAAGGGCATTCACGACGCTAGAGAAGTAGCTAAGGCCGCTGACAAAAGCTCAGAGCCCGAAGGGCAAATAGGTATTAACTAGTGGTTTTTATTATGTTGTAATTTTTAATTTTAAACTTCGTTCGCAAATTGTAATAGAAATGTAGCTGTATTCTGTCCTCCCTCAGATCCTACTAAAGCGTTCCCGGGTCCTCCCCCGAAAGATGCCGACGAAATTAAAAAGATGGCTGAAGCTATCATGGATGAAGTTGTCCATCAACTTTTGAACGAAGCTGCTGAAGTAGTACTTAGGGAAGACTAGGTGTTATTGTAAAAATATTTGAAATATAATATGTGTGGTATCTTGTAACCCTGAATGTAATATATTTGCTTTTAATGATTCGATTCTTTACGATGCATGAAACTTTACATACGTACCGTTTTTGAGCCTTCGGCGAAAAAACACCTTCCCTTCTTTTCATGCTTCGTGAAGATAGAAAAACTTTTATGCATCACAACAATGTCCATAGTGCTCTGATGAAGAATATCCAAGCTTCGTGGAAACATTCTCCGAAGCTATATTCCGAAGATCATTATTGTATCCCCTTGTGACTTAGCACGATTTTCACTTTCTCAAAGCATTGTTCCGAAGGTCAATACTGTGTCTCCCTCTTTTGCCATATGCAACATGATGTATGATGCTTATGCTTATGCAAAATAATGTGATGATGTCATGTTATGTAGATGACATTTGTTCCGAAGATACACACACATCCTCGTAAAACACACAATTTTTTTGTATCAGCGCTGACTTTTCGCTGTAAGCCTCCCTTAGGAGCTTCTTCGCCTTTTACTTCAGCGGAATCAGCGTTGACTTTTCGCTGTAAGCTCTGCATTCCCTTAGGAACGTCTTTGGAGCTTCTTCGCCTTTTACTTTCGGCGGAATCAGCATTGACTTTTCGCTGTATGCTCTGCATTCCCTTTGGAACGACTTTGGAGCAGAAAACTTACACTGCGCTCCCTTCGGAACGGCTTTTGGTGATTTCGGCAAACTTACTCTGCGTCCCTTAGAACGACTTTTTGTTGCTTCGAAAAATTTTCGATAATTTGAAGGTCCTCTTTGTTATTGCAAATCTTTAAACTCCAACAACTTAAGTCTGTGAAGAAAATATATTTTCCTTGTGGGAATCAACGAAATTATTTACACAAAACCTAAACAATGTCCTTTATTACACGGAAAATAAAACTGAATGAAAAAGATTACTATTAAGATAGGATATTTGTCAATAGATGTGCTTTGACTCTGGCACAGTGCTGTTGACTGTGCGAGCTTCGGACTGTTCTCTGAAGTCCCTTTGGTGTGGAGCATATTGACTCCCTTCTGGCTGTTGGCCTTGTTGCAGCGGTGGTGGAGGCGGAAGCTATTGCCAGGAAGCTTGAGGTTGACTCGCCGAAGCAACAGAAACTGCAGGGTGATTGCCTACACACTCTGGGATGTAAGGCGAATGATACGAAGCAGTGTGCATGACCTGCTTCGGCTGAGCCTGTTGTGCTGCAGCTTCGGCTATTTCCTTTTGCTTCTGGATGGTAACATGGCACATCCTGGTGGTATGGCCTTTGTTCTCACCACAAAACAAGCAAAAAATTCTTCTTGGCTGATTGCCAAATCTTCCGCCGAAACCCCTGGCACCTCTGCCTCTCGGAGCTGGTGGTCGGAAGGAGCCTTGTTGTTGCCCTGAAGTCTGTGAAGAACACTGTGGCCTTTGCTGTTGGCTCCCTGTATCATCATTTTGGGTAGAGTTATGAATTGATCTAACGTGCCTCGGATAGAACCTCCCTCCGAAGCCCCTGGTCATTTCAGAAAACCTGAAAGCCTCCTCCCTTCTTTGGCGAAAATCATTATCGGCCCGAATGTACTCGTCCATCTTCTGGAGCAGCTTCTCCAAAGTTTGAGGAGGCTTCCTAGCGAAGTACTGAGCTGACGGTCCTGGCCGAAGCCCCTTGATCATGGCCTCAATGACAATTTCGTTGGGCACTGTTGGTGCCTGTGCCCTCAAACGCAAGAACCTCCGGACGTACGCCTGAAGGTACTCTTCGTGATCCTGGGTGCACTGGAATAGAGCTTGAGCCGTGACCGGCTTCGTCTGGAACCCTTGAAAACTAGTTAACAATAAGTCCTTCAGCTTTTGCCACGAAGTGATCGTTCCTGGTCGAAGGGAGGAGTACCAGGTTTGAGCAACACTCCTGACAGCCATAACAAAAGATTTGGCCATGACCGCAGCATTGCCACCATACGAAGATACTGTTGCTTCGTAGCTCATCAAAAACTGCTTCGGGTCTGAATGGCCATCAAATATGGGAAGCTGAGGCGGCTTGTAGGACGGAGGCCAAGGTGTGGCCTGCAGCTCAGCGGACAGAGGAGAAGCATCATCAAAAACAAAATTCCCATGATGGAAATTGTCATACCAGTCATCTTCACTGAGGAAACCCTCCTGATGAAGGTCTTGGTGCTGAGGCCTTCGGTGTTGCTCATCCTGAGTAAGATGATGAACCTCCTCAGAGGCTTCGTCTATCTGCCTTTGCAGTTCAGCTAGCCTAGCCATCTTTTCCTTCTTCCTCTGCACCTGTTGATGAAGCATCTCCATGTTTCTGATCTCCTGGTCTAGCTCATCCTCTTGTGGTATCGGGCTGACGGCCTTCCTCTTCTGGCTTCGGGCCTCCCGAAGAGAGAGAGTCTCCTGATTGGGGTCCAGTGGTTGCAGAGGTGCAGCCCCAGTTGCTGAAGCTTTCTTCGGCGCCATAACGAAGGTTTATGATCGCCGAAGGTGTTCAAAAACTCGAAGAGTGGAAGTGGGTTCACCGGAGGTGGGCGCCAATGTTGGGGACTTGTTCTCAGATGCTTCGGTTTTAAGAACAAGGCAACATAGAAAGAAGTTAATGGATAATGCCCTTCGTCCTTCGAAGCATTATTTCCCTTAGGGTATAACGATCTTCAGACGAAGGTCATGAAGGACATACCTTCATCATCACAGTTTATATTGATAAAAGGAGAAGCATATGAAACATGAAAGAATAACATGAATAATTACATAACATTATTACGTGTTCTTATCATATAATCATGGAAGAATAAGAACAATATTGAATTACATTTGTACCTTCGGTTTGATAGAAGGCAAAAACACAAGTGTGACGCACGAGCGAGTACAAGTCAGCGTGAACAGTACGGAAGTACTGTTCATCTATTTATAGGCGTGGGACGCAGCCCATGTAAGATTACATCCATGCCCATTACACTTGCTAATGACTTATGGGAATCATTAAGGCCTAAGTAGTCTTTTCATCTTTAGGTCGGTTCCCCTTTCTGCTATCGCGACGAAACTTTCCTGCGCATAGCTTCGGCTGTGCGCCATCCTTCGTACAGCTTGGTAATCAGCCCGTCCATCATCTCAATCACCCTTCGTCTGGCTTAGGCTTCGTCCTGACCGTAATCCATGCTCATAATCTGAGTCCGAAGATACCTGTTCATATGATTCACTTGGAAGACATTGTCAAATCTTGTTTTTAAGGACCTTTGGAGGCCGAAGGCCCCGAACACAAGTCAATATGTTGGCCGCTCACCCGATGCCATATGAGCTAGCAAAGGAGTTCGACAGATTAAGTCTCAGATTTCTGAACAACACCCAAGTGGTGACAATTGAGTTGGAACCCACTCTAGAGCAAGACATCAGGAAGGGTAAGAAGGATGATGAGAAGATCAATGAGATCCGACAGCTAATCATAGATGGAAAAGGCAAGGATTTCCGTGAAGATGTAGAAGGAGTGGTATGGTTTAAGGACAGACTGTGTGTTCCCGACATCAAATCAATCCGGGAACTGATCCTCAAGGAAGCTCATGAGACATCATACTCTATACACCCTGCTAGTGAGAAGATGTACCAAGACCTAAAGAAAAGATTCTGTTGGTACGGAATGAAAAGGGAGATAGCATAATATGTGGCTGTATGTGACAGTTGTCAGAGGATCAAGGCCGGACATCAGAGACATGCAGGTTTGTTGCAACCATTGCAGATTCCTCAATGGAAATGGGATGAGATCGGAATGGATTTCATAGTCGGTTTGCCCCGCACTCATACTGGTTATGACTCCATCTGGGTAATAGTGGACCGTTTGACAAAGGCAGCCCATTTCATACTAGTCAAGACCACTTACAACAGTGCAGTGTTGGCCAAACTATACATGGCTCGGATTGTGTGCTTGCATGGCGTTCTGAAGAAGATAGTATCAGATAGAGGCACCCAGTTCACCTCTCATTTTTGGCAGCAGTTACATGAAGCCTTGGGCACACACTTGAAGTTCAGCTCAGCTTATCACCCGCAGACAGATGGTCAAACAGAGAGAACCAATCAGATTTTGGAGGATATGTTGAGGGCTTGTGCTTTGCAAGACAAGATGGGTTGGGACAAGAGATTACCATATGTAGAATTCTCTTACAACAACAGCTATCAGGCTAGTTTGAAGATGTCACCTGTTGGGGGCTTGTTCTCAAATGCTAAGAATTAAGAACAAGGCAACATAGAAAATGTTAGGTGTTAAAGTCCTTCGTCCTCCAAAACATTATATCCCTTCAGGATATAAAGAATTTCGGACGAAGGTTGTGAAGGACATACCTTCGTAAGCATAATGGTAGGGAACGAAGCATTCATATCATACAAATCATGAAGTATGAAATAAACATTTAAATATGATCATTGAATCATATCCATTTTTATTATCATGAATGCTTGAATATAAATGACTTCAAGTTACAAATGTACCTTCGGTTCTGAGGAGAATAAAGGTGCAGGTGTGATGCGAAAGCAGATGGCAGGTTCGCGTGAACAGTACGGGGGTACTGTTCATCTATTTATAGACACAGGACGCAGCCTGTGACAAATTACAATTATGCCCCTTACAAAAGTTTACAACATTAACTCAGACCTTTATGGATAAAAAGGTCATTCTATCTCTATGTCGGTTTGTAACGCCGAAGCTCCATGAAAAGGAACCTTCGGCCATCTCCTGGGGACAACTTCAGCCGAAGCTGCTTCTTCGTGTAAGACCTTCGGCGCAACGAAGCATGGCCCCAACAGTAGCCCCTTTCGCGGTGCTAGATCGTTTTTCGTGACGAGCTTGACCCGTGAAAAAAGCCTCTTTAGCTTCGGGAAGCCGAAGGTCCAAAAAACACCTTCCCTGAGCTCGTTGCTGAGAAACGATCCGGTTTCCGAATGCGTGCCAGGCCCACCTTGCAGAGTTACTGTTTGATCTTTACGGTCCACTGCACGGCGAGTACAAGTGACTGCCCGCCTGGTGTAAAAATCCTGCCGCTTCGCCTTCTTACCTGCAGCACTATATAAACAGACGGGTAGGTGTGAAGTTACCACAGCATTCATTGCTATTTGCACTGTTTTGCTGCCAAAATTTTTAACTATAGCCGAAGCTTGACTCTCAGAATCGAACGAAGGTCCATCTCGACGTCTGCTTCGTCAGAAAAAAAGGCTTCGGGAGGAAAGGAAAAAGAAAAAAGTAACTAACTTCCCCAAACTCAGAATCAAATGGCTAGAGTACGATCTACTGCCAGAGTTGCACGTGAAGGAGACGAAGCCGAAGGTTCGAATACTGTGCCCATTTCCGAAGCGATGCAGCGTTCCGGACTGGTGACTGCGGAAGAAATGCCTGCTGCTGAAGCAAACCCGACAACTGCCGAAGGAGAAGAAGAAAACATTGAAGGGACTGATCCCGAAGATGACTACCGTATTGCCATGCCCAGCAAGCCCAGCCACCTGGACTTTGGGAAATCAACTGTTTCAAAGGCTGATCTTTCGAAGATGGTGAAAGCAGGTTATTTCAATGAAAACCAGAAGAAGCTACTTCGCTTCGGGGGAGAAGAAACCACCCCGAAGCCAGAGAAGGACGAGATTGTCATCTTCAAGAGCTTTTTAAAGGCTGGACTGAGATTCCCTCTTCACGAGATTATTGCGGAGATACTGAAGAGGTTTGGTATCTACCTTCACCAGTTAACTCCTAATGCTATCGTTAGGCTTAGCGTTTATATTTGGGCCCTCCGAAGCCAAGCAGTGGAGCCATTTGCCGACAGTTTCTGTCGAGTTCATGAATTACATTATCAAACAAAGGCCAGAAAAGATGGGCTACATGATAACTTCGGTTGCTACAATTTTGCCTACCGGAAAACCGCAAAGTTTCCTGTGATCAGCTACCGAAGCAAATGGCCGGCAGGCTGGAAATCAGAATGGTTCTATGTCAAGGTTGATGACGACAAGGAGAAGCTTGTGCAAAGTCCACTCGAGCTGATCTTCGGAGAAACCCGACCCCGCTGCAACATGACACCAGAGGGTCAAACACAACAGGCAATGGATGAATTCAGAATTATTGCAGAGCATATTGGTACCAGGGATCTGGTTCAAGAATTCTTGGCATTCAGAGTCTTCCCTACTCTGAAAGAATGGGAAATGCCAAAGTTAAAGGGGGAGAAGAAGGAGGGGGAACTTGCCCGGCTTCCTTATCACTTCAAATTCAAGAAATACTTTAAGAAGCCCTGCCAAGAGTGGCTGGACACAGTTGAGGTGATGTGTAATGAAATTCTTGGAAATTATTCGAAAAAAGAAGATCAACTGATGATAGCAGCCTTCGGCACCCGTCCGAAGCGAAGGCTGAACCGAGTGCTTGATGCCCTGGGCTTCGAGTACCCTGACTATGAGCAGTTGAGCAAGGGTGCTGAGGGCCAAAAAAGAAAAAGAGTGACCGAAACTCTGAACAAGGATGAAGAAAGATCAGCAAAAGAGAAGAAAATTCCCAAGAAAAGAAAAATATCAACTCCGAAGCGAAAACTATCCGAAGAAGAGGGGACCCCCACACCACCTTCTATCAGCGACGTGGAGGAAATTTTAAAGGTAATGACTGAACCCGTGCCCACGAAGCTAAGTCCATTAAGGCTCCAACTGACGAAGCTTTTTCGAAAGGTGGAAGAGCCGGAACAAACGAAGATAACCAAACCAAAACGGCAAAGAATTATTGCAGTGACTGAAGTTATCGACAAGACGCCGCCGAGGGCGTCAATTCAGAAAACACCAGCTGTCGAGGGCACAACTAACGACGAAGTCGCACCTTCGGAGGTCGCGGCTACCGAAGCCGCTACAGCCGAAGATGTGAACTTAGAAACTACCATTGAAGACATCAACAAAATTTTGCAAGACATGGCTGCAGAAGAAGCTGCTGAAGAAACCATGGCCACAGTGCCTGGGAAGGGGAAAGAAATAGTCGAAGACACTTCGGACGACGAAGCCTACACATTTCAAAATTTAATTGGGCAAAAACTGTCGAAGGCCGAAATGGAAGAACTTAAGGACTATGCCAAATCTTGCGGCTACAAGCCAGGAGCTCTTCTATTTGGAGGCATTGATGACGAAAAATTGGGCTGCATTCGAGACCAAACTGGAGCTAAGGTCATCGGTACTTTATCAAAAAGTATCGGTTTTCCGAAGCTAGAAACAGATATCCGCCGCTACCGACGACAACATATCGTCGGCAGCTTATTTTATTCCAATTTCAAGGTAAACAACTTTTCTCTGACTTCTATTGTTTTTAATAATGGAAATATTCCTAACAAAGGCTGTTTATTTGCAGAGCATGCTTCTGAGCAAAGCTCTGAAGATGCAGCAAGACTTGGAGGACAAAAAACACGAAGCTATAATTGAAAATTTAGAGAGCAAGATAAAAGAACAATCAGCTATCATTGAAAAGAAAGACTTCGAGCTCCAATCAACCGAAGGCTTGCTGGCAGAGACTGAAGCTAAAATATCAGAATTGAGTTCGAAGCTTATCGGCCAATCAAAACAATTTGAACAGGAGAAGCTAGAGCTTAATTCGAAACTTGAAGCCGAAGTCCAGGCCAACTCAGACTTGAAGAAATCACTAACAAGCCTTCAAGACAAGTGCTTGAAATTTAGCAGTGATTGTATTGAACGATTAAGAAAGATATTTTACTCTGTTGGAGCCAGCAGCGGGAAATTTAACCCATCAGCGGAAAATTTACCACAAGCCTTCGATCATATTGAAGCTGAAATCGAAGAACTTGACGAAGTTATAGCCGGGCACGGTGACTTCTGTGCCTGGGTAGCTTCTCGGCGTACCGCTGCAGCGTTCCTGAAGGCCGGCTGCGAGCATGGAAAAATCGTCAACAGGCCCAACTTCACCTTGTCTCCATCAATCCTGGACGATATTCCTGACCTCGCCCGAAGCATCTCAAATAGATTTATAAAAATGATATGGACGAAAGGCGGGCGAGAGAAAGCTGGAGACGAAGCTCGAAGTCATCTTGATCCAGTAAAAAATCATACTTTGTACTTACCTTCTCCTTTACGCTTGATTTTTACTCACAACACCTTGATTCATGTAGGATGACGAAGGTGAAGATGATGCCTAAAATATGTTGCCGAAGCTGTCGCCGAAGCTGTCGCCGAAGGTGAAGCTTAGTGGAGATTAGTAGGAGTATATCATGGAAAAAACTCAGGATACTTTTGTAACAACTTTTGTAAATACAATTAAACTGTTCTCAAGGAACTTTGTACATACCTTGTAATATATTCTTACCCTTCTACTGAGGCGCTTTGATGTGGACGAAATCAGTATTTTGAGCCGAAGGCGAAAAAACACCTTCCCTTCTTTTCGTACACAACGAAGCATAGAAGGCCACTTCTTCTTTTTGCCGAAGCTTTTCTTTTTTGTACATAACAAACCATAAAAGACCACTTCTTCTTTTTGCCGAAGCAACCACTTAGGAACACAAATGCTATGAATGAATGCTTATGAATGCATATGCTATGATGTAATGTAATGTGCGAATGAATGTCCGAAGCATATGTCCGAAACCACACTCTCAGGCATTATTTCCTTAGAAACAACCACACATCAGCTCTGCATTCCCTTAGGAACGACTTTGGAGCATCTTCGCCTTTTACTTAGACGGTATAAGCTCTGCATTCCCTTAGGAACGTCTTTGGAGCTTCTTCGCCTTTTACTTTCGGCGGAATCAGCGTTGACTTTTCGCTGTGAGCTCTGCATCCCCTTAGGGACGTCTTTGGAGCTTCTTCTCTTTTTCAGTTTCGGCACTCGATGGTGCGTTCTCAGCTTTTTACATTTACATTCTTTGGGGGATTTTGCTCTTATAAAACTAAAAAAGGAAATTACATATGATGGCCCCATTAAAAACCTTTCTCCCCCTTTAGAAAGGAAAAGGGTGCCATGAAAAAGAAAAAGAAAAACATAAAAAGTTACATCAAGTTATACATAATATCTCCGGAGCTCATCTGCATTCCAAGATCTTGGAATTTCGTTGCCATCCATGTCCTTTAATCTGTACGAACCAGGCCTTGACGAAGATGCTACTAAGAAAGGCCCTTCCCATTTCAATTGTAACTTGCCCACTGTATCTGGGTTGGCCACTCTCCGAAGCACCAAGTGTCCCGGCTCAATATTTTTTAGCCGGACCTTTCTATCGCGCCATTTAACTGTTTCGGCCTGGTATTTATTGATATTCTCCACGGCTTGAAGCCTGATCCCTTCTAAGGCATCTTTTTCCACCGGACAAGCATCTTCGGGACCTGATTCTGCCGAAGCTACTACTCTTATTGATCCAGCTTTGGCTTCTTCCGGAGTTATTGCTTCGTCACCGAATAATAGCTTGAATGGGGTAAAGCCTGTAGACCTTGATGCTGTTGTATTGTGGCTCCACACCACTTTGGTCAACTGATCTGGCCACTTTCCCCTGGGTTGATTGAAGATTAACTTCATTATTCCTGTTATTATAATGCCGTTGGCCCTTTCAACGAGCCCATTCGACTCCGGATGCCTGACTGATGCAAAATGGATCTTCGTTCCAATTTGATCACAGAAATTTCTGAAAGCTTCGGAGTCAAACTGCGTTCCATTATCTACAGTGATGGCCTTCGGTACCCCGAAACGACAGACAATATTCTGCCAGAAAAACTTTTGGACAGTGGCCGAAGTTATTGTGGCTAATGGCTTCGCCTCAATCCACTTGGAAAAATACTCCACAGCTACTATAACATATTTTAAATTCCCTTGGGCCGGTGGTAATGGACCCAACAAGTCAAGGCCCCACCTTTGCAATGGCCAGATGGGTTGTATCAGCTGTGTCAAAGACGAAGGTTGCTTTTGATCTCTTGCACATTTTTGACAACCTTCGCACTTTTGAACTAACTCCGCTGCGTCCGAAGCTGCCTTCAGCCAATAAAATCCTTGGCGGAACACTTTTCCAAGTAACGGCCTGGATCCGATGTGGGATCCACACAGGCCTGCATGTATCTCTTTCATCAACTCTATACCTTCGGCTCTAGATAAGCACTTGAGCAGCGGAGCGCAAACTCCATGCTTGTATAGTTCCCCTTCTATCATGACATACGGACGAGCTCTTGCCTCTATCCTTTTATTGTAAGCTTCGTCATCTGATAGGAAGTTACCCTGAAGGTAAGAGATTATTTCAGTTCTCCAATCTTCGCTGTAAACAGGAGAAATGTTGAGGACTGCTCTTTCAAGGAGCTCTACTGAAGGTGCCTTTATTGTTTCGAAGAACACATCTGAAGGTAACGGCAGCCCCTGTGCTGCAGACTTGGCTAGCAAATCAGCATGCTCATTTTGCCCTCGAGGGATATTCTTGATAGAAAATCCTTCGAAGGAAGCTTCGATCCTTCGGACCGTGTCTAGGTATTTTTCAAGCTTCGGATCTTTAGCCTTGCAACTCTTGTCAATATGACCCGAAACAACCTGGGAATCAGTTTTAAGAATCGCCCTTCTGATTCCCATTGCCTTTAATTTCCGAAGACCCAGGAGCAGGGCTTCGTACTCAGTAATATTATTTGTGCAACTGAAGTCAAGTCTTGCTGCATAGCAAGTTTTAACCCTGGATGGTGAGACCAACACAGCAGCTGCACCTGCTCCGAAGGTTCCCCAAGAGCCATCACAAAACACTGTCCACACTTCGGCATCTTTATTTGCTTCTTCATCCTGAGCCCCTGGCGTCCAGTCGGCAATGAAATCTGCCAATGCTTGAGACTGGATCGAGGATCTATGCACATAATCAATGTAAAATTCATTGAGCTCTGCAGCCCATTTTCCAATCCGTCCAGTAGCTTCTCTATTTCTCATGATATCTTTCAACGGCTGCGAAGAAGGAACAATAATATTGTATGCCTGAAAATAATGCCGAAGCTTCCTGGATGCCATTAAAACGGCATATAATACCTTCTCCAGCTCTGTATAATTTTTCTTTGATATACTAAGAACTTCAGATACGAAATATACTGGGACCTGCTTCTTGACTTGTCCATCAAACTTCTCCTGGACAAGTGCCGCACTTACTGCTGAGTGTGAAGCTGCCACATATAACAACAGAGGAGCCCCTGGCGTTGGTGGAGTTAATGTTGTTAGATCTATTAAGTATTGCTTCAGCTCTTCAAATGCTTTTTGTTGACTTGGGCCCCATTGAAAGACTTCAGCTGACTTCAGTACCTCGAAGAATGGTAAGTTTCTTTCTGCTGATCTGGATATAAATCTGTTGAGAGATGCCAGCCTTCCTGTCAATCTTTGGGCCCCCTTTCTTGTGGTTGGTGGCTCCATTCGAAGTATAGCTTCGATTTTATTTGGATTAGCTTCGATTCCCTTCGTTGAAACCAAGCATCCAAGAAATTTACCCTTCTTCACTCCGAAGACACATTTTTCTGGATTCAGCTTCAGACCAGCTAGTCTGAAGCTGGCGAAGGTCTCCTGCAGATCAGCAATATGATTTTCCTGCTTCGTGCTTTTTACAATAATGTCATCAACATAGGTCAACACATTTCTGCCTATCTGAGACTGGAGAACCTTCGCAGTCATTCTGCTGAAACTCCCTCCAGCATTCTTGAGCCCCTCAGGCATCCGAAGATAGCAATATGTGCCACTTGGGGTTATGAAGCTAGTCTTTGGCTCATCTTCCTTCTTCATCCAAATTTGATGATAGCCTGAGTAGCAGTCTAGGAGACTCATGAGCTCTGAAGAAGCTGCTGCATCGACTAAAGAGTCTATCCTTGGCAGCGGGAATTCGTCCTTTGGACAAGCCTTGTTGAGATCTGTGAAATCGATACACATTCTCCACTTGCCATTGGCCTTCTTCACCATAACAGTGTTAGCTAGCCACTCTGGATACTTCACTTCTCTGATAACTCCTGCACTGAGGAGTCTTTTTACTTCATTGCGAGCCCCTTCGGCCTTGTCATCAGACATTTTCCGAAGCCTCTGCTTTCGGGGTCTGAAGGATGGGTCAACATTGAGCGAATGTTCAATAACATCCCGATTTACTCCACAGAGATCATTAGCTGACCATGCAAAAACATCTTTGTTGTTGAATAGAAACCTTATCAAGGTTTTCTCCTGGTCTTCAGATAGTTGCGAGCCCAACAGCACCTTCTGCTCTGCTATGTCTTCACACAATAACATGGGCTTCGGCTGATCCGCTGAAGTTGCCTTCTCCCTCCTGAATTTGTACTGTTCACAAGCTTCAGCTCCATCTATGTTATGAATTGCCTTGGAGTCAGTCCAGCTTCCTTCGGCCCTTCTAGCAGCTTCCTGGCTTCCATGAATAGCAATAGGCCCTTGATCCGAAGGTATCTTCATGCAGAGATAAGCTGGGTGAAGAATTGCTTCGAAGGCATTAAGAGTACCACGGCCAATGATAGCATTGTAAGGATACTCCATGTCAACAATATCAAACACAATTTGCTCAGTCCTTGTGTTGTTAACAAATCCGAAGGTTACCGGCATGGTAATCTTCCCAAGTGCTACAATCTGTCGCCCTCCGAAGCCACAAAGAGGGTGCGTAGCATCATGAATCTTGTCTTCGGGCTCTTGCATTTGTCTGAAGGCTTTAGCAAATATAATATCAGCTGCACTGCCTGTATCAACTAAGACATTGTGGACCAGAAATCCTTTGATCACGCAAGAGATGACCATGGCATCATTGTGAGGATAATCCTTAAGCTGAAGATCTTCCTGAGAGAAAGTAATTGGAATGTGAGACCATTTTGACTTGATGAAGGGTCCCTGCACTCCAACATGCTGCACCCTTCTCTGAGCCTCCTTCTTCTGCTTCTTGTTAGCCGGCTCTGAGCAAGAACCGCCTGTTATCGGAAGTACCAGCTTCGAAGCCGAAGCAGCTCCAGCTTGATTGTTGAACGAAGCCATCAGCTCAGAAAAGTGGAAGTGAGTTCACCGGAGGTGGGCGCCAATGTTGGGGGCTTGTTCTCAAATGCTAAGAATTAAGAACAAGGCAACATAGAAAATGTTAGGTGTTAAAGTCCTTCGTCCTCCAAACCTTCAGGATATAAAGAATTTCGGACGAAGGTTGTGAAGGACATACCTTCGTAAGCATAATGGTAGGGAACGAAGCATTCATATCATACAAATCATGAAGTATGAAATAAACATTTAAATATGATCATGGAATCATATCCATTTTTATTATCATGAATGCTTGAATATAAATGACTTCAAGTTACAAATGTACCTTCGGTTCTGAGGAGAATAAAGGTGCAGGTGTGATGCGAAAGCAGATGGCAGGTTCGCGTGAACAGTACGGGGGTACTGTTCATCTATTTATAGACACAGGACGCAGCCTGTGACAAATTACAATTATGCCCCTTACAAAAGTTTACAACATTAACTCAGACCTTTATGGATAAAAAGGTCATTCTATCTCTATGTCGGTTTGTAACGTCGAAGCTCCATGAAAAGGAACCTTCGGCCATCTCCTGGGGACAACTTCAGCCGAAGCTGCTTCTTCGTGTAAGACCTTCGGCGCAACGAAGCATGGCCCCAACATCACCATTCGAAGCGCTCTATGGGAGGAATTGCAGGACTCCATTGCATTGGGATCAACCTGGGGAAAGACAGGTGTTTGGTCCAGATATTTTGTTTGAAGCCGAAGAGAATATCAGATTGGTCCGAGAGAATTTAAAGGCAGCACAGTCCAGACAGCGAAGCTATGCTGACACCAGAAGAAGGGAACTCAGTTTCAAAGTGGGAGACTATGTCTACTTGAAGGTGTCACCCATCAGAGGAACCAAAAGGTTTAGAGTCAAAGGCAAGCTAGCACCCCGATATATTGGGCCGTATCTGATCCAAGCAAGACATGGAGAAGTGGCTTATCATTTCAACTTACCAGAAAATCTGTCCGCTGTTCACGATGTGTTCCATGTGTCTCAGTTGAGGAAATGCTTGAGAGTGCCAGAAGATCAGTTGCCAGTACAGGATCTTGAAGTTCAAGAAGATCTGACTTATATTGAGAAGCCAACTCAAATTCTGGAGACAGCAGATCGGGTCACCCAGGGAATTACCATCAGGATGTGCAAAGTCAAATGGGGCCATCACTCAGAATAGGAAGCAACCTAGGAAAGAGAAGATGATCTGAGAGCCAAGTACCCTAAGCCCTTTGCTAGCCAGCCTGATTTTGGGGGATAGGTCTGTAATACCCTGATTTTGGGGGTATAAAATTTCTTTCTAATTATCACCCAAAATCATGTGTTAATCTTCTTTTTCTCACTCTAGGTTTTCTCTCTCTCTCTAGATTCATTCTCCTTTTCTCCTTTTTGATTAGAGATAGCCTAAACTAGTGGAGGTTAATTATTTATTTTTGTCAAAACCTTATGAGCCATGACATGTTGCATCGTGATGAGCTTAAAATATTCTTTGAAGTGTTGCACATGTTTTGAAACCTAGTTTGAATTTGGATTTGGAAACCCTATAGAAAAAGAAATAGAAAGGGAATTAGAAAATTCAGAGAAAAAGAAAAGGAGAAAGCAGCCCAGTCGGCCCACTAAGCCCAGCTAGACCGCGCGCTCGTGCGCCCGTGCCGCCTGACAGGCGGACCCCGCCTGTCAGCGGCAGCTCTCCCTCCCGCGCGCCCTCCCTCTCTCGCTCGCTGCCCAGTGGCGCCGATCTGTCGGCGCCAGTTTCCCCTCGCCCGCACGCTCCCTCTCTCTCTCTCTGTCTCGCGGGCCCGGATCGCAAGTCGCCGAGCCGTTGCCCCGTGCACCCCTTTCTTCTCTCCCTGCGCCGTGGCCCTGCCCTGTCAGTTCCACCTTCTCCGCGCTCGCCATGGACCGGCACGTGCGCACTCGCGCACGTCGCCGGATTTCTTGGCCACGACGCTTGCCCACGCGCCTAGCTCCCTTTTTAGAGCCCCGCCAGTGCTCCGCGCACACCCCTCACCTCATTCCGTGTAGCTTCACCCTCTCTCGCGCACTGCCAACGCCGCCAACCACCGCCGGAGACCCACGCCCGCGTTCCCGGCCATCTAGCTCGCTGGAGACCGTGCCAAGCCTCCCTGAGCTCCACCCTGAGGTGAGACACCTGTCCCTATGCCCAATTTCCCTTATTGCGCCCTATGTTCGACCAATTTCACCTTCACCGGTGCTCGGCCGTGGCGGTCCGCCGTGCTCGCGCGGTGGCCAGCCGATTTGGCCTAGTCTAATTCACTGGAGTAGGTCCCTGTGCCACCCCTGCCTCTGCTGAAGCTAGCCCAGGCCTTAGCGCACCTTAAGTCCCCTCCTCGTGGCCGGAATGGCTCATGGGAGTTTCTCCGACCCGCCCGGGGCTTTCTCACCACCGTTCTACCCTCTCTGCCCGTGGATTCATGGCCTCTTCCGCACCACTGAGTTCGCCGTGGCACCCTCTTCCCCTCTGCCCAACTCCGGCGACCCCGAAGCCAACCTAGCTTGTGCCTGCCTCAACTCTGGTGACCTCACCGCCGCGGAGAGGAGCGACGCCGCTTCGCGCATCTCTATTTCCCCGGTCTGATTTCCCCCGTCCGATCTTGATCGCACGGCCCAGACCGCGGGATACCGCTTCGCGCACGCGCGCTTGATGCTCTGGCCCGCCTGTTAGTGCCACCCGTAGCCGCTCATCCTTCTCGGTCTGATTTCCTCCATCCGATCTTGATCGAACGGTTCGGACCCCCTCGGACCCCCTCCGTCCGATCTTGATCGAACGGCTCGGACCCCTGCAGCCGTCTATTTCCCTATGGCGTTGGGCCCGCTCAGTCAGCACACTCTCCCCCTCTGTCGCTGACACTCCCTGGCCCGCTTGTCAGTGCTCGCCCGCTCGCGCGCGCGCGCCCTCGGCCGCAGATCTAATCTCAGCCATTGGTTTTATATCTGACGGTTAGATTCACTCGATACCCCTTCGCGTGGCTGTTTTATTAAAGAGACCCTCGGTTTACTAGAAATCAACCCGCTGTCCCTGGTTTTCGCGCGCAGGCCCCTGTAATCTTACAGATTTAGCCCTGGACTTTTAAATATTCACAGAATTAGCCCTAATTTCATATTTTGAATTCCCAAACTTGTTTATTTCATAACTTTTGCATATGAACTCCAAATTTAGTGATTCAAATTGCAAAATGTTCATAGAATTATTCTCTGTCTGAATAAAATGGTTTATTTACTGCCTGCACACTCTAATTTTTAGGATTGAATATGAACTAAGGTAGATGTATTTTTATTTACTTAATAAAATAAAAAAAAGGAGAACCCTAGAGATTTAAACCTATTTAATCTTGTGAGACTAACGTGGTGTATTACATGAAATCATCTCTGGTCTAAATTTAGGTCATAATAAAATAAATTGAACTATGTTATGTACTTGTAAGTAACACCTACTGGAAATAATAACATATTTTCAAATAAAGTTAATGTATGTTATAGTTTATGTTATACCTTGGACTCATTATCCCTTACATAGTATTGTGTCTTTTTAAGATGTGTTCCAATGTTTGTACATGTTTGGTATGATGTTCATTTGCACTATCCAAATATATTGAATGCATGCTCGCTTTATTTAGACAACGAGCAGTCCGAGGTTCCTGAGTGTGTTGTTGGAGACCTCCCTGAGCAACCACCTAGTGAAGGCAAGTGTCCTCTGACCTATTATGTCCTACATACTTTTATGATTCACTGTCCCGCATTACTTTATGAAACCTAAGGATTGACTAGTCTGTATTCACTTATCCTTGTTTACCTTTTGGGTAATCATGGTTAGCATGTTGCTATTGCCTTAGCTTAATCAATGAACATGATGTGAACATTTATGATAAGATACTATTATCCTGATTATGTGAATGATCTTGTGATACCTTAGGGAACTCAGGCCTTTTTCCTGAGTACCTCTCCGTAAGGACCTGTTCGTGGAGTGACCACCCGGGATAACAGTGCAACAATGAGGGTGGAATGGGACGCCCTTAGCTGATTAATTATATAAACCTAGGGGTGTAGTTGGCTTTGCCGGAGGGCCGTCAATGGGGGCCGAGACATATTGCTCGCTCTACCAAGGTTGGGGTGCAGAGGTTCTTTCGATTTGGTTTTGTTAGTCACCCACGTTGGGGAGGTGTACTGCGTTTGTACGACTGGCGAAACCTAACGTGCAGCTATGCACTAGGGAAGTCTTTGTAAAGGCTAAATAGTGAAACCTTGCTGACTCACCTTGGTAGTGTTTGAGGGTTTGATCGACCAGAGGCATAAAGGGATCACGACTTGTGGGTATATAGAGTACAACCTCTGCAGACTGTTAAAAAACTAGTATATTAGCCGAGCTCATGGTTAAGAGCAGTCTTGGGATCCCCTTTGATTAGAAGAACTTTGGATACTTTTATGATGATGATTAACAATGATGCTATAAAATCTGATCATTGGTATTTCCTCGTTTGGGGAAGTACTTTTGGGTAATAACTGGGTTTATTACTAAAAGTTGGCTCTACTAATAATAATAAATACTTGACTAACTTAAAAGCAACAGCTTGACCTCAACTCTACATATAGCTAGTCCACTTTAGCCAAACAGGACATTTGCTGAGTACGTTGATGTGTACTCACCCTTGCTTTACAAACCACCCCACCACAGGTTGTCCCCACTGTACTCAGTGCTCAGGAGGTGATGCTGGCATCATGGAAGATCTAGTTCTTTGTTAGTGGCAAACCCCCAGTCAGCTGCCTATGTAGGCTTATCTTCTACGTTTCGTTACTTCGCACTTTGATGTTAATGTTAAACACTATGGTTATGTATTAGACTCTATGGATGTCTTGGACGTATTGATGTAATAAAGTACCTTTCCGCTATTTATTTCGAGCATTGTGTAATGATGTCCAATTATGTAATCGCTGTGTACGTGAGTTTCTGATCCTGGCACGTACATGGTTCGCATTCGATTTGCCTTCCAAAACCGGGTGTGACAATATTCCAAGAGTAGAATTGATCAAGTGCCAAAAACGCCCCCTTTTCCCATAATCAAAATTCTCCACATAAGAGACCAAATTTTGCAATAAGAGTATTTTAGACAAATCACAAATTCTAACTATACTATTTTCAAAATTCACAAGTTCACAAGTGGTTGGCTGATCCATTTGCTTTGGCCTCAATTTCTCCCCCTTTGGCATTAAGCACCAAAACGGGATAACTTTTGGCCCTAGAACCCCATTGCCTCACCAAAATGTCAAATAAGAGTAAAAATGCAACTAGAGCATTAGTATGAACTTGGAATTAAATACACTAATACCAGAGTGCAGTGGAAATCTTGTCGTCGTCCAAGTTCATATTCCCTTTCAATGTTCCTTCAAGACTACTTCAAGTATACTCAACAACCAAGTTAGTCTCGAAAAGGTCAAGTTGTAGTTCATCTCCCCCTTTGTGACACCCTAGGTGTCTACTTCGTGTTATGTCAGAAGATTTATCCTAATCTCAGATGCTCAGTAAAAATTTCTATCTCTTTATCACATTTATCTCCATTTATCAAATTACTCATGAGAGTTTCATCGAGTTTGGAATTATTCGATCTCAAGAAATGCCAAATTTGGAGCCTGTTAAAACTTTTATTTCTTGAAGCAAATGCAAATTCGAAAATCAATCTCGTCTCGCAACTCCCGTCCAGACTCATTTATTCGGACTATCGATAGTTGTTATGTTATCCAATCGGTGTTCGAATCCGCCTTCTCAATTGTCGGTCTTCGTCCAAATACTTAATCTGAACCCGCATTCTCCCGCAGAATCTCTTTGTGTCAACCTCTAACTAATTATTATGCAAATCTACTTGTTATCTCTATATCATCATTCATATATATCTATCAAGTGTATTCTAAATATTTCTCAAAGCTTGAGCCAAATATTCGTACGAAATTATAAATCCCACGCTCGCTTGAGACTGCTCGATTAAGTAAAAGCAAATTTAGAAATTCAAACAAGTTATGCCAACTTCCCAAAACACTCTATATCAACTCTACAATAAAAGTTATTAGGGGTTCATGTAGAGAAAATGCTATGAAAATGTCGAGAAAATACCCCGATTGCCTTAAAAATATAATTTGAAGCCTTATAATGATACTACTTTGACCAAAGTGAAACTTTAATTTATATTCAAGATATGAGGTTTGACCTTTAATAAAAATTGTAGATCTTGTGTTATACAACAAATATTATATTTAAACCAAGCCTTGATTCAATATCTAAGTATCTCAAACAGTGCCATCAATACAGAATAAAAATCTGATTTCAGGATTCGAATTCTTCTAAGTCTGAAATAAGTGTCATTCGGGTCGATGTCTCGTGTTCCCAAATTTTTGTTGAACAACTCATGTTTCCCCAAATATAAAAGTTGTTAATAACTATTAGATGAACATCATATCAAAAGGTGGCATTCATCCGACCCATTTTGACAAGGTTGAATCCATTCTTTAGGTGAAATTAACCCTCTGACAGTAGCAACTTTGGACTTAATTATCTCTTAATCTAGTTGGCAAATGGCTGAGAACCCTTAATCAAACTTGTAGTGTATTGCGTGGCAAATATCTTTGCTACAGTGACCCATGTCCGAATCCAAGCAGAAGACGCCAAAAATGGCCGCCCAATGTCACTACTGTAGCACTCGCCACATGTTCGACGAATTGCTGCAATGGAGAAACATGGCCGCCATGCTCTGGAGCTTCTCCTCCATAAATGACAGCCCACCTCCCTCTCCCTTCTCCTCCATGCCATTCTCCTACCCTCAGCCTCCCTCCTCGCGCGCCGGCTGTGTCCATCCTCCAGCCGCCGAGCCCCCAATCCAGCTCGCCCCTCCTCTGTTCCGCCATGGAGGTCGTCGTGGTCCGCTGAGCCAGACCTGCCTCCCTATTTTTCCCATGGCTGGATGCGCGTAGGGGCTTTCTTACCCATGGCCGGCGCCCTCCCAAGCAACAGCAAGCAAACCCCCATCTTGGCTCCTTCTCTGAGCATGGACGCCATCCTCCCTAGCCATGGAGCCGTCCAGCTCCCATCTCCTCCCTGCTATTCACGTGCAGGATGCAAGGTAGAAGAAGACCTCCCTGAGTCTATGACGAGTGGGCCCAAGGCCATAGGTATGGATGCACAAAGTTGCAGATTTTTACTCTTACTTTAAATATTCATATCTCAAGTTTGAGAGCTCCTAAAATCGTGAAATTTATTTTGTTGGCTTTCTTATCAAATGCTCTAACTATTGGATCTATATGTTGGTATGTTTTAGTGGAAAAGTTTTCTGTATAAATTCGTATTTAAAAACTGGTTTAGAAAATAAATGAACTTGCTTCTCTCCATAGTTTTATTTATACAAATCCAAAAATAATGAAACTTGTTTTGTTAGTTAGATGTTGTCATACTCCACCTATGAAAAATATAAAACTTACAGGTTGTTCACTGTTTTCTTGGTGTGTTAATTAAAACAGGTTAAATAGGAAAAAGATGATTGTTTTGATTGTTATCTTTGGATCTGTAGCTCTAGTGCTCCAAATGGGTTGCAATTTTTACAGTAGACTCTTGGTGTGATCCTTGGTGACTGGTAAAAATTTCATGAATTGTTGTGCATGTATGATTAAGTTAGTGATTTAACTTGTTTAATGCACCTTAAATAGTTTTAAATTGTTTATAAATAATATATGGAGGTAAAAATGGAAAATGATGTTCCACTGTCCTTGCATGATATTATAGTAGCCAAAGAAATCTTAATATGGTCATGTATCCATAGAAAATAATTAATTTTAGATTTAACTTGCTCTCACATGCTTTATTGTATTAACAATTTGTTATTTTTGTATTAAATAAAATATAAAACCTAGGCATATGGAATTTATACATTGGTCATGATTTATTATTACCTATGCCGCATAAAAATTCCGGCCCCAAATTAGATAGTTTCATATGGTGCTAAAATGACACACATTTCATAGTTATAAGAATTAGTGAAAAATTAGATGTAAACAAAAGCGTGCATGTTTCTTGAAATGATTAAGTGTCTTGATATAAATTGAAACTTGATAACTAAGTCATAATGATTTAAACTTGAGAAATTGGTGGTAATACCTCTCTATAATTTTGTTTGGTAATTTAGTTGAGTGCTCTCGTGCTTGCAAACTGAAATTCCTGCGTGAACAATGTTGGTTGTGCTCTCGATTTCGAGTAGACACATCGAGTGGTCAAGTAGGTTTGTGATACAAGTTGTGTAATGGAGTTAGTTCATTTTAGAATGATTGTTGAAATGCTCTATTCATGTGATGAACATGTATGGTTATTTTAAATCGAGTCGATGTGATGTGATGATGATATTCGTGATTATACTGGGAGTCATGTGTTTCCGTAGTAAAGCTTAGCTTTAAGTTGCAAGCGATGTGGGAAATGTTTTAGTGAAGATGTATGTAAAATGTGAATGAGTCATTCTATGTATGCGGTATGTGGTGTAGTGATGGTATGAAAAATAGGTTAGCACGCAATTGGCTAGTTGGCGAGTTTGATTAGAATTGTTTAGTTAATTTGGATTGTAAGGTGAAGTGATAGCATGACTTCGTAACATCACGCCATCGGTTAAATAACTATAATTAAGTGTTAAAAACAGCTAGAGTAGCAAGTGGATGGTAATGGTAGAGGCTAGGTGGAAAATGAAGTGAAGTATTGTCGTAGTTAGGACTACATGCACTGTTTTTGTCGTGCTATTTGTTTAATGAACTAAATTGTGTTTTCTGTAGAAAAGCCATATAGAAAAGTTGTAGATAACTTTATTAACTTACTTGTGTTAAAATTTACAGCCATAAGTCTGGTCGTTTAGAAGTTATGCTTTTACAAGTTCAGTAACTGAATCTGTCCAATTTCTATACAGATTTCAGAAACTGCATTGTATGCTTAAGTTAATGTTACAATCAGTTCATGGTCATTATAAGAAAGTTGTAGATGCTTTTCTTATCTTGCTTATGTTAAAATTTCATAACCACAGGCCTAAAAGTTTAAGACTTATGAATTTTATAAAATGGTTGCTGTGTTCTGTCCACTGTCAGAACAGATTTCGAAAACTGAATTGTTTGATTTTGTTAAACATAGAATCACTTCTTAGTGATTATAAAAGTTATGTAGTACTTTTGCTAAGCTTTCTAAAAAGTCTTGGAGCACTCTTTTTGGTGGTCGGAATGTTAAGTTATAGGCATTTGAAGTGTGAAGACTGAATCTGTCCAATTCTGGATAGCAAACCTTCTAGTGTCTTTTACTCTTTATACATGATAAATCAACCTGAGATGTTCATAAATGATTTGTAGACAATTTCATTATCTTTCCAGAAAATCTAGGATCACTTTGTTTAAATACATGAATCTCTAGTTATGAATTTTTGAAGTCACAAGTCTGAATTTGTCCAAATCTGAACAGAGCTATCATTTATCACTATTTAACCTTGTTAAGTGTCTAATCAGATTGAGATAACAATACCAAAGTTGTAGAGAATTTCTTATGATTTTCAAAAAGTATTCGATCACTATTTTTGGATAAATACCTTGTATGTTATAACTGAAACAATCAGCTGCTGTGCTCCTGTCCTAATCAGGTTTGTAATGGATTGCTCTACTCTGTTATGTTTATCTTGAATGAGTGCTTACTTGTTTTGCTTTTGAGTGAAAATGAGTAATAATGATAGGAACTGATATAATTTGGTATATGTAAGTAACTAGTGCACGTTCCTAAGTAGTAAATTAAATTGTTGAAGTCTAGTAAGTAATCAGCTTCAATCAACGTTATTTTAGCAAGTGTCGTTATATGGATAAGAAATACAATTAATGATATATTATCATTTCTAATAATTGTGCTGCTAATATGAATATCACTAAATAATCAACCTCAATAGATTAGTATAATAAGCAGTGTGATTAGGCCATCACTTTCTTGTGTGCTCTTGGATGTATGCTTGCATTAGAGTATTGTGAATAATTGTAAAACCCGATTAAGTGACTATTCCTTTTTAACTAAGTCTATCTATATATAAGTCATAACAAATTTACTTGTGCTTAAGTAGTTTAATAATAAAGTAACTCATGAATGATTAAAGTGAACTTGGTAAATGCTTGTGCTCGTGATGTTGTGTTGTGTTGGTTAAAAATACGAAATGTTCGTCATCTTTCGAGCAGTGTTGACTTGATGTGCACAATGACGTATAGATAGCTAGCATTAACATATGGATGTTTGCAGTGTCTTCCAATTTAATGTTTAGTTCGCTTCTGTGTATTTGAATATCTTGTGCTACTTTCATTATATTCATACATATGCGTCATGCATCTCATTTAAGACCGAGAGATGATGATCGTGTGGGATAAAGGACGTGGAGTGGAGCTGACTCCAAGACGGTGTTGCCAGACGCCTTGAATATGGACAGACAGAACGAAGGCCAGGATAGGAGATGCTCGCCAAGCGAGTATCCCCCAGCAAACACTATCTAAGTGTCAAATTCCAGGCAAGCCCCGGTTTTATGCATAACCGTTTATATATGCTATTTTACTACACTTAATGTTTGTAGGCTTGTACCGTGCACTTAAGTGTAGGAGTTGTCTGAAAACCTAGTTGCATGAACTCTAGATTCCTTTTAAGATGGATACTAGTATGATAGGTCAAGTAGATGCTATGCTAAATCAGGATCTCGGTAGAAGTCGAGTGATTTTTCTAGCACTCGCGCGAGGTTAGGAATTGGTTGTATCCATTTTGATAACAGAATGATGATGGTCTGTGGACACGGATCCATGGGGATGCGTTGTCTATGAGATGAAATTGGAATAAGGATTAACGTGTGGATACCTGTGTCAAGCGTTTGAACATACTAAACACA
Organism: Zea luxurians; assembly: GCA_029449295.1. NCBI lineage: Eukaryota > Viridiplantae > Streptophyta > Magnoliopsida > Poales > Poaceae > Zea > Zea luxurians. The sequence continues at coordinate 16,922,724 of JAOPSE010000050.1, forward strand.
TGTCGGGAAATATGGTAACCAGTAAGCCTAGTACCTGAGTGAAGCTGAGCACGAACTTTTCTCCTCACTTGTCCTGAGACTGGGTCTCCCATTCTAGATATGGTGGGTACAAGTGCGGCCACTGCATGGCGGCGGCCGGGGTCAGTGGAGCATTGTATGCCAAGGCGGTGAGCCCTGGCCGCGAACGGGGGATCGATGGGGACGGTTGACGTGTGTGGGGACGGAGTGCCCCTACATGTCATGTGTTTAGGTTTACCTTGCAAGGTTAAAACTTGATTCGAATCGTCTGCTTCTCACAGCTAATGAGACTGCTTGATCCATTGTACTACATTGAGTAATAAGTGGAAATGAGGATACTGGCAAAAGATGTTGATTGCACTAAATGATTGTTACTATGTATGCTTAGAAAGGAGCAAACCTAGCTTAATTAAATATCCTAGAACTGGAAAAGCTAAAACTTGATTTTAGACTAAGCTAGTGCTTTTGGCAAACCAAACCCCTCAGCCAAATAGCTTCATGGTCTAGAGGTAGAGGAGTAGACTCCTCACACCGGGTAAGTCTAGCTGAGTATTAGTATAGTCAGCCTTGCTTGTGGCACAATTTTTGTAGGTACTCCTTGGATGATTGGGTTGCTAGTGTGACTTGGCCTCCATCCCTGCCACCGGGATAGACGGTCGAGTGGGTTACTGCTTCCGCAGGAGAGGACCGGGAGGAGTAGCGTGGCCAGGCTTCGCCATGTTACTAGGTTTTCTCCGTTAGTTATTTCCGCTGCATTAAAAAATTATGGTTACTATTTTTGAAACTCTGATAATGTAATCACTAATGATACTTTCTTAATTTATGGTATTATTATTTATTGTATTTCTCTGTGCCTCACCTTCGAGTGAGCTAGTGGTATTCGATCGTGGATAAGTGGCTTTATCGGACTAGATGTGGCGGAACCGCCCGAATTATTCCAACTTAAGTTCCTAAGTCCCACCTTATAGGGTAGACCACACTTAAATAGGAATAACACGACAGTCCCTCTGATCTAGTCCGACGAGGCCACTAACAGGATCAAGTACCACGTACTCACTCGAAGGTGAGGCATAGAGCAAATACAATAAAGTGTAAAACCCAACATTAAGGAGTACTTAATTTATTACATCATTATCGTAGTTTCTCAAAAGTAGTGATCATTGTTTGAAATGCAGCGGAACATAACTAACAGTAAATTAAACGGAGGGATGGGAAAGCCTGGCCCATCACTCCTCATGCTCCTCCTCTGCCGAGGTAGGGTCCCACTTGACTGTCCAACCCGGTGGCAAGATGGACGGCCAAGTCACTCCAGCAACCATGTCCTCCAGAGAACCTGTAAAAATTATGCCACAAGCAAGGCTGAGTATACTAATACTCAGCTAGACTTACCCGGTGTGAGGAGTCTACTCCTCTACCTCTAGACATGCAGCTGTTTGACTGGGGGTTTGGTTTGCCAAAAGCACTAGCTGAGTCTAAAATCAAGTTTAGCTTTTCTAGTTTTAGTGTGACTCTCTTAAGACTAAATGAATACCTAGCTAATCATACATGGTAGCAATCATTTAGCAATCAACCCTTTTTTTGCCAAATCAACACATTTCCACTTGTTACTCAATGTAGCAGCATGGATCAAGCAGTCTCATTAGCTGCGAGAAGCAGACGATTCGAATCGAGTTTTAACCTTGCAAGGTAAACCTAAACACACGACGTGGCGAGGCACCCTGTCCCCACACACATCAACTGTCCCCATCGATTCCCTGGCAACAGATCAGGGCTCACTGCCTTGGCGTACAATGCCTCACTGACCCCGACTGCCGTCGTGCAGTGACTGCACTTGCACCCACCATAACCAGAATGGGAGATCACGTCTCAGGTCGCGTGAGGGATAAAGTCTGCGGGTAGGTTCACTCAGGTACTAGGCTTACCGATTTACCATATTTCTCGGCATATGCTTAGTACGTTCAAATGCTTGACACACGATACCACACCTTAATCCTTATTCCAATTTCCGTCTCGTAGACAACACATCCCCATGGACCATTGTTCAGAGACCACCATCATTACGATATTAAAATAGATACAACCAATTCCTGACCTCGCACGAGTGCTAGAAAAATCACTCGACTTCTACCGGGATCCTGATTTAGCAAAGCAGCTACTCGACCTAGCATACTAGAATCCATCTCAAAAGGAATCCTGAGTTCATGCAACTAGGGTTTCAGTCAACTCCTACACTTAAGTGCACAGTACAAGCCTACAAATATTAAGTGCAGTAAAATAGCATATATAACGGTTATGCATAAAACCGGGGCTTGCCTTTCAAAGCTAGGGCAGGCAGATCCTCGATGGCAGGCTCTGGTGCTGGCTTCTGGGCTACCTCCAGAGCAACTCCTTGCTCCGGAACGAGGATGTATTCCCCGTCAGCGAGATTACAGTCTATCGAATGCAACGAATAAGATATATGCATATTAATGACATGGTAATTTGTAAAAGCTATGCATAGTAAAACAGTACTTAATTTAGTGGTACACTTAGGGTCTCCTTTGGTTATCCTTAAAGGGTTTTACATCTTCATTTTTTTGGGTTTTGAATACACTTGAAGTTCAGTCACCTTTTAGAGGTTTATTTTGGCTCTTGGAAGATTTAAGGTTTCACCTCACTTTTCTTTTCCAACTTCTTATTTTAATTTCACTAATGCTTCTCAGTGAGTGCTTTTACATTGTCATGGCAAGTTAACTTTGTCCAAAAATGTTGTAAAAATTACAGTGGGTCAACATTGACCTCTATGGGTTATCCTAGAAATTTGAGGTTGAAATTAATTCCGATGCCCCTTGTGCAAAAATTAACAGAAATAAGGGAAATAGGGCACTCTACACTCTAGCTCCAATTTGGGTGAGGTTTCTGGACTAAACTTTATTTTTGCCATGCTCCATAGGTGATAATAGGCGTCTGTGCCAAAAATTTCAGAAAAAGACCTACTGGGTATTTAGTTATGATTTTCCAAAGTTTAAAGCCAAAAAGGTACTTATAACTAACTTGTTATTTGAAAAATATCAAACAACAAAACTTACATTTTTCCTAGATTCATAATAACATATTGTTAGTTATCCCAAGGTTTGGGGTGTTTTCTTCTCAGGATTATTTTTCTAGGATTTTTCTAAGTTCTCCTTGCTTTCATCAAATAAAAGGTAGTTCATTCCTTTTGTACTAACAGAGGGTCTAACAAAATTTTCCAGTAGACTTTGTAAAATGTAACACCCGGATTTTAGGGGTCCAAAACCCGGGGTTAAAACACCAGGTATGCTGGGACCAAGTCTCAAACATATGATGTATAGTGGCACAGGATCGAATGTCACATCTTTATATATAACAGGAGTTCTATACAAAATAAATAATTACATTATAAGGAGACAACGGTCCAGCAACCCCAAAGTTGACTGGGAGACGACGACCTAGACCTCTCACGAACTCATCGCAGCATCCTCCATGAGCATCATCCTGCAGTACCTGGTCTTGACCTGTGGTGTATGTGAGACAGCAAGAGTGAGCTCACATACGTTCATCGCTCAACAAGTTGTGGGGAATAATGTGCATGAACTCGCCAAAGGTGGGAGCTCACGTGAAGTGTAAGGCTTACCAAAGAAGATGGTTGAAGCTGAGCATTGCTTTTAAAGTTGGTCAAAATTTTATTAGCAATTACTAAGTATAAGTAAATACCAACCCAATTAAATAGTAGAACAAAAGTAACAACTTCACCTGCGATGCAATGCATATGACAAATTGAATTTAAGTTCCATAATTTAATCATGTGAGTGTCCGAGCTGCTCATGACCGTGAGCACGGCTAGTATACCAGTTTTACACTCTGCAGAGGTTGCGCATCTTTACCCACAAGTCGTGTATCCCATGTCGCCAGGGTTTGCAAAGCCCTTAGACACTTCCGAGGTGAATGGCTAGGGATCCACTACGAGGCCTTTACAAAGTTCCACTAGCTTCCGAAAACCCGCTACAGTTTATAGGAAGATCCAGTGCAGGAATCCCTTGCAGGACCGCCATCGCAGCAAAATCCTCCCGAGGGCCTCCCTACACTGACCTCTCCCCTACTGCCCTTGCCCCTTTCGGGTAAGGTAGTCTTCCACTAGCTTTCCTAATTAATCAGCCAAGGGCGTCCCATTCCACCCTCGTGGTAGCACTGTTTTCCCGGGTGGTTCTCCATGTTCCAATTAACATAATGATCTTAACATGAACCACAAATAACAACTGATAACAAAAATATAATCATGAATAAAGTGTATCTCCATACCCAAAACCAAATATAGCACTAGCAAGTACTACCCAGAAGGTTCAGTAGTAAACAAGGTATAGAGATAGACAAACTGGGGTATCCTATTGGGTCCCATCAAAATTAACCTATGCAGATCATTATGATTAATTAGAACATGAGTAGGTGAAAAGAAGTGATCAAGGGCACAACTTGCCTGGGTCTTGAGATTCCAGGTACCAGGATGATCTTCAGGTGATACGTATCCTCACTGCTAGTCGTAGCAATTCTAACAAACATGGCATAGGCAAAATTAACATTACACCAAACATAAGAACAAAATACACATTAATAATCTTCATATTAAAATAAGATCACAGGAAAAAGAATTATTAATTTTGGAGTTGTAGAATTCAAGTTATGATTTTCCTAAGGTTTAATGTGATTAAAATATGATTAAATGATAAATAAATTTTCTGACAGAGTTCATGTCAAAACAAAGACACTAAATGATAGAGAGTATTATTACAAAATTTTAGGAATTGGAATGACTCAATTTGGAGCTAAAATGAATTTTCTATGAATTATACAAGTTTTAAGATTTATTTTTATACTAAAAATCGATTTTTAATATTAATAATCTTATTTCTCTGTTATCTGGACTGCGCGCATGAAATCTGGAAAGTGCAGGGACTAATCCGCAAAAGTTCCTAAGACTCAAGCGAATCCTATTATGGACGGCGGGTTGATATAAGTAAAGCGCAGGGTCTCTTTTAGAAAATGGCCCCGGCGAAGGGGTATCGGTGAACTAGAGTCGTTCGATCAGATTCTAACGGCCCAGATTAAAACTTGAAGGGGTATGTTATCACGGCCGTCGGATCCCGAGATCTACGGCCAGATGCACCCCCACACCAAAACGGTACGCGGGTTTTGATCTTGCCCGTCCGCGCAAAGATCAACGGCACAGGTGTATCCGAACCGAACCGCAGTCTCGGTTTTAATCTGCCCGTTGCCCCCCAGATCCAACGGCCCAGGACCATCGTCCCCTCCCCTGGGCCAACCCGAGCTACGCTACCAGCCAGTCGCGGCGGCGCCCTTAGCCCGTGCGGCGGCAATCACGCCGGTGACCCACAACCCAACCTTTCCCGCCACCAGCCATTGGTAAGAGAAGGTACCACCAGGAGAGAAGTGCGACACACCGATCTAGAGGCTTTTCACCATGCTTGGAGCATTGGGGATGCGAGGACCGCGACGATAGCGGCGCCGCGGATGTCTGTCAAGTCCGATGGACAATCCGCAGCCACCAGTGCATCCCTTCGTTCGGCGACGACCTCGCACATCCACCACATGGCGTGCACGCCAGATCAGGAACCCAATCCAAGGCTTCATTACCGGAGATTGTGAAGGCCGATGACAGAGGCGCACAGTGACTCGATTGCGCCCATGGGATCGGAAAGGGTATGGATGCTATCGGCTTTATACCCAAGGGAGTAGAGAGACAGGGGTAATGCGGTGATGCCCACGCAACAACCAGCCGCGAAACTCGACATCTGTTGCGGGTATTTTGTTTTCCATGTTGTAGAGGAAACTGATTTCCCCCAAGCCACGCAGAGAAGATGACAGCTAGCCAGAGGTCCTGCGCGCCGGTCTTCGTCTAACGGGGACGCGAGAGTAGGCGTGTTTCCAGCCGCATGCCCACCTTCCAGAGGAATTGGGGTCCCAGAAGAAGCGGAGGTTGTTGCCATGATTCACGGCCAGGGAACTTTTTCTTGTCCGAGTGAGAAAGAACGAGGAAGAACGAGCTTACAGCGCGGGCCCACCATTCAGCTACCGGACGTGTGCAACCAGAGACTGCCCAAAGGGCCCTCCCCATCGGCATGAGGGCGCGCGAGCGCGCAATCCTGGAGCAGGCCGAGCACAGTAGAGATGATAATGGGCCGGAGGGAGAAAAATCAGCCCAGCTGCGGTGTCTTCTTTTTCTTTTGTTTTTTTTTTCTTTTACTGTTTTCTATTTTAAATTTCAAATCCAAACAGAAGTCAAGTTTCAAATTTCAGATACATGTTCAGTCAAAACTTCAATACGCATACATTAATGTATTTTTATTAATCTATTCATTATTTTGTTTATAAAAATGCTTTTGAATATGTCACTTGTATATTTCAAGGAAGTGTTTATAAATATATTACCCATATAAGGAACTTTTTATATACCCTTTTATAAAAGAAAACATTTATTTAAAAGAAATGTGTCTCTTTAATAGATTCCTCATTTTTTGACTGATTAGAGTTTTAGAAACTAGATTCCAGGGTTTACAAATCCTACCCCCCTTAAAAATAATCTCGTCCTCGAGATTTGTAAGAAAAGGGATATAGGAAGAGTGATTTAAAATCTAGCTTTTAGTTTCTAATTAGTTCAAAATCAAGAGTCTCTCTTTTTTTTTATTAGTTAGTTATTAGGAGAGCATAGGTATATATGGTTATAGACACTTTATTATGCAGGATAAAAGATATCTTTCAAAGCCTATATAGGTTTGGGCAAGAAAGAGTGGGGTAAAGAAAGACTCCATCCAAGATTGTGGATCTTGACTCATCTTCTTCCTTGTCGAGGTTGAGCTGTTCCTTTTCAGACCTTGGTGTCTTCATTCTTGGGGTTGCCACCAGAGTTAGGGACCTATGGTTAAGATAGATTTGTGGGTGACAAGTAGGTAGAGCAGCTAGTTTAGTGGGTGGCTTAGGAGTTTAAATGAGATTGGTCAGAATTTGGTTTGGTTGTTTGCCTCTAGATTGGTTGGATAGGTCATGTAACCTATTATGTGGGTCAAAATCTGGTTTGATGTCAAGTGGTGGTTGATAGATTATGCAATCCATTAAGACTTTATTGATTGGGTAAGTTATGTAACTTGTTATATAGATCGAGTTGTTGTGTATGGCTGAGTTGATCTAAGTCTCCAAATTAGGCTTAAGTGATTTAGGAGTATGGCCTTATCCTTTCTACCAGCATTAAGTAACTCACACTAGATTAGACCATATTAAATTAGATATGATCTAGATTAGACTAGTTTAAGTTAGATAGATTTATCAGGGTAAGATATATCTTGTTAGGATATGTTAGAATCTTTTGAGATAGGATGGGGTATATGGTGTAGGTAGGTCAGAAGCTTCATTAGGTTAACACCGAGGGATTATGCAACTATTGGATGGGTAAGGTAGTTGCATATGATCAGATAGTTGTATATAGTCAAGTTAATCTAGGGCACCAATTTAACTTAAATCATTTTTATAGGAGTGAGGTCTAATCCATTTCACAAGTATTATCTAACAGGTTTAGTAAGTCACTTTAGATTAGATCAGATCTATGTTAGATTGGTGTGACTAGTTTGACTAGATAAGATCTAATTTAATTTGCATCAGTTCATGGTTGTTAGTGGGATAAGTATGCCTATTAGGATAAGATGGATCCATAAAGATAAGATAAAATCTTTTGAGGTTAGTCAGATCTATTAGGATGAGATAAAATCTTTTTAAGATAAGATGAGTATCTTTTAAGATGAGATGGATCTATTAAGATAAGGGAGAATCCTTTTAAGATAAGATGAATTGGTTAGAATGAGATCTTTTAGGATAAGATAAATTTCTTAAGCTAGATATGTTCCAAGGGGATACTCTAGGCTGTCTAGTTATTTTATAGATATATTTTAATACCTATGTGTATATGCAGATGCAATCGTGGACATTACTCCACAACCCATCACACTCAATCAAAGATCCAAATCAGACAAGTATCATAAGAACAAAACATTCAAATACATAAACACTTAAGAAAATATTTTTTTGATTTTGTTCCTAAGAGTAGGTCTCCTATTCCTAAAGTCACTTCAGGTACAGGATTTCAAGTGTGAAATCCAAGTTTGTCTTTAGAAAGAAAAGATAAGAATAATCAGAGTAAAGCGGAAATAGATGAGAAAAAGATTAAGATAAGTTTAGAACAGAATCAGAGTAGCAGAGGTAAGTAAAGAATGGTTGTCCAGTTCTATCTAGGTTTCGTCCTACAGTCAACATCCCTCTGATACCACTTCTGTAACACCCGGATTTTAGGGGTCCAAAACCCGGGGTTAAAACACCAGGTATGCTGGGACCAAGTCTCAAACATATGATGTATAGTGGCACAGGATCGAATGTCACATCTTTATATATAACAGGAGTTCTATACAAAATAAATAATTACATTATAAGGAGACAACGGTCCAGCAACCCCAAAGTTGACTGGGAGACGACGACCTAGACCTCTCACGAACTCATCGCAGCATCCTCCATGAGCATCATCCTGCAGTACCTGGTCTTGACCTGTGGTGTATGTGAGACAGCAAGAGTGAGCTCACATACGTTCATCGCTCAACAAGTTGTGGGGAATAATGTGCATGAACTCGCCAAAGGTGGGAGCTCACGTGAAGTGTAAGGCTTACCAAAGAAGATGGTTGAAGCTGAGCATTGCTTTTAAAGTTGGTCAAAATTTTATTAGCAATTACTAAGTATAAGTAAATACCAACCCAATTAAATAGTAGAACAAAAGTAACAACTTCACCTGCGATGCAATGCATATGACAAATTGAATTTAAGTTCCATAATTTAATCATGTGAGTGTCCGAGCTGCTCATGACCGTGAGCACGGCTAGTATACCAGTTTTACACTCTGCAGAGGTTGCGCATCTTTACCCACAAGTCGTGTATCCCATGTCGCCAGGGTTTGCAAAGCCCTTAGACACTTCCGAGGTGAATGGCTAGGGATCCACTACGAGGCCTTTACAAAGTTCCACTAGCTTCCGAAAACCCGCTACAGTTTATAGGAAGATCCAGTGCAGGAATCCCTTGCAGGACCGCCATCGCAGCAAAATCCTCCCGAGGGCCTCCCTACACTGACCTCTCCCCTACTGCCCTTGCCCCTTTCGGGTAAGGTAGTCTTCCACTAGCTTTCCTAATTAATCAGCCAAGGGCGTCCCATTCCACCCTCGTGGTAGCACTGTTTTCCCGGGTGGTTCTCCATGTTCCAATTAACATAATGATCTTAACATGAACCACAAATAACAACTGATAACAAAAATATAATCATGAATAAAGTGTATCTCCATACCCAAAACCAAATATAGCACTAGCAAGTACTACCCAGAAGGTTCAGTAGTAAACAAGGTATAGAGATAGACAAACTGGGGTATCCTATTGGGTCCCATCAAAATTAACCTATGCAGATCATTATGATTAATTAGAACATGAGTAGGTGAAAAGAAGTGATCAAGGGCACAACTTGCCTGGGTCTTGAGATTCCAGGTACCAGGATGATCTTCAGGTGATACGTATCCTCACTGCTAGTCGTAGCAATTCTAACAAACATGGCATAGGCAAAATTAACATTACACCAAACATAAGAACAAAATACACATTAATAATCTTCATATTAAAATAAGATCACAGGAAAAAGAATTATTAATTTTGGAGTTGTAGAATTCAAGTTATGATTTTCCTAAGGTTTAATGTGATTAAAATATGATTAAATGATAAATAAATTTTCTGACAGAGTTCATGTCAAAACAAAGACACTAAATGATAGAGAGTATTATTACAAAATTTTAGGAATTGGAATGACTCAATTTGGAGCTAAAATGAATTTTCTATGAATTATACAAGTTTTAAGATTTATTTTTATACTAAAAATCGATTTTTAATATTAATAATCTTATTTCTCTGTTATCTGGACTGCGCGCATGAAATCTGGAAAGTGCAGGGACTAATCCGCAAAAGTTCCTAAGACTCAAGCGAATCCTATTATGGACGGCGGGTTGATATAAGTAAAGCGCAGGGTCTCTTTTAGAAAATGGCCCCGGCGAAGGGGTATCGGTGAACTAGAGTCGTTCGATCAGATTCTAACGGCCCAGATTAAAACTTGAAGGGGTATGTTATCACGGCCGTCGGATCCCGAGATCTACGGCCAGATGCACCCCCACACCAAAACGGTACGCGGGTTTTGATCTTGCCCGTCCGCGCAAAGATCAACGGCACAGGTGTATCCGAACCGAACCGCAGTCTCGGTTTTAATCTGCCCGTTGCCCCCCAGATCCAACGGCCCAGGACCATCGTCCCCTCCCCTGGGCCAACCCGAGCTACGCTACCAGCCAGTCGCGGCGGCGCCCTTAGCCCGTGCGGCGGCAATCACGCCGGTGACCCACAACCCAACCTTTCCCGCCACCAGCCATTGGTAAGAGAAGGTACCACCAGGAGAGAAGTGCGACACACCGATCTAGAGGCTTTTCACCATGCTTGGAGCATTGGGGATGCGAGGACCGCGACGATAGCGGCGCCGCGGATGTCTGTCAAGTCCGATGGACAATCCGCAGCCACCAGTGCATCCCTTCGTTCGGCGACGACCTCGCACATCCACCACATGGCGTGCACGCCAGATCAGGAACCCAATCCAAGGCTTCATTACCGGAGATTGTGAAGGCCGATGACGGAGGCGCACAGTGACTCGATTGCGCCCATGGGATCGGAAAGGGTATGGATGCTATCGGCTTTATACCCAAGGGAGTAGAGAGACAGGGGTAATGCGGTGATGCCCACGCAACAACCAGCCGCGAAACTCGACATCTGTTGCGGGTATTTTGTTTTCCATGTTGTAGAGGAAACTGATTTCCCCCAAGCCACGCAGAGAAGATGACAGCTAGCCAGAGGTCCTGCGCGCCGGTCTTCGTCTAACGGGGACGCGAGAGTAGGCGTGTTTCCAGCCGCATGCCCACCTTCCAGAGGAATTGGGGTCCCAGAAGAAGCGGAGGTTGTTGCCATGATTCACGGCCAGGGAACTTTTTCTTGTCCGAGTGAGAAAGAACGAGGAAGAACGAGCTTACAGCGCGGGCCCACCATTCAGCTACCGGACGTGTGCAACCAGAGACTGCCCAAAGGGCCCTCCCCATCGGCATGAGGGCGCGCGAGCGCGCAATCCTGGAGCAGGCCGAGCACAGTAGAGATGATAATGGGCCGGAGGGAGAAAAATCAGCCCAGCTGCGGTGTCTTCTTTTTCTTTTGTTTTTTTTTTCTTTTACTGTTTTCTATTTTAAATTTCAAATCCAAACAGAAGTCAAGTTTCAAATTTCAGATACATGTTCAGTCAAAACTTCAATACGCATACATTAATGTATTTTTATTAATCTATTCATTATTTTGTTTATAAAAATGCTTTTGAATATGTCACTTGTATATTTCAAGGAAGTGTTTATAAATATATTACCCATATAAGGAACTTTTTATATACCCTTTTATAAAAGAAAACATTTATTTAAAAGAAATGTGTCTCTTTAATAGATTCCTCATTTTTTGACTGATTAGAGTTTTAGAAACTAGATTCCAGGGTTTACATAAAATAAGTGAGCTAGGAAAAATGTGGTTGCCCCGTGGTTCTTATTTTAAATCCCCTTTTCTATTTTTCTTAACTTTGAGCCAAAATGAGTTAAAAAGGTAAACCCTTCCTTAATTTGGTGTACTAAGGGTTTTATTATTTTTAAACAGCCTAGGTAGTGGTTTAGTACCTCTTTAATTTTTCTTAACCCTAGTTTAATAGTGTAGTTATTTTTCCCTCTTTTATTTAGATTTTGGTCAGTTTACTATTTAAATCAAAACTTTAAAATCTTCTGCAATATTTAGGATGTTTTGTATTTTTCCTAAGTAGCTCACATTATTTAGAACCTAGCAAAATTGGTTTGACTAAATTTGGCTAAGTAGAACTGAATTTATGGATTTTACAAGCTCTCTTTGTATTTAAAAGAATAATGTTTAAAAGGTTTCCTGAAAAACAAGTTTACACCGAGGACCCTGGGTTTTTCTTTAACCAACTCTCTCACTTATGCCCCTGTGCAACTATTCCTCTGAGTCTCTGACCATTCAAAAACCCCCTGACTTCTTTTCCTTCTTCCCCGAGGTCCCTCCCCCCTTTTAAACAGTAACCACGGAAGTAAACAAGGCGGCACAGCTTACCGGCGGCGAGGGAGGTCCGGCGAAGGGCGGGGTTAGCTCTGGGAAGTCCTTGCGGTCACGTCGAGGTACGACTCGTCATCGGTGATGGCCGGAATCGGTCGGGCCACGTGCGCAGGCTGGCGGGCTCGTCGGTGGCGTGTGCTCCGGCCTATCCACAGTGATATATTTCAATCCAAGGGCACAGGAAGATTCACGGGGTGCTAAGGAGTCTACCCGTGCAAGGAATTGAAGAAAGGCTCACAGTGGAGCTCGGTCTATGTAAGCCGGCGATCTGGTGAAGTCCGGCGACGTTAATCCGGTGTCTCCGGCGAGGCAGAGCTCAATTCCTCGCTCTAGGAGCTTCATCGAGGCACGTAGAGTCTCTCTCAAGGGTCGGACGGGGCTGGGAATGACTAGGGTTGCCGGTCTACGGTGGTGGATTCTCGGGCGGCCGCTGGCACGCCGTGCGCAGGGCAAACGCCGGTGATCTCGCGCTCCGGTGAGGTCGGGAGTGAGCGGGGGAGTACGGCCGAGGCCTTGGTTGGCTTTATAGGCGCGGGCGTGGGCACGGGTTTGGCTTGGCGCGGTGCGCGCGGGGCCGAGCGCTGGGGCGTGCTCTGGCGATGCCAGGGCGCGTCGAACATGTGGCTGTGTTATTCTGCCCCTATTCTTGCGCCTGCTGAGCAGCCAAACGTGCGAATCTCTCCATAAGACTTTTGTGAGATCTCTTCCCTACACCTAGGGCTACCTAGTTCATGTGAGCTCCAATTGGAGATATGCCCTGGCTTGGGAGATATGCGGACGCCAAATCGGGGTTGTCACATTGTTCACCCCGAGACAAAAGGGATGTCAAATCATGTCAAACGGTTTTGGCTCAGGTTCAAATTTTTCCAGTGGGTTCCTTAGGTAGTTTGGCTCCTTTTTTATATTCAGACCAAGTGGTTTTGGCACCATTAACTAGGTGAACACCTCTGATCTTTAGCTTAGGGTTGATTTTGGACATAGAGAAAAGTGGAGAGCTCTAGTGTGCTCTCTACTTAATGAATTGATTTGGGGTCTTTAAGGGGCCTTTTTGTAATGTTTCCCCTCTGTATTTTGTATATATATTTGTGTACTTAAACTTTGGTTAAGAGTTGAAAATAAGAATTTGTCATTTGATTATCTTTCCCTCTAATCTCTTGCTTGGAGGTCTAGTGCTTAAAGGGGGTCTAGGGTTTGCTCCTCTTTTGACCAAGGTGACCATTGCATAAAATGTTTGGGTAATGCTTTTGTCATGAACCTTCTTTAGTTAACCCCATGTTTCCAAGGCTTTGGTGCTCCTTTTCCTCCACTTAAACACATGTGATAACAAGTCACAAGTGTAAGTAGGGAGTCAGGCCTTGGGTAACACCTAGGGTGTTACAGCCCTCCCCCTTAAAGGAATCTCGTCCCGAGATTTGGGTAGGGATCCATTAGAGGGGTACCAAGAAGGTGTGCTGGTGTGTTGCACTTTCCTTTAGCCAAGTTTCTCTAGCTAACTGCTCTTCGAATGTCATCCTCTTTGCAACTTCAGAAGGAAGTCCTTTTAGATCTATTTCCAAAACTTACTCTATTATTAACAACTAGGTTTTTCTTATATTTAGATTCAAAGGGCAGGTGGGGGTGGTGTTTCAGGTTACATACCGACTCCTTTAGGCAAAAAGTCAGGAAGCTAGAATGTAGAAAATCCTCAGTCTCCCAAGTAGCCTCTTCTACTGAATGGTTGCTCCCCTGAAACTTATACATTCGAATTGACATTGTTCAAGTTGATCTTTCCTTTTGGTCCAATACCTTGACGGGGTGCTCTTGATAAGACAAGTCTGGTTGTATCTCCAATTCTGGTTCAGGTAGCACTTCTGTGGGTAAGCGGACACACTTTCATAGATGAGATACGTGGAATACATCATGAATTGCTGACATATGGGGTGGCAACTTCAATTGGTATGCCACAGGTCCACAAGTTTCTTTGATCTCATAGGGCCCAATGTGGCGAGGAGCTAACTTTCCCTTGATTCCAAATCTCTGAACACCTTTTGTGGGTGACACCTTAAGATAAACATGATCTCCCACTTCGAATTGTAGAGGTTTCCTTCTCTTGTCATGATAGCTCTTTTGCCTCGCCTGAGTAGCTTCTAAGTTCTTCTTAATGACTCTGACTTTGTCCTCTGCTTCAAGTACCAGGTCAGGTCAAAATATTTCCCTCTCTCTAGCTTGTGACCAATTTAGCAGTGTCCTACACCTTCTCCCATACAAGGCCTTGAACGGTGCCATCTTTAGGCTGGACTGGTAGCTGTTATTATAAGAGAATTCTGCTAAGGAAAGACACTTGTCCCAATTCTTCCCATAGTGTAGCACACAAGCTCGTAACATGTCCTCAAGAATCTGGTTCACTCTCTTTGTCTGCCCATCTGTCTAAGGATGGTATGCTGAGCTTCTTATTACATGGGTCCTAAGTGACTCTTGTAGTTGCTCCCAGAAACGTGCTACGAATGATGCTCCTCTATCGGACACAATAGTCCTTGGTATTCCATGCAAACAAACTATCTGGTCAATATAAATTTCTGCATACTTTTCTACCCTGTGGGTGGTATGCACTGGCAAGAAATGAGCTGTCTTGGTCAAACTATCCACGATGACCCAAATAGAATCGTGGTGCCGAGAGGTATTGGGCAACCCCAAGATAAAATCCATGCAAATATCCTCCCATTTCCAAGATGGTATGGGAAGGGGCTGTAAGGTGCCTGCCACCTTCAAATGAATGGCCTTGACTCTTCAGCAAGTGTCGCATTCACATATATACTTAGCAATTTCCCTCTTCATCCTGGTCCACCAATACAAAGATCTGAGATCATGATACATCTTGTTACTGCCAGGGTGCATGGAGAATTTGGAAAGGTGAGCTTCGTCCAATATTTTCTTTTTGAGTTCGGGATTCTTAGGAACAACCAATCGGTCTCCAAACCATAGAACTCCCTTGCTGTCCTGATGGAAGCATTTGTACTTATCTACCTTCTGCTCGAGCATTTCCTTGATGACTTGAACACCCTTGTCACCAATCTGGGCCGTAATTATCTGCTCATGTAGAGTGGGCTCTACTGAAATATAGCTCAAGGTACCTGAGGAAACAACTTCTATGTTTAGCTTGCACAACTCGTCACACAGAGTGGCTATCTTGGAGTCCATAGTCACATAGTTGCACTGGGCCTTCCGACTTAAGGCATCTGCTACCACATTGGCCTTGCCCGGATGGTAATGCACTTCCAAATCATAGTGTTTGATTAATTCCAACCACCTTCTCTGCCTCATATTAAGATCGGCCTGAGTGAAAATATACTTGAGACTCTTGTGATCGGTATAGATATTACAATGAGCTCCCATCAAGTAATGTCTTCATATCTTCAGAGCATGAACTACGGCTGCTAACTCCAGATCATGCGTGGGGTAGTTCTGCTCATGAGGCCTGAGTGCTCGAGAGGAATAAGCAATAAATCTGTTGTCCTGCATCAAAACACATCTCAATCCAGTGTCGGAAGCATCGCAATAAACCTCAAAGGGTTTGGTGTTGTCAGGCTGATCTAGCACGGGCGCCGTCATCAGATGTTGCCTTAATGCATGAAAAGCATCCTCACATTTCTGACTCCATTCAAACTTTACTCCTTTCTTCAACAATTCAGTCATTGGCTTGGCAATTTTGGAGAAATTCGGAATAAATCGCCGATAGTATCCTGCTAATCCCAGAAAACTCCGAATCTGCCGTACAGTGGTAGGAGGCTTCCAATCCATCACTTCTTGAACTTTCTTAGGATCAACTAATATCCCATCCTGAGAAATGGTATGACCCAAAAATTTGATTTCCCTCAGCCAAAAATCACATTTGGACAACTTGGCATATAAATGATGATCGCGTAGTCTCTAGAGTACTGTATGCAAGTGCTTGACATGATCGTCTTCATTCTTTGAGTATACTAAGATATCGTCAATGAAAACCACTACAAACTTATCCAGCTCTGGCATGAAAACAGAGTTCATCAAATACATGAAATAAGCCGGGGCATTGGTCAACCCGAAAGACATCACCAAATACTCATAAAGCCCATATCTGGTAGAGAAAGCCGTCTTCGGAATATCACTGGCCCTGATTTTGATCTGATGATAGCCAGAGCGAAGGTCTATCTTGGAAAATACCTTGGCTCCCACCAACTGATAAAACAATACATCAATGCGGGGCAATGGATACTTATTTTTGATGGTCACCGCATTGAGAGGGCGGTAATCAACACACAACCTTAGACTCTCATCTTTCTTCTTCATGAACAAGGCTGGACATCTCCATGGAGAAGTGCTGGGGTGAATGAACCCCTTATCCAACAACTCTTGTAACTGCTTTTTCATTTCTGCCAACTCGGCTGGAGGCATCCTGTAAGGTCTCTTGGATATAGGTGCAGTTCCTGGTTGCAGCTCAATTGCAAACTCTATGTCTCTGTCAGGTGGCATTCCTGGCAATTCATCTGGGAAAACATCAGGGTACTCATAGACCACTGACATTTTTCTCTACAGGTGACTCTATCAAGGCGAAGGCACAAGAACGGGTACAACCCTGGTTAGGCAAGTACAAGGTGATTTCTCCATGAAAAGGTGAGTGTATCTCAATGACTCTCGCTGCTACATCAATCAAGGCATGGTGCCATGATAACCAGTCAGTTCCCAATACAATATCCATGCTCTCCAATCCCATGATCAGGAGAGTGGTTTTAAAAACAAGACTACCCAATTTTATGGGCACCCGTCGATTGAGCTGATAGGTGGCAACCCTGCCTCCTGGTGTGGAAATCGTAATGCCCTCATTTGTGTGGTAAAAGTTAACTGACATTTGGCACTAAATTTTGCGCTGATGAAGCTGTGAGATGCACCAGAATCAAAAAGAATAACTGCAGGATAATTCAAAACGGAAAAGATACCAGTCATGACGGGTGCTCCCTCTGGAATATCAGCCATGGTGGTGAAGTTCAGTCTGCCTTGTCTCACTTGCACCTTCTGTCTCTTGCCTTGGTTCTGATTCAGATTCTGTCCCTGCCTTTGCTGGTTCTTGGGGCAATTCTTGGCATAGTGTCCAGTGCTGCCACAAGTGAAACATCTGTTGTCATTGGCCTGACGATACTGCTGCGGTGGCTGGTTGTTCCTCTAAACTGGGGGTTGAGAGCGGTTGGGTGCCTGCTACTGCTGCTATGGTCGGATCACCCACCGTCCTTGCTGCTGCTGAGGTCCCCTGTTCTGAGTGTCAGATACAATCCTGAAGCGCTAAGGCTGAGCTGAAGGTCCTGCCATAGAGGTCTTCCTCTTCTTTTCTGCTTGGCGGGCTGTTGTTGGGGACTTGTTCTCAAATGCTATGAATTAAGAACAAGGCAACATAAAATGTTAAATATTAATGTCCTTCGTCCGCCGAAGCATTATCTCCATAAGGATTTAATGAACTTCGGACGATGGTCACGAGCATAATGTTACGAAGGTTTCACCTTCGTAATTAAACTTGTAAAGATAATACAAAGTAAAGTAAAACATTAAAGAGAAATACATCGAAAATAAATGACATCATTCACATATCTTATTATATGAATTTAAGATATTTGAATACAACATTTAGATACATTTATACCTTTGCCTTGACAAACAATGATTCCCGAGTGATGCGTTAGCAATTACAGGAATCCGTGAACAGTAAAGGAATACTGTTCACTATTTATAGGCACAGGACACAGCCTATGAGGAATTACAATCATGCCCCTCATAAAAAGTTTACAGCAATGACTCAGACCCCTATGGGCTAAAAGGTCATTCTATCTTTAAGTCGGTTCGACCCTTCATCTTCGGATATGTTATAATACCGAAGCTTCATGAATGAGAGCAGCTTCAGCCGAAGCTGTTTCTTTCTGCAGGACCTTCGGCGACGAAGCATGGTCCCAACAGTAGCCCCTTCGCGGTGCTAGATCGTTTTTCGTAACGAGCTTGATCCGTGAAAAAAGTCTCTTAGGATTCAGGAAGCCGAAGGTCCGAAAAACACCTTCCCTGAGCTCGTTGTCGAGAAACGATACAGTTTTCGAGCGCGTAGCGGTCCCACCATGCAGGTTCACTATTCTGGTTTTTGCGGCCCACTGTTCAGCGGGTGCAAGCAACTGTTTGCCTAGTGTAAAAATCCTTATGATTCACCTTCTTACCTGCAGCACTATATAAACAGACGGGTAGGTGTGAAGTTACCACAGCATTCATTGCTATTGCACTGTTTTGCTGTCAAAATTTTTAACCATAGCCGAAGCTTGACTTTCGCATTCAAACGAAGCTCCAGTTTAGCATCTGCTTCATCAGAAGAAGGGCTTCGGGAGAAAGGTTATTAATTTCCGAGCAATTTTCAAGAAATTCAAAATCAAATGGCCAGAGTGCGCTCTACTGCTTGAGCTGAGCGCGAAGGAGACGAAGCCGAAGCTGCGGAAACTGTCCCTATCTCGGAAGCAATGAGGCGATCTGGGTTGGTGACATCGGAAAACACCCCTGCTGCCGAAGCAGAACAAGCAGATATTGAAGAGACTGATTCTGAAGATGATCACAATAACGCAATACCAAGCAAGCCTAGCCACTTGGATTTCGGAAAGTCAACCATCTCCAAGGCTGATTTTCCGAAGATGGTAAAGTCGGGCTACTTTAGCGAAGATGAGAAAAAGGTGATTCGCTTCGGTGGGGAAGAAACTACTCCGAAGCCACAGAAAGATGAAATAGTGATTTTCAAGAGTTTCCTCAAAGCTGGTTTGAGATTTCCTTTGAATAGGATGATTGCCGATGTGCTAAAGAAGTTTGGTATCTATTTTCATCAACTAACTCCTAATGCTATTGTTAGGCTTAGTGTTTATATTTGGGCTCTCCGAAGCCAGGGGGTGGAGCCATTTGCCGAAGGTTTCTGCCGGGTACACGAGCTACATTATCAAACTAAGGCCAGAAAGGATGGGTTACATGAAAATTTTGGTTGTTATAATTTTGCCTATCGGAAGACTACAAAATTTCCTATGATCAGGCACCGAAGCAAGTGGCCGGCAGGCTGGAAATCGGAATGGTTCTACGTCAAAGTTGACGATGACAAGGAGAAGCTGGTACAGAGTCCGCTTGAACTGATCTTCGGAGAGACCAGACCCCAATGCAGTATGACACCAGAAGGTCCAACTCAAATCACGTTGGCTGAATTCAGGATTATTGCTGAGCACATTGGCACTAGAGATCTAGTGCAGGAATTTCTGTCGTTCAAAATATTTCCAACTATGAAGGAATGGGCTATGCCGAAGCTCGAAAGAGAGAAGAAAGAGGGGGAACTTGTCCGCCTGCCCTACCACTATAAGTTCAAGAAGTATTTTAAAGCACCCTGCCAAGAATGGCTCGAAACAATCGAAGTAATGAGTACTGAAATTCTTGGGAATTATTCTAAAAAAGAAGATCAACTGATGACCGCAGCCTTCGGCACCCGGCCGAAACGAAGGCTAAACAGAGTGCTTGATGCTATAGGCTTTGAATACCCTGACTACGAGCGGCTAGACAAGGGTGCCGAAGGGCAGAAAAGAAAAAGAGTGGCTAGCACTTTAATTAAAGACGATGAAGATCAACCAAAAAAGAAGAAAGAAAAGCTTGAACCGAAGGTAGTTGCTCCAAGAAAGAGAAAAGCTGCATCTCCAAAGCCTGCATCTCCAGAACCAGAGAGATTGGTCCGAGATGAGGAAGTGTCTGCGACACCTTCTGCTGCCGAAGTAGAAGAAATTTTGAAGGTAATGACTGAATCCTTGCCTGTCAAGCTAAGTCCGCTGGCACCGGAACTGACAAAGTTTTTTCAGAAGGAGAAAAAACTTCGGCAGCAGAAAGTCCTGCAAAGCCGAAAAAACGGAGAATCATTCAAGTGACAGATGTGATCCATCAGATGCTGCCACCGGCGACGGTGTCAAAAATTTTCTTTGCCGAGACTGCCGAAGCCGAAGGCGCCGCAGCCGAAGCCACCGGAGTGGAAACCACTGAAGCTGAAACCGGTGAAGCCGAAGCTACCGGGGCCGAAGCCGGGACCACCGAAGAGTCGAACCTGGAAATCACACTTGAGGTTATTGACAATATACTCCTGAAAATGGCTGAAGAAGAAGCTGTTGTGGCTGCGGTGAACACGGAAACTGAAAAGGGGAAAGAGCAGATTGATGAAATTTCGGAGGAAGGAGATTTTAACTTTCAAGATTTGCTTGGACAAGAGTTAACAGACGCCGAAAAAGAAGAGTTGAAAAAATATGCCATATCTTGCGGATATAAATCAGGGGCTATGCTATTTGGTGGGGTCAACGAAGGGAAGCTAAGATGCCTTCGGAACCGCACCGAGGCCAAAATTGTTAGAACCCTCTCCAAAAGCGTTGGCTTGCCGAAGATAGAAGCATACCTCTGCAGGTACCAGCGACATCATGTCGCTGGCAGCTTGCTCTATGCTAATTTTAAGGTAAAAATATTATTATTATTTTATTATTATTATTTTTTATGTCTTTCTCTGACGAAGGTTGTTTTGGCAGAGTATATTATTAAGTAAAGTGCTGAAAATGCAACAAGATCTTGAAGAGGAGAAGAACAAAGCTATCATCAAAGATTTAGAAGAAAAAGTTGAAAACTACGAAGCTGTTCGGAAGAAGGACTTCACCATTCAAGATCTTGAAATTATGGCTAAAGAACACGATGGTGCTTTAGAAAAGAAAGACTTTATTATTCAGTCTATGGAAGGCTCCTTGGCTGAGGTCCAAGCCGAAAATGACAGTTTAAAGAATGAACTACTCAAAAAGTCAGAAAAATATGAGCAAGAAAAGGAGAAGCTTGAAGCAAGTCTCAAGACTGAGGTCGAGAAAAATTCAAATTTGCAAAAATCATTGAAGGATCTCCAAGAGAAATGTCTAAATTTCGGCAGCCGATGCGTGCAGCGGCTGAAGGACGTATTTCACTCTATCGGAGCCAATTCTGAAAAATTTTCACCTTCAGCCGAAAACCTGCCCAGCACCTTGGAACATATTGAAGGCGAGGTTGATGCTCTTGACGAAGTTATTGGTGGGCATGCCGATTTCTGCGCCCTGGTAGCTTCTCAAGGCACAGCTGCCGCTTTTCTGATAGCTGGCTGTACTCATGGAAAAATTGTGAATAGACCAAACTTCATCTTGTCAGCAGCAGACTTGATTGATATCCCGAGCCTAGCCCGAAGCATCGGAAATAGATTTATGACCCAGATTTGGGTAAATGGCGGGCGAAAGATGGCTGGTGACGAAGCTCGAAGTCACCTTAAGCCGGTAAGAAACTTATATTTGTTACTTTTACCTTCTCCTTGAAATTTGCACCTTTCTTATTCTGCTCTTTAATATTTGCAGGATGACGAAGCTGAAGTATGACGAAGCTGAAGTATGACGACCTGAAGCTTGATAGTTGCTATAATAGACTTTTCTACAAAAAATTCTGAAGGGATCTTTGTAATATAATTATGGAAAAAACTTATGTAAATCTATACATACCTTGTAATATATTCTGTCTCCTTTATCCGTGTACAATCTGCTTTGCTGTGGACGAAACTTCTGTTTTTTGAGCCGAAGGCGAAAAACACCTTCCCTTCTTTTCGTACACAACGAAGCATGAAAAATTTTTCTCCTTCGGAATTTTTGCTCATTGCCGAAGCATCTGTCTTTTTTGTGTGGTATAATGATGATTCTATATATGTCTAAATGAATGTTTATGAATGCAAATGACATGATGTAATGTATCATGCAAATGAATATCGAAAGACATATTCAAAAACCATAATCATAGCCCTTCATCCCCTTGGGAATGATTTAAATCTTTTGGCCGTTTACTTTTCGGCTTCACCGTTTACTTTTCGGTGTATCAGCGTTGACTTTTCGCTGTAAGCCTCCCTTAGAAGCTTCTTCGCCTTTTACTTTCAGCGGAATCAGCGTTTATTTTTCGCTGTAAGCCTCCCTTAGGAGCTTCTTCGCCTTTTACTTTCGGCGGAATCAGCGTTTATTTTTCGCTGTAAGCTCTGCATTCCCTTAGGAACGACTTTGGAGCTTCTCCCTGTTTTCTTTTCTTTTTCCTTTGCATTTACATTTACATTTTTGGGGGATATCACTCTTATAGAATTAAAGTAAGGAAAATTACATGTTGTGGCCCCATTAAAAACCTTTCTCCCCCTTTGCAAAGGAAAAGGGTGCCACAAAAAAGAATAGAAAAAGAAAATTACATCGAGCTAAACATGATATCGCCGAATCTCATCCGCATTCCATGATCTAGGAATGTCGTTGCCGTCCATATCCTTCAATCTGTAGGAACCGAGCCTTGACGAAGATGCTACCAAAAAAGGTCCTTCCCACTTCAGCTGTAGTTTGCCTACTGTTTCAGGGTTGGCTATCCTTCGAAGCACCATGTGTCCTGGCTCAATGTTCTTCAGCCTAACCTTTCTGTCACGCCATTTTATTGTTTCAGCTTGATATTTGTTGATGTTTTCCACAGCTTGAAGCCTTATCCCTTCTATGGCATCTTTTTCCACAGAGTGATCAACTGCATCTTCTCCTTCTGCCGAAGCCACTGTTCTTATTGATCCTGCTTTAGCTTCTTCAGGGGTTATTGCTTCGTCACCAAACAATAGTTTGAATGGCGTAAAACCTGTTGATCTTGACACTGTTGTGTTATGGCTCCACACCACTTTGATTAATTCTTCTGGCCATTTTCCCCTGGGCTGATTGAAGATTAGCTTCATTATCCTTGTCATTATGATCCCATTAGCTCTTTCAACAAGTCTGTTTGACTCCGGATGTCGAACTGATGCAAAATGGATCTTCGTGCCAATTTGATCGCAAAATTCTCTGAAAGCTTCAGAATCAAACTGTGTCCCATTATCTACAGTAATGGCCTTCGGCACTCCGAAGCGACAAACAATATTTTGCCAGAAAAACTTTTGAATAGTAACCGAAGTTATTGTGGCTAAAGGCTTTGCCTCAATCCACTTAGAAAAATATTCCACTGCCACTACAACATATCTTAAGTTCCCCTGTGCTGGTGGTAATGGACCTAGCAAATCAAGGCCCCACCTTTGCAATGGCCAAGTGGGTTGTATTAATTGAGTTAAAGACGAAGGTTGTTTTTGATCTCTTGCACATTTCTGACAACCTTCGCACTTTTGAACTAAATCCGCTGCATCTGAAGCTGCCTTTGGCCAATAAAATCCTTGACGAAAAACTTTTTCGAGCAAAGGCCTAGATCCAATGTGAGATCCACACAGGCCTGCGTGTATTTCCTTCATCAATTCTATGCCTTCGGCTCTGGATAAACACTTGAGTAACGGGGAACATACCCCCCGCTTGTATAATTCCCCTTCTATTATGACATATGGTCGAGCTCTTGCTTCTATCCTCCTTTTATAAGCTTCGTCATCTGAAAGAAAATTGCCCTGAAGGAAAGAGATGATCTCAGTTCTCCAATCTTCACTATAAACAGGGGATATGTTGAGGACTGCTCTTTCAAGAAGCTCGACCGAAGGTGCTTTTATTGTTTCGAAAAATACTTCCGAAGGTAAGGGCAGCCCCTGCGCTGCTGACTTGGCTAATAGATCAGCATATTCATTTTCTCCATGAGGAATATTTTTAACAGAGAATCCTTCGAAGGAAGCCTCAATCCTTCGGACTGTATCTAAATATTTTTCAAGCTTCGAATCTCTTGCTTTGTAGCTTTTGTCAATATGACCAGAAATAACTTGGGAATCAGTTTTAAGAATAGCCCTTCTGATTTCCATTGCCTTTAACTTCCGAAGACCCAAGAGCAGAGCTTCGTACTCAGCAATATTGTTTGTGCAACTGAAATCAAGTCTTGTCGCATAACAAGTTTTAACTTTGGAAGGTGAAACCAACACAGCAGCTGCTCCTGCTCTGAAGGTTCCCCAAGACCCATTGCAAAACACTGTCCATACTTCAGCATCTTTATTCATTTCTTCCTCTTGAGCCCCTGGCGTCCAGTCAGCAATGAAGTCTGCCAACGCTTGGGATTGAATCAAAGACCTGTGCACATAATCAATGCAAAATTCATTAAGCTCTACAACCCATTTTCCAATCCTTCCAGTAGCTTCTCGATTTCTCATGATGTCCTTCAATGGTTGTGAAGAAGGAACAACTATATTGTAAGCTTGAAAATAATGCCGAAGCTTCCTGGAAGCCATCAAAACAGCATACAGTACTTTCTCCAATTCCGTATAATTTTTCTTTGATAGGCTAAGGACTTCTGATACGAAGTATATTGGGGCCTGCTTTTTGACTTGGCCTTCAAGCTTCTCCTGGACAAGTGCTGCACTTACCGTTGAGTGCGAAGCTGCCACATATAATAACAGAGGAGCCCCTGGCGTTGGTGGAGTTAGTGTTGTTAGGTCTATCAAATATTGCTTCAGCTCTTCGAAGGCTTTCTACTGAACTGATCCCCATTGAAAAACTTCAGCTGATTTCAGTACTTCGAAAAATGGTAAGTTTCTCTCTGCTGATCTAGATATAAATCTGTTGAGAGATGCCAGTCTTCCTGTCAATCTTTGAGCCCCCTTCTTTGTACATGGTGGCTCCATTCGAAGGATAGCTTCGATTTTGTTTGGATTAGCTTCAATCCCTTTTGTTGAGACTAGACAGCCAAGAAATTTCCCTTTCTTCACTCCGAAGACATATTTTTCTGGGTTCAACTTTAAACCAGCCTATCTAAAATTGGCGAAAGTCTCCTGCAGATCAGCAATGTGATTATCTTTCTTCGTGCTTTTTACAATGATATCATCAACATAAGTTAGCACATTTCTGCCTATTTGGGAATGAAAAACCTTCGTTGTCATTTTGCTGAAGCTTCCTCCAGCATTCTTAAGCCCCTCAGGCATCCGAAGGTAACAATATGTTCCACTAGGAGTTATGAAGTTGGTTTTCGGTTTATCCTCCTTCTTCATCCAAATTTGGTGATAGCCTGAATAACAATCTAACAGACTCATAAGCTCTGATGAAGCTGCTGCATCAACTAGGGAATCTATCCTTGGCAATGGAAACTCGTCCTTTGGACATGCCTTATTGAGATCAGTAAAATCGATACACATTCTCCATTTACCATTGGCCTTCTTTACCATAACAGTGTTAGCCAACCATTCTGGGTATTTTACCTCTCTGATAACTCCGGCACTGAGGAGTCTTTTCACTTCATTCCGAGCACCTTCGGCCTTGTCATCAGACATCTTTCGAAGCCTCTGCTTTCTGGGTCTGAAGGATGGATCAACATTGAGCGAGTGCTCAATAATATCCCTGTTAACTCCGCAAAGATCATTAGCTGACCAAGCAAAAACATCTTTATTGTGGAACAAAAACCTTTTTAAGGTTTTCTCCTGTTCTTCGGACAGTTGAGATCCCAATAGCACCTTCTGCTCTGCTATGTCCTCACATAAGAGCATGGGCTTCGGCTGATCAGCCGAAGCAGCTTTTTCCCTTCTGAAATTGTATTGCTCACAAGCTTCAGCTCCATCTATATTATGGATTGCTTTTGAGTCTGTCCAATTTCCTTCGGCCCTTCTGGCAGCTTCCTGACTTCCATGAATAGCAATAGGCCCTTGATCCGAAGGTATTTTCATGCAAAGATAAGCTAGATGAAGAATTGCTTCGAAGGCGTTGAGAGTACCACGACCAATGATTGCATTGTAAGGGTATTCCATGTCAACAATATCAAACACAACTTGTTCAGTCCTTGTGTTGTTGATAAATCCGAAGGTCACTGGCATTGTGATTTTGCCGAGTGCTACAATCTGCCTTCCTCCGAAGCCACAAAGGGGATGTGTAGCATCATGAATTTTGTCTTCGGGCTCTTGCATCTGTCTGAAGGCCTTAGCAAATTTGATATCAGCTGCGCTGCCTGTATCAACCAGAACATTGTGGACCAGAAATCCTTTGATCACACAAGAGATAACCATAGCATCGTTGTGTGGGTAATCCTTGAGTTGAAGGTCCTCTTGGGAGAAGGTAATTGAAATGTGAGACCATCTTGACTTGATGAAGGGTCCCTGCACCCCGACATGTTGTACCCTTCTCTGTGCCTCCTTCTTCTGTTTCTTGTTGGCTGGCTCTGAGCATGAACCGCCTGTTATCGGGAGTACTAGCTTCGGAGCCAAAGCAGCTCCAGCTTGATTGTTGAACGAAGCCATCAGCTCAAAAATGTGGAAGTGAGTTCACCGGAGGTGGGCGCCAATGTTGGGGACTTGTTCTCAAATGCTATGAATTAAGAACAAGGCAACATAAAATGTTAAATATTAATGCCCTTCGTCCGCCGAAGCATTATCTCCATAAGGATTTAATGAATTTCGGACGAAGGTCACGAGCAAAATGTTACGAAGGTTTCACCTTCGTAATTAAACTTGTAAAGATAATACAAAGTAAAGTAAAACATTAAAGAGAAATACATCGAAAATAAATGACATCATTCACATATCTTATTATATGAATTTAAGATATTTGAATACAACATTTAGATACATTTATACCTTTGCCTTGACAAACAATGATTCCCGAGTGATGCGTTAGCAATTACAGGAATCCGTGAACAGTAAAGAAATACTGTTCACTATTTATAGGCACAGGACACAGCCTGTGAGGAATTACAATCATGCCCCTCATAAAAGTTTACAGCAATGACTCAGACCCCTATGGGCTAAAAGGTCATTCTATCTTTAAGTCGGTTCGACCCTTCATCTTCGGATATGTTATAATACCAAAGCTTCATGAATGAGAGCAGCTTCAGCCGAAGCTGTTTCTTTCTGCAGGACCTTCGGCGACGAAGCATGGTCCCAACAGCTATGATGCAGTCTTCGTGAGAAATGGTTATGTTGACTAACTCATTGTAGTTGTTGGCCCTGACTATGTTGAGACGGTCGCGGAGCTTAGCAATGAGGCCCCTCCTGAACCTATCCTCTTCTTCTCATCAGTGTCTGCATAATATCCGGCATACTAGCATAGGTCATTGAAGGCCTGAGCGTACTGCAACACAGTACGATTCCCCTGAGTAAGTGCCAGAAACTCATTAAGCTTGCAGTCCATAATGCCTGCCGGTATGTGATGCTCTCTAAAAGCTGCCATGAACTCTCTCCATTCCCCCACGTGGTCAACTAGCTGCATAGCGAGGAAGTGATCCCACCATGTCCGCACGGGTCCGCAAAGCTGCTGGGTGGCGAACCGGACCTTAGCCACATCTGAACAAACTCCATTAAACTATGGGAATTTGGATTCCACTACCCTGAGCCATACGTCAGCATCAAGTGGATCCTCTGCCCGAGTGAACAACGGCGGCTGAGTGCTGAGGAACTCCTGATAAGTGGCCGCTACTAGGGGACGCTGATGGTGATCACCACCACCATAGTGTTGAGGTGGTGGCTGACGGTGAGCCAACTGTCACAGAATCTCATTCTGTTGAGCCATCAGTTCTTGCATGGTTGGGGGCGGTGGCGGTGGTGGAGGAATGCGCTCATTCTGTCCACGGCGCGTTCTTCCTGTCATCTAAAAATTCAGGGTGCTCTTAATATCATACCTTTGATATCAGGGTTCATACATGGTGAAAGATTTTGAAAAGGCAAGGTTGCAGCATGCCAACATTTTCCTTGCATTTTTCATAAAGGATACGACATGACATAAAACTTTCTTCATAAGTAAAAGTTGACATCATTCATCATTCATAATTCCAAAAGAGTTTTCTAAGGGTTATAGCAGTGCTCAAAAGACTCAACTCTTGCTAGCCTAGTACCCCAAAGGTGCAAAAGCTAAGCTAGCTCTAAGGAGTTCTACTGCCGCACACTTCTATCCAATCCTTCTGAAACCTAATGGGCAAACGAGGCAACGCTAGACTCGGGGGAAGGTGGTCTCCCTGAGCCAGCAGTGTCCAAACTAGATGCTGGCTCCGGCTCCTCTCCTCCCTCGATGTCAACATCCTCATTGGCCTCCATATCCTGAATCTCCTGATGGTGCATATCCAAGTGCTGGTTAGCTTCCTTAAGTTGCTGCTAAGTGTTCATAAGCTGATCCTCGAGAACCTCGATGGTGTTCTCCCTGGCTCCTACTAGCTCCTCAAGCTCTTGAATCTGGGTGGCCATCTGCTCCACCTGGAGGTCTTTCTCCACCAGCTCAGTGGATAGGTCTACCACAAGGTCCTCCCTGTTATCTAGGGTGATCTTGGTAGCCACCACCAGGGCCATCAGTTGGGACATTGCTTCAGCTCGCACTGCTTGCAGACGATACAGGGCATTCATGCACCACACCATCAGGTGAGCAGTTTGCCCTGGGTAAAGAGCCCATATATCCTTGGCATGCTCCACTCGATCCTTCCACATTGGGTCATCCTCCTTTTCGGTGGGGAACAAGCCAATGGAATGAGTGGATAGCTCCAAGGGGTGAAAGCCACAAAAGGTCGTCAGTCCATGGAGAGCGATGGCCTCAATAGTGTCTTCAGCCTGGTATCCGAAATACTCGGAGTCCAACGAACGCTAGCCTAGCTGCAAGGGATGAGGCTCCAAGGTCATCCTCACCCTACAGCGGGGTACCCGGTGCTTCTCGAACAACTGCACCGCGTACTGGGGAGGCGTCGTATAACCGGCTCCCTGCAGCACCTCCCACAAAATGCGGGGAAAACCCTCTCGTACAAGCCCGTCCGTGTGGGATTGTGCGTTCCCTCCTTCCAAGGATTCGTGAGAAGTCATCTATGTAAGGGTAAGCGTAAGCGAAAAGGAAAATAATTACAAAAATAAAGGGAATCAGTGCTTGGCTTTTCTAAGGTTACGTCGAGGTCACGGAGTGCACTTAATCTTTTATTATCGTGTCTCATAGCTTTTAAGGTTCTTGACCAATTACCATGTAGTTTGAAATAAATGATGCATGCATGCTCGTCCTAATTGACCTCATATCAACCTATAGGGGTAGAGAAATCTCCATCCCTTATTAGAGTAGCCCGTAGGGCACATTCAAATAGCCACCAAGCTACCCATCTAGTATCCTAAGGCTTCACGTTCTAGGTCTATCCTTATCACCTTACCGATCTATCCAACTTTGGTTTCTAACAAGTTTTACTTTTTGAAAAGAATGGTAATTATAGTTTATTGATTCCTCTATGGTGGTACAAGCTCCGATACCAGCTGTGGCGGAACCACCTGAATTATTCCAACTTAAGTGCCTAAGTCCCACCTTATAGGCTAGACCACACTTAAATAGGAATAACACGTCAGTCCCTCGGATCTAGTCTGACGAGGCCACTAACAGGATCAAGTACCACGTACTCACTCAAAGGTGAGGCACAGAGCAAATACAATAAAGCGTAAAACCCAACATTAAGGAGTACTTAATTTATTACATCATTATCGGAGTTTCTCAAAAGTAGTGATCATTGTTCGGAATGCAGCAGAACATAACTAACGGTAAAGTAAACGGAGGGATGGAAAAGCCTGGCCCATCACTCCTCATGCTCCTCCTCTGCTGAGGTAGGGTCCCACTCGACTATCCAACCCGGTGGCAAGATGGACGGCCAAGTCACTCCAGCAACCATGTCCTCCAGAGAAACTGTAAAAATTATGCCACAAGCAAGGCTGAGTATACTAATACTCAGCTAGACTTACCCGGTGTGAGGAGTCTACTCCTCTACCTCTAGACATGCAGCTGTTTGGCTGGGGGTTTGGTTTGCCAAAAGCACTAGCTGAGTCTAAAATCAAGTTTAGCTTTTCAAGTTTTAGTGTGACTCTCTTAAGACTAAATGTATACCTAGCTAATCATACATGGTAGAAATCATTTAGCAATCAACCCTTTTTTTTGCCAAATCAACACATTTCCACTTGTTACTCAATGTAGCACCATGGATCTAATAGTCTCATTAGCTGTGAGAAGCAGTCGATTCGAATCGAGTTTTAACCTTGCAAGGTAAACCTAAACACACGACGTGGCGAGGCACTCCGTCCACACACACATCAACTGTCCCCATCGATTCCCTGGCAACAGATCAGGACTCACCGCCTTGGCATACAATGCCTCACTGACCCCGACTACCGTCGTGCAGTGACCGCACTTGCACCCACCATAACCAGAATGGGAGACCACGTCTCAGGTCACGTGAGGGATAAAGTCTGTGGGCAGGTTCACTCAGGTACTAGGCTTACCGATTTACCATATTTCTCGGCATGTGCTTATTACATTCAAATGCTTAACACACGGTACCACACCTTAATCCTTATTCCAATTTCCGTCTCGTAGACAACGCATCCCCATGGACCGTTGTCCAGAGACCACCACCATTACGATATTAAAATGGATACAACCAATTCCTGACCTCACACGAGTGCTAGAAAAATCACTCGACTTCTACTGGGATCCTGATTTAGCAAAGCAGCTACTCGACCTAGCATACTAGTATCCATCTCAAAAGGAATCGTGAGTTCATGCAACTAGGGTTTCAGTCAACTCCTACACTTAAGTGCACAGTACAAGACTACAAATATTAAGAGCAGTAAAATAGCATATATAACGGTTATGCATAAAACTGGGGCTAGCCTTCCAAAGCTGGGGCAGGCAGATCCTCGATGGCAGGCTCTGGTGCTGGCTCCTGAGCAACTCCTTGCTCCGAAACAGGGATGTATTCCCCGTCAGCGAGATTACAGTCTATCGAATGCAATGAATAAGATATATGCATATTAATGACATGGTAATTTGTAAAAGCTATGCATAGTAAAACAGTACTTAATTTAGTGGTACTCTTAGGGTCTCCTTTGGTTATCCTTAAAGGGTTTTACATCTTCATTTTTTTGGGTTTTGAATACACTTGAAGTTCAGTCACCTTTTAGAGGTTTATTTTGGCTCTTGGAAGATTTAAGGTTTCACCTCACTTTTCTTTTCCAACTTCTTATTTTAATTTCACTAATGCTTCTCAGTGAGTGCTTTTACATTGTCATGGCAAGTTAACTTTGTCCAAAAATGTTGTAAAAATTACAGTGGGTAAACATTGACCTCTGTGGGTTATCCTAGAAATTTGAGGCTGAAATTAATTTAGATGCCCCTTGTGCAAAAATTAACAGAAATATGGGAAAAAGTGCACTTTACACTCTAGCTCTAATTTGAGTGAGGTTTCTGGACTAAACTTTATTTTTGCCATGCTCCATAGGTGATAATAGGCTTCTGCGCCAAAAATTTTAGAAAAAGACCTACTGGGTATTTAGTTATGATTTTCCAAAGTTTAAAGCCAAAAAGGTACTTATAACTAACTTGTTATTTGAAAAATATCAAACAACAGAACTTACATTTTTCCTAGATTCATAATAACATATTATTAGTTATCCCAAGGTTTAGGGTGTTTTCTTTTCAGGATTATTTTTCTAGGATTTTTCTAAGTTCTCCTTGTTTTCATCAAATAAAAGGTAGTTCATTCCTTTTGTACTAACAAATGGTCTAACAAAATTTTCCAGTGCACTATGTTAAATAAGTGAGCTTGCAAAAATGTGGTTGCCCCCTTGTTCTTATTTTAAATCCCCTTTTCTATTTTTCCTAACTTTGAGCCAAAATGAGTTGAAAAGGTAAACCCTTCCTTAATTTGGTGTACTAAGGGGTTTATTATTTTTAAATAGGCTAGGTAGTGGTTTAGTACCTCTCTGATTTTTCTTAACCCTAGTTTAATAGTGTAGCTATTTTTCCCTCTTTTATTTAGATTTTAGCCAGTTTACTATTTAAATCAAAACTTTAAAATCTTCTGCAATATTTAGGATGTTTTGTATTTTTCCTAAGTAGCTCGCATTATTTAGAACCTAGCAAAATTGGTTTGACTAAATTTGGCTAAGTATAACTGAAGTTATGGATTTTCCAAGCTCTGTTTGTATTTAAAAGAATAATGTTTAAAAGGTTTCCTGAAAAACAAGTTTACGCCGAGGACCCTGGGTTTTTCTTTAACCAACTCTCTCACTTATGCCCCTGTGCAACTATTTCTCTGAGTCTCTGACCATTCAAAAATCCCCTGACTTCTTTTCCTTCTTCCCCGAGGTCCCTCCCCCCTTTTAAACAGTAACTGCGGAAGTAAAAAGGGCGGCGTGGCTTACCGGCGGCGAGGGAGGTCCGGTGAAGGGCGGGGTTAGGTCCGGGAAGTCCTTGCGGTCACGTCGAGGTACGACTCATCGTCGGTGATGGCCAGAATCGGTCAGTCGACGTGCGCAGGCGGGCGGGCTCATCGGCGGCATGTGCTCCAGCCTATCCACGGCGATATAGTTCAATCCAAGGGCACAGGAAGCTTCACGGAGTGCTAAGGAGTCTACCCATGCAAGGAATTGAAGAAAGGCTCACCGTGGAGCTCGGTCTACGTACGCCGGTGATCTGGTAAAGTCCGGTGACGTTGATCCGGTGTCTCCGGCGAGGTAGAGCTTGATTCCTCACTCTGGGAGCTTCACCGAGGCATGTAGAGTATCTCTCGAGGGTCGAATGGGGCTAGGAATGACTAGGGTTGCCGGTCTACTGTGGTGGATTCTCGGGCGGCCGCTGGCAC
This sequence comes from Zea luxurians, assembly GCA_029449295.1. Taxonomy (NCBI): domain Eukaryota; kingdom Viridiplantae; phylum Streptophyta; class Magnoliopsida; order Poales; family Poaceae; genus Zea; species Zea luxurians. The sequence goes on from JAOPSE010000050.1 coordinate 16,955,589, forward strand.
ATCGTGCGTAGGGCAAACGCTTGTGATCTTGCGCTCCGGCGAGGTCGGGAGTGAGCAGGGGAGTACGGCTGAGGCCTTGGTTGGCTTTATAGGCGCGGGCGTGGGCACTGGTTTGGCTTGGCGCGGCGCAGTGCGCGCGGGGCCGAGCACCGGGGCGTGCTCTGGCGATGCCAGGGCGCGTCGAACACGTGGCTGTGTTATTCTGCCCCTGTTCTTGCGCCTGCTGAGCAGCCAAACATGTGAATCTTGCCATAAGACTTTTGTGAGATCTCTTCCTGCACCTAGGGCTACCTAGTTCATGTGAGTTCCAAGGGGAGATATGCCCTGGCTTGGGAGATATGCAGACGCCAAATCGGGGTTATCACACTGTTCACCCCGAGACAAAAGGGATGTCAAATCGTGCCAAACGGTTTTGGCTCGGGTTCAAATTTTTCCAATGGGTTCCTTATGTAGTTTGGCTCCTTTTTGATATTCAGACCAAGTGGTTTTGGCGCCATTAACTAGGTGAACACCTCTGATCTTTAGCTTAGGGTTGATTTTGGACTTAGAGAAAAGTGGAGAGCTCTAGTGTGCTCTCTACTTAATGAATTGATCTGGGGTCTTTAAGGGGCCTTTTTGTAATGTTTCCCCTCTGTATTTTGTAGATATATTTGTCTACTTAAACCTTGGTTAAGAGTTGAAAACAAGAATTTGTCATTTGATTATCTTTCCCTCTAATCTGTTGCTTGGAGGTCTAGTGCTTAAAGGGGGCCTAGGGTTTGCTCCTCTTTTGACCAAGGTGACCATTGCATAAAATGTTTGGGTAATGCTTTTGTCATGAACCTTCTTTAGTAAACCCCATGTTTCCAAGGCTTTGGTGCTCCTTTTTCTCCACTTAAACACATGTGATAACAAGTCATAAATGTAAGTAGGGAGTCAGGCCTTGGGTAACACCTAGGGTGTTACACTAGATCCGAGGGACTAACGGGTTATTCCGATTTAAGTGTGCCGTTGCCTCTAAGGCGAGACTTGGGCACTTAAGTTGGAATAATCCGGGTGGTTCTGCCACAGATGGTATCGGAGCGAATACCAGTACAGAGAAGTCAATAAGTCATGATTTCCATCCTTTTCTAAAGTAAAACTTGCTTAGAAACCAAGTTGGATAGATATCAGGACGATAAAGATAGACCTAGGACATGAAGCCTTAGGAAATAGATGGTAGCTAGGTGGCTATTTATATAGGCCATAAAGGCTACTACTACTATTGCTATTAATAAGGATGCTATAGCAAGCACCCGAAAAACTAGTTAGGTCTGAGAAGACGACTAGAATGAGCATGCATTCTTTGTCTCTTGTGCACCAACATGCTTCTCTCACCTTTATTCCAATAATAAGAAAATGTGAATAATGTGTTGTATTGCTATGAACTGCAAAAAAATGTCTCATCCTGTGTGTCATGATAGTCTTGACTAGGTTGTGTTATGTGCTTCTCTTGTCTTGCTATCTAGGAAATGTTTTATTTGTTCAACCCTTTTTGCCCCCATCCAGCAAATATATATATATATATATATATAATGTTGTTTGTTTCGCTCATGAAAAGACCCCCACCCAAACAACCTTGAGTTTAGCAAGTGAAACCTCAAAAAAAATGTATGCTTGTGTTGGTATTTTCTGACCCTTGTGTGTTTTACCCTTGAAGTTACACCTGCACAGCTTATAGGACCCCATAGCTAGACCGCTGGTTCAACCTAAGCTTCCTTGTGCACGTGTTTATGTTAAAAAAATCTGTTTGGTGTCTAGTTGCGCAAACCCTATCAAGGCCATGTTTCTTTCCATAGATCCTGTCCCGAATCTTCATAACCTTTCTGGTGCTCATCCTAATCGATCTCATTCGACTACCTCTCTCTTCACCTAGATTTGGTAATCTTTTTCTTGTGAACCACATTGTGGCCTTATCATCCAAATCTCCAGATCCTTTAATGATTCTGCCACATTATATGGTTATCTGCTCTAACCCGTTCTCAAGTATCGGATGTTGATCTGCCTAAATCTCTCATTTCTGGTCATTCTCATACCCCCTTCTCTGAGGATCATGACGTTGTTTTACTAACTTTATCTATAAACAGTATATTCCTTTGGTTCTGTGGATTTTATTGCTGTCATTGGATCGCTCGTGTCTTTGAGAAGCTCATAAATCATGATCTCTTGAGTGCTTCCTTCTCGTATCCCATCTCGTACTAATCTCTGGCCTGATGATCTCCATGTTGATCATAAAATAGTTCTCTGAGTTGAAGAAAATTCTCATGTGATGCTCTTTTTGCCAATGATCTCTGCTTCAACTTCAGTCACATTCTTATTTTTCGAGCCATACTCTCAAGGGCTCCATCTATCGATGCCCCATGCATTCTCATTGGTTATGTTTGGTAATGGTGTTGTGACTAAACGACTGATGGTGCCACGACGAAACCGAGAGCCTCCTATGGGTGCACACATGGTTGAGCTGCCCGGCACGCGCTGGTATCGCGGTTAATAGTCGTGATCATTATAGAACTACACCGATGTGTTGTCTTTTGTGGACATTCTCTCATAGTGATCGTGGCATTTTGTCTCAATATGTCACGGTATTCGATCCAAATCTATCTTTCGTATCATGTCAGATACCATCTCATGAATTGGCATCTATCTTCAGCCTGGGAGTTACATGCTTCTTCACCCTTAAAGGTCCTCATTCGAATCTCGGGACGAGATTCTTTTAAGGTGGGAAGGCTGTGACATCCTAGGTGTCTACTTCGTGTTATGTTGGGAGATTTATCCTAATCTCAGATGCTTAGTAAAAATTTCTATCTCTTTATCACATTTATCTCCATTTATCAAATTACTCATGAGAATTTCATCAAGTTTGGAATTATTCGATCTCAAGAAATGCCAAATTTGGAGCCTGTTAAAACTTTTATTTCTTGAAGCAAATGCAAATTCGAAAGTCAATCTCGTCTCGCAACTCCCGTCCAGACTCATTTATTCGGACTATCGATAGTTGTTATGTTATCTAATCGGTGTCAAATCCGCCTTCTCGATTGTCGGTCTTCATCCAAATACTTAATCCGAATCCGTAATCTCCCGCAGAATCTCTTTGTGTCAACCTCTAATTAATTATTATGCAAATCGACTTGTTATCTCTATATCATCATTCATATATATCTATCAAGTGTATTCTAAATATTTATCAAAGCTTGAACCAAATATTCGTACGAAATTATAAATCCCACGCTTGCTTGAGACTGCTCGATTAAGTAAAAGCAAATTTAGAAATTCAAACAAGTTATGCCAACTTCCAAAGACACTCTATATCAACTCTACAACAAAAGTTATTAAGGGTTCATGCAGAGAAAATGCCATGAAAATGTCGAGAAAATACCCCGATTGCCTTAAAAATATAATTTGAAGCCTTATAATGATACTACTTTGACCAAAGTGAAACTTTAATTTATATTCAAGATATGAGGTTTGACCTTTAATAAAAACTGTAGAACCTGTGTTATACAACAAATATTATATTTAAACCAAGCCTTGATTCAATCTCTAAGTATCTCAAACAGTGACATCAATACAGAATAAAATCTGATTTCAAGATTCGAATTCTTCTAAGTCTGAAATGGAGAAACGTGGCTGCCGTGCTCTGGAGCTTCTCCTCTATAAATGGCAGCCCACCACCCTCTCCCTTCTCCTCCACGCCATTCTCCTACCCTCAGCCTCCCTCCTTGCACGTCGGCTGTCTCCATCCTCCAGCCGCCGAGCCCCCACTCTAGCTCGCCCCTCCTCTGTTCCACCATGGAGGTCGTCGTGGTCTGCTGAGCCAGACCCGCCTCCTTGTTTTCCCCATGGCTGGACGTGTGTAGGGGCTTTCTTACCCATGGTCGGCGCCCTCCCAAGCAACAGCAAGCAGACCCCCATCTTGGCTCCTTCTTTGAGCGTGGACGCCATCTTCCCCAGCCATGGAGCCGTCCAGCTCCCATCTCCTTCCTGCTATTCACGTGCAGGATGCAAGGTAGAAGAAGACCTCCATGAGTCTATGACGAGTGGGCCCAAGGCCATAGGTATGGATGCACAAAGTTGCAGATTTTTACTCTTACTTTAAATATTCATATCTCGAGTTTGAGAGCTCCTAAAATCATGAAATTTATTTTGTTGGCTTTCTTATGAAATGCTCTAACTATTGGATCTATATGTTGGTATGCTTTAGTGGAAAAGGTTTTCTATAGAAATTTGTATTTAAAAACTGGTTTAGAAAATAAATGAACTTGCTTCTCTCCATAGTTTTATTTATAAAATCCAAAAATAATGAAACTTATTTTGTTAGTTAGATGTTGTCATACTCCATCTAAGAAAAATATAAAACTTACAGGTTGTTCACTGTTTTCTTGGTGTGTTAATTAAAACAGGTTAAATAGGAAAAATGATTGTTTTGATTGTTATCTTTGGATCTATAGCTCTATTGCTCCAAATGCGTTGCAATTTTTACAGTACACTCTTGGTGTGATGCTTGGTGACTGGTAAAAATTTCATGAATTGTGGTGCATGTATGATTAAGTTAGGGATTTAACTTGTTTAATGCACCTTAAGTAGTTTTAAATGGTTTATAAATAATATATGGAGGTAAAAATGGAAAATGATGTTCCACTGTCCTTGCATGATCTTATAGTAGCCTAAGAAAACTTAATATAGTCATGCATCCACAGAAAATAATTAAGTTTAGATTTAACTTGCTCTCACATGCTTTATTGCATTAACAATTTGTTATTTTTGTATTAAATAAAATATAAAACCTGGGCATGAGAAATTTATACATTGGTCATGATTTATTATTACCTATGCCTCATAAAAATTCCAGCCTCAAATTAGATAGTTTTATATGGTGCTAAAATGACACACATTTCATAATTATAAGAATTAGTGAAAAATTAGAAGTAAACAAAAGCGTGCATGTTTCTTGAAATGGTTAAGTGTCTTGATATAAATTGAAACTTGACAACTAAGTCATAATGATTTAAACTTGAGAAATTTGTGGTAATACCTCTCTATAATTTTGCTTGGTAATTTATTTGAGTGCTCTCATGCTTGCAAACTAAAATTCCTGCGTGAACAGTGTTGGTTGTGCTCTCAATTTTGAGTAGACACATCGAGTGGTCAAGTAGGTTCGTGATACAAGTTGTGTAATGGAGTTAGTTCATTTTAGAATAATTGTTGAAATGCTCTGTTCATGTGATGAACATGTATGGTTATTTTAAATCGAGTCGATGGGATGTGATGATGATATTCGTGATTAAACTGGAAGTCATGTGTATGCGTAGTAAAGCTTAGTTTTAAGTTACAAGCGATGCGGGAAATGTTTTTGTGAAGATGTATGTAAAATGTGAATGAGTCATTCTATGTATGCGGTATGTGGTGTAGTGATGGTATGAAAAATAGGTTAGCACGCAATTGGCTAGTCGGCGAGTTTGATTGGAATTGTTTAGTTAATTTGGATTGTAAGGTGAAGTGATGGCATGACTTCGTAACCATCACGCCATAGGTTAAATAACTATAATTAAGTGTTAAAAACAGCTAGAGTAGCAAGTGGATGGTAATGGTAGAGGCTAGGCGGAAAATGAAGTATTGTCGTAGTTAGGACTGCACGCACTGTTTTCGTCGTGCTATTTGTTTAATGAACTAAATTGTGTTTTCTGTAGAAAATCCATATAGAAAAGTTGTAGATAACTTTATTAACTTACTTGTGTTAAAATTTTACAACCATAAGTCTGGTCGTTTAGAAGTTATGCTTTTACAAGTTCAGTAACTGAATCTGTCCAATTTCTGTACAGATTTCAGAAACTGCATTGTATGCTTAAGTTATTGTTACAATCAGTTCATGGTCATTATAAGAAAATTGTAGATGCTTTTCTTATCTTCCTTGTGTTAAAATTTCATAACCACATGCCTGATAGTTTAAGAGTTATGAAGTTTACAAAATGGTTGTTGTGTTCTGTCCACATTCAGAACAGATTTTGAAAACTGAATTGTTTGATTTGTTTAAACATAGAATCACTTCTTGGTGATTATAAAAGTTATGTAGTACTTTTGCTAAGCTTTCCAAAAAGTCTTGGAGCACTCTTTTTGGTGGTTGGAAGGTTAAGTTATAGACATTTGAAGTGTGAAGACTGAATCTGTCCAATTCTGGACAGCAAAGCCTTCTAGTGTCTTTTATTCTTGATACATGTTAAATCAACCTGAGATGTTCATAAATGATTTGTAGACAATTTATTATCTTTCCAGAAAATCTAGGATCACTTTGTTTGGTGTAACACCCCTGGTGTTACTATTACTAAAACTTGAGCATAACATCATAAGCATGGGCATATCATGTGTTTGTCACACCTAGAGTGCATTCACTAGGAAAAAATTTCAAACAAGTTGAATTGCTATGACATTTTGTGAATAAAACCCTAGAGTAGGATACTGAACCCTAAATTGGGCTCAGAAGGGCAAAGAAAAGCCTAATAAGAGAAAACTTCAACACTCATTAGAGATGATCATAAAATGCCACCTTGAATAGACTTATGGGATATCCAAACCCTAGAAGTATCAAAAACCCTAAATAAGACCCTAGAAAGCCTAAACTTAAACCCTACGGGGCTAAGTGCAAAATTAGTGCACTTTTGGACTAAAGTGCAAAAACCATGAGATTAGAGCATCTTAAGTCATATGGTTCACAAGAATGTGGACTTGCAACTTAAATCCTAAGTTTTGGACTTATTTGCAAAAAGACACATTTATATTCAAATGGCTAAGTCTGAAATCAGTGACATTGGCTCAACTTTGAAGCTTCATTCTGCTATGAAGGTTTGGCCCTAGGTCACCACATAAAGTTTGTAAAGCTATGAAAGGAGAACAACTTTGTTTAAAGGATTAAACACTGTTATAAAAAATTTGAAGAAAAATGTGCCCAAAGTCGTGTTGTCAGACTGCTGGAAGTCTGCATTCAGACTAACAGTGGGATTGCATGAACTTAGGACTCAGTTCTAAGCATGATCTTGTGACTTTTTGTGGGTGCATGATGTAGCAAAGTTGTAGCTGGTTTATTAGGCTATAAATTCGATACAGAGAGTTGTACCGGTTGTACATGAAATTAGGAGAAAATCGATCTCAAAGTTGGTCTGTCATGTCAACTGAGTAGATTGCGCCATGGTACAGTAATCTGAACATGATCCCAGGTTCACCCCCCCCCCCCCCCCCCCCCCGCTGCTGATGAATCCGCGTCATGATCGTCACCGCCGTTATGATTCGCGCTCACTAGTGACCGGATAGCACTTCGGGGCAAAAGATCTTCGCCTAGGGATAACTCCGGTAGCTGGCCGCGGTACCCCCATGCCTTGCGGCCAGCGCAGATCAGTTCACCGGTGTTGGCTGCCCGTCAATCGCCTACCACGTCGCTGTGAATCGCTTCTTGCATGCACGGTGATCGCTGGTGTACTGCCCGGTGAAAGCCACTAACTTGAGCACCAGTAACCTCCTATTCCTCCGACCGTCGCGCGTCTTCACCCAAATCCCCAGCCACCGCTTAGCGATCCTATAAATTGATGGTCGGGTCTGTTGCGCCATGTTATCACGAAGCCAACGCACCCACGCTTGCCTCCAATTGTCCACCAGAGATCACGAATTGCTCACTTCCCCCAAACTGAGTTTCCGCCACCGTGAAAGAATCCTCACCGCGGCCAGCTCAATTCAGGTCTGCTCATACCCTCTACCCTCTCGTTTTAGTGTTCTTGTGTGCCCCTGATACTCCCTGACCAACTTGATTGAACTAGGATCCCTTAGATCACTAGGAACGCGGTTGTCTATCCGCGATGCCCGCTGTCACCGTGGCTAGAGCAAATTGGGTAGCCATTCGTGAAATTAAGTGGGGGGAAACTATCCTTAGGTCTTGAATTCGGTCTCGGCCAAAGTAGGGCGCCAGTCTTTGAGTGAATTGGCCGGTACACGAGCTCGTCGAAGCTCTGCACGACACTGCTCAGCGTCAGGGACTCGGTTTGTGAAGAATTAGAAGTTTCGGGTGGTCTCTATAAGGTGTCAGTGACTCTAGAAGCAGTACTGCGAACCCGCCTGCAGTTATTCGCAACGTCAGGGACCTATTTGCAAAGTCTACGCGGGCGCTCGCACGCGGGCGCGCTTCTGTCTGTAGTGGGCTGACTTGGGCCGCTTTCGGTCCAATACTATTCATAGTTTTTCTTTTTCCTTTTCTACCAGAGCTAAAACAATTCTAGAAAATTGCAGAAAAATGATAAAAATACCAAACCAATTTTGCTAGGTTTCTAATTTCCTATAGAATTTAATAAAAATAGTTTCATGATTTTTAGTCCAAATAGAAATTATAGAGTATTTAAAATAGTCAAAAACGTTGTTTCTGGATTTTTAGAGAATAAATAATAAATCTAAAATTCACTAAACTTTTAGGATAAATTCTATATAATATTTAGAGTCCTTAGGTAAGGTTTGGTATGATTTGGACCATGTTTGATACTTAGAACCCAAAACCCTAGCCCCCCTGCCCTGTGAAGAACTTCACTATTGACTCTGGAAACCCTAAGTTCTCAGAGATCCGTGAAGGAAAGTTGTATTCAAGACTTTAGATAATAAACTTTTATTATCTTTGCACTCTCATGAGCATTACATGGGCATTCATTATTATGTATGGTCATATTTAGAAAACGAAGAAGAAGTAGAAGTCGAAGAAGCGAAGACTTCACCACCACCACCTGAGGAACAGCAGGCAGGCAACTGTTTTTATTTTAATATCTGCAGAACAGAGCCTGATTCACCAGTAACAAAAGGCAAGCTCCGGTGCATTTGACACCTCCTTGTTCTTTTAAAATCTTTCTCACTTACTTGATGCATTAAGTAATAGGAGTTGTGTGCTAAACCCTTTGCTTCATTCCCTTCCTTGGATTTGGTTACTTCTCCTTAGTCCCTGTTTTACAAAATGTTTTTCTTATGCTTAGCTTTGCTCTAGAAAAATAAAATGTTTTGTTTCCACAAAAGATGATCCTTCAAAGTGGGAGGGGAGTTTTCGAAAATAAAACTTGATGGTGGATCCATCATGGCCATGATGGGTTCAACATCGGAAAAGATGTACCTCTGTCAGGTACCAATCTTTGGGTTTGAAATGAATAAAGCTGAGACCGGGCGGTTGACTTGCACGAGAAAGGAATCTCGGTGTAGTGTCTCCGTCTGAGTCGGTTAAGGACCGTGTCGATGTAGGCCTGCTGATCGAAGACCCTTTAACTGGTCACATGCCTCATCATGGGTAAGCTTTGCCTCGGGTAGACTAATACCAGAATAAGATACCACACAATGGGAGTGGAGAGATGGCGAGAGTAGCATGTACCCTCCGTGGCAAGAGGCTGGACGGTGGTGTGTCTGTGCTTTCGGTTGGCGTGAACCTGATCTGGTTTTAAGAACCCCGGTGGCGAGTTGACATATGCAAGGGTTAAGTGCTACATATGTTGTGTGATTGGAGATCCTCAGCTGAGTACAATCGATTCGGATCGCCGTAACTTCGCGGTTATGAAGACTTGGTCACTGACTTACACGTAGCAATCCAGTGAAGATGAAGGGTTGTTAAGAAATTGGCTAGTATAGGTCAAGTGAATGAATTAAGATAGAAAGAACCCTAGTTACAGGTAATTTTACTTAACCTGACAAATAAAATTGGATTTTTAAGGATCCACTATTAGTAAGCATTTTTGCAAACAGAGTCAATGATTATTGATGAGCCTTACCTTGACTCCCTTAAAGCCAGCATATCCTTGAGAGTCTTTTACTTTGTCCCATGTGGTTTTAGGTGAAGAAGCGGCAAACTTTTGCTGCTTTTATTCAAAGGTGGTGCCCAAGGAGGAAAATCAGGAGTAAAGCTTTGGGAGGAAAGGATCCTCCATTAAAAAAACTTTTTACTGCTTATTCGGGAGGGGTTTTTGCCTCCCATGTTTTGTAATAATAATACTCAGCACTCCTATATTTGTTTCTGGTCTGTAATATTATAACTCTTTCTAACTTTTAATATAAGGTAAGTTATTGTAATTGCTTCCGCATTTTCGTACCTCCGATGTTTTGTAATGTTTGCGTGACGGGTGAAACACTCTTGGGAAAGGTAAGAAATTCAGATACCGAACTTGTCAAGTGATCAAGTGCACCTGTAGGGTTGTCTGAAGTCCGTTGGACAAGGACAACTATAGGTGGGCCTAATAACTTGGGAGGTTCCGTCACAGCTGGTATCAGAGCGAAGCCCATCTCTACAGAGGTTATGAGGCATTTTCAAAAAGAACTTTTCCAAGACTTATCTAGAAAATTTCTTTCTTCCTTATCTAACCACCTTCTGAGTACTTATTTGAAAGACTAGATAATAGAGTGCAATGTATAGAAGGTGTGAATCAACTAAGGTTGATTCTATAATTATACATACATCATGCTAAAAACTATGTTAATAAGATTTTCCCCTCATGGAGATATGCCGCCACGCATAAGAAAGACCACGCGCAAGTCTACCAGGCTAATCGACGTACCTTGCCATCAACTTGCCCCGAGGCATGAAGAAAGTAGTTGTGGTAGCAATGATCCAATCGGGGATCTGGAAGCCCAAGTTGATCAGCTTCAATTAGAACTCCATCGCAGGAACGACATATGGGTCATGGATGGTGAAAGAATAAACGAATTAAGAACAGACATCTTTTACCTGCAAGATCAGCTCGCGGAATGAGATCTAGCGCTCGACTGGGCAGTTAACTCTCGTTCGCTTGCTTGGGCTAAGGAAGCAAAAGCTCGAGCCCGCATGGAGGAGCTTAGCACCACCATAGACCACTTGCAAGTGTATTGTAATACATTACATGAAGAAGTTCATGTATTGTATTCCCAATTGCACCCCAACGTACCTGCGGATCCTATCGAGATAGAAGCCAGACCTTCTGGGACAGCGGGAGAAGCCTTTGGTGGTGAACTAGATCTTTTTAGGCCCCCTCCCTCTATGAAGTTGGTAGATGAATAGTCTCCTATGCCCGACAGTGAAGCTACCAAAAGTGACAAGAAGCAAGAAATTTGTGGAGCAACATTGCATTCCATACCATGAATCAAGGGAAGGGTTTAAAATTCATTCGCCTGGGGGACAAATATTTACTAAAGAAGTGGCTTTCCAAGTGCCCGTAACATTGGCTGAACGGGACTTTCCTACTAATATGATTGTTCTGAAAGGCCAAGATATAGATGTAATTCTAGGCATGAATTGGTTGGCCCAAAATAAAGCTATTCTCAACACTAATTTGAGAACTGTCAGATTGAGTTATGGCTAAGAAGAGGTTCTCTTGACCATCCCCGTAGCTATTCCAGCTAAACCAATTGGCAGAGTATATGAAGCTATCATACCGGAGATCCAAGATATTCCGATACTATGTGAGTTCCCAGATGTCTTTCCAGAAGATTTGCCCAGATTGCCTCCCAAGAGAGATGTAGAATTTGTGATTGAGTTGAAGCCCGATACGGCTCCTATTTCTAGAAGGTCGTACCGAATGCCTCCAAATGAATTAGCAGAGCTCAAGACCCAATTACAAGATCTACTGGAGAAGGGATTCATCCGGTCAAGCTCATCACCATGGGGATGTCTAGCCATCTTTGTCAAGAAGAAAGATCAAACACTTCGGATGTGTGTGGATTATAGACCCCTTAATGAGGTTACCATCAAAAATAAGTACCCTCTTCCCTGGATTGACATTTTATTTGATCAACTAACTAGAGCGAGGGTATTCTCTAAGATTGACCTCAGATCGGGCTATCATCAGATCCGTATCCGACCCGAAGATATACCGAAGACCGCATTCACTACGCGGTATGGTTTGTTTGAATATCTGGTTATGTCTTTCGGACTAACAAATGCTCCTGCCAACTTCACCTATCTTATGAACTCAGTATTCATGCCTGAGCTGGATAAGTTTGTGGTGGTATTCATTGATGATATCTTGATATATTCCAAGAATGAGGAGGAACATGCTCGGCATTTACGGATCGTGTTGACGCGCTTAAGAGAGCACCAATTATATGCTAAGTTCAGTAAGTGCGCGTTCTGGCTAGAAGAAATCCAATTTCTGGGACATGTATTATCTGCCAAGGGGATTGCGGTGGATCCCAGCAAAGTCAAGGATATTTTGGAGTGGAAACCCCCAACCACTGTACATCAAGTCTGAAGTTTCCTTGGACTAGCTGGTTATTACCGCCGATTCATTCCAGATTTTTCCAAGCTTGTGAAACCAATCACAAGTTTATTGAAGAATGATACTAAATTTATTTGGTCTTCAAAGTGTAATGAAGACTTTGAACAGTTGAAGATATTATTAACCACTGCTCCGGTATTAGCTCAACCGGATATTGAAAAACCCTTTGATGTGTATTGTGACGCATCAGGCAGTGGTCTCGGCTGTGTTCTAATGCAAGAAGGCCGAGTGATAGCTTATGCTTCAAGGCAGTTGCGCCGGCATGAGGAACATTATCCAACTCATGATCTGGAGTTAGCTGTTGTGGTTCATGCTCTAAAAATCTGGCGTCATTATCTGCTGGGGAATATCTGTCACATCTATACAGATCATAAAAGTTTGAAGTACATATTCACCCAGTCAAAATTGAACATGAGACAGAGGCGATGGCTCGAGCTTATCAAGGACTATGAATTGGAGATTCATTATCACCTAGGCAAGGCCAATGTTGTGGCAGATGCACTCAGCTGCAAGGCTTCCTGTCACTGTCGTACGATAAAAATCTCTGACATTACACTATGCCAAGAGATGGAGAAGTTAAACCTAGGAATGATCCAACATGGAACCTTAAATCAACTAAAGCTTGAGTCAGTCCTTTTACAAAGAATAATTGATGCTCAAAAGGATGATGAGGGTATGAAACACATCCAGGAGAAGATAAAGGCCGGAAGAGCCACATGTTTCAGAAAAGACGATCAAGGCATTATATGGTTCAACAACCGCATAGTTGTGCCAAAGAATGAAGTAATCCGCCAGCAAATTTTGGATGAATCACATCTTAGTCGCTATTCTATTCATCCCGGAAGCACTAAGATGTATCATGATCTAAAACAACATTATTGGTGGACAAAGATGAAAATCGAGATTGCACGCTATGTGGCACGATGTGACACCTGTAGACATGTCAAAGCCATACATATGAAGACTGCTGGTCCATTACAATCTTTACCTATCCCTACATGGAAATGGGAAGATATAAGTATGGACTTCATTGTGGGATTGCCCAGAACAGCAAAAGGGTATGACTCTATTTGGGTTATAATTGATTGGCTTACGAAAATTGCTCATTTTCTGCCAGTCAAGACAGATCACCCCGGTTGCTGTTTATGCCCAATTGTACATTGCTCGCATTCTCAGTTTGCACGATATTTCGAAGACTATAGTGTCGGATCGTGGACCTCAATTTGTATCCAAATTCTGGGAAGAACTTCACAAATCCTTGGGTACTAAGTTGCTCCACAGTTTGACCTATCATCCTCAAACCAGTGGGCAGACTGAGAGGGTAAATCAGATACTTGAAGACATGTTGCGAGCATGTGTTTTAGAATTCCCACAGAAATGGGATGATTGTTTACCATTAGCGGAGTTCTCATACAATAATAGCTATGAAGAAAGCATTAAGATGGCACCCTTCGAAGCTTTATATGGGCGACAGTGTCGTACTCCGTTAAACTGGTCTGAACCAGGTGAAAGAAGTTTCTTCAGGCCAGATATGGTAAAGGAAGCAGAAGAAAAAGTACAACGAATAATTCATAACTTGAAGAAAGCCCAAGCTCGACAGAAAAATTATGCAGACAAGTGACGTCAACCCTTGTACTTTCTCGTTGGAGATCATGTCTACCTGAAAGTTTCACCAATAAAGGGGGTAACACGTTTCAGGGTAAAAGGGAAGCTTGCACCCCAGTACATTGGCCCTTTTCTTGTTCTTGAACAATGTGGACCAGTGGCATACCGACTCCAGCTACCTGAAACCTTGTCTGCTGTACATAATGTGTTCCACGTGTCTCAGCTAAAGAAGTGTCTTCGGGTTCTGGATCGAACTGTTGAAGTAACAGATCTTGCCTTAGAGCCAGACTTGACATATTCAGAACATCCTATTCGAGTCTTAGATCTGAAGGACAGAATTACCCGAAGAAAAACACTCAAATTTTACAAGATACAGTGGAACCAACATTCAGAAGATGATGCTACATGGGAAACTCAAGACTTTTTAGGAAAGAATTTCCCAGGCTTTTTAGCCTCATGCAATTTGTAAGGTGCATACAATTGTTATAATAAAAGAATGAACTCCATACCACCCCTGCTTTGTACCAAGAATAAGGAAATAAAAATGTGAAGCATTTCCTTTCCCATTACTTGCCCTAGGACTTTTAATCTTGGGACGAGATTCTTTTATGGGGGGAAGGATGTAACACCCCTGGTGTTACTGTTACTAAAACTTGAGCATAACATCAGAAGCATGGGCATATCATGTGTTTGTCACACCTAGAGTGCATTCACTAGGCAAAAACTTCAAACAAGTTGAATTGCTATGACATTTTGTGAATAAAACCCTAGAGTAGGATACTTAACCCTAAATTAGGCTCAAAAGGGAAAAGAAAAGCCTAATAAGAGAAAACTTCAAAACTCATTAGAGATGATCATAAAATGCCACTTTGAGTAGACTTATGGGATATCCAAACCCTAGAAGTATCAAAAACCCTAAATAAGACCCTAGAAAGCCTAAACTTAAACCCTAGGGGGCTAAGTGCAAAATTAGTGCACTTTTGGACTAAAGTGCAAAAACCATGAGATTAGAGCATCTTAAGTCATATGGTTCACAAGAATGTGGACTTGCAACTTAAATCCTAAGTTTTGGACTTATTTGCAAAAAGACACATTTATATTCAAATGGCTAAGTCTGAAATCAGTGACATTGGCTCAACTTTGAAGCTTCATATCTTCCAAGTTATGAAGGTTTGGCCCTAGGTCACCACATAAAGTTTGTAAAGCTGTGAATGGAGAACAACTATGTTTAAAGGATTAAACACTGTTGTTATGAAAAATTTGAAGAAAAATGTGCCCAAAGTCGTGCTGTCAGACTGCTGGAAGTCTGCATTCAGACTAACAATGGGATTGCATGAACTTAGGACTCAGTTCTAAGCACGATCTTGTGACTTTTTGTGGGTGCATGATGTAGCAAAGTTGTAGCTGGTTTATTAGGCTATAACTTCGATATAGAGAGTTGAACTGGTTGTTACATGAAATCAGGAGAAAATTGAGCTCAAAGTTGGTCTGTCAGGTCAACTGAGTAGATTGCGCCATGGTACAGTAACCTGAACATGATCCCAGGTTCACCGCCCCACCCCTGCCGCCGATGAATCCGCGCCGTGATCGTTGCCGCCGTTATGATTCGCGCTCACTAGTGACTGTATAGCACTTCGGGGCAAAAGATCTTCGCCTTGGGATAACTCCGATAGCTGGCCGCCATACCCCCATGCCTTGCGGCCAGCGCAGATCAGTTCACTGGTGTTGGCTGCCCGTCGATCGCCTACCACGTGCTAAAGCGTTAGACCACGTCGCTGTGAATCGCTTCTTGCATGCACGGTGATCGCCAGTGTACTGCCACGGTGAAAGCCACTAACTCGAGCACCAGTAACCTCCTATTCCTCCGACTGCCACGCGTCTTCGCCCAAATCCCCGCCCAAACCGCGCGCTTCTGTCTGTAGTGGGCTGATTTGGGCCGCTTTCGGTCCAATACTATTCATAGTTTTTCTTTTTCCTTTTCTACCAGAGCTAAAACAATCCTAGAAAATTGCAAAAAAATGATAAAAATACCAAACCAATTTTGCTAGGTTTCTAATTTCCTATAGAATTTAATAAAAATAGTTTCATGATTTTTAGTCGAAATAGGAAATTATAGAGTATTTAAAATAGCCAAAAACCTTGTTTCTGGATTTTTAGAGAATAAATAATAAATCCAAAATTCACTAAACTTTTAGGATAAACTCTATATAATATTTAGAGTCCTTAGGTAAAGTTTGGTATGATTTGGACCATGTTTGATACTTAGAACCCAAAACCCTAGCCCCCCTGCCGTGTGAAGGAACTTCACTATTGACTCCGGAAACCCTAAGTTCTCAGAGATACGTGAAGGAAAGTTGTATTTAAGACTTTAGATAATAAACTTTTATTATCTTTGCACTCTCATGAGCATTACATGGGCATTCATTATTAGGTATGGTCATATTTAGAAAACAAAGAAGAAGTAGAAGTCGAAGAAGCGAAGACTTCACCACCACCACCTGAGGAACAGCAGGCAGGCAACTGTTTTTATTTTGATATCTACGGAACAGAGCCTGATTCACAAGTAACACAAGGCAAGCCCCGGTGCATTTGCCACCTCCTTGTTCTTTTAAAATCTTTTCACTTACTTGATGCATTAAGTAATAGGAGTTGTGTGGTAAACCCTTTGCTGCATTCCCTTCCTTGGATTTGGTTACTTCTCCTTAGTCCCTGTTTTACAAAAGGTTTTTCTTATGCCTAGCTTTGCTCTAGAAAAACAAAATGTTTTGTTTCCACAAAAGATGATACTTCAAAGTGGGTGGGGAGTTTTCGGAAATAAAACTTGATGGTGGATCCATCATGGCCATGATGGGTTCAACATCGGAAAAGATGTACCTCTGTCAGGTACCAATCTTTGGGTTTGAAATGAATAAAGCTAAGACCGGGCGGTTGACTTGCACGAGAAAGGAATCTCGGTGTAGTGTCTCTGTTTGAGTCGGTTAAGGACCATGTCGATGTAGGCCTGCTGATCGAGGACCCTTTAACTGGTCACATGCCTCGTCATGTGTGAGCTTTGCCTCGGGCAGACTAATACCAGAATAAGATACCACACAATGGGAGTGGAGAGATGGCAAGAGTGGCATGTACCCTCTGTGGCAAGAGGCTGGACGGTGGTGTATCTGTGCTCTCGATTGGCGTGAACCTGATCTGGTCTTAAGAACCCTGGTGGTGAGTTGACATATGCAAGGGTTAAGTGCTACATATGTCGTGTGATTGGAGATCCTCAGCTGAGTACAATCGATTCGGATCCCGTAACTTCGCGGTTATGAAGACTTGGTCACTGACTTACACATAGCAATCCAGTGAAGATGAAGGGTTGTTAAGAAATTGGCTAGTATAGGTCAAGTGAATGAATTAGGATAGAAAGAACCCTAGTTGCAGGTAATTTTACTTAACCTGACAAATGAAACTGGATTTTAAGGATCCACTATTAGTAAGCATTTCTGCAAACAGAGTCATTGTTTATTGATGAGCCTTACCTTGACTCCCTTAAAGCCAGCATATCCTTGAGAGTCTTTTACTTTGTTGGGTAAGTCTTGCGAAAGTACACTTCGTACTCAGGGCTTTGTCCCATGTGGTTTTAGGTGAAGAAGCGGCAAACTTTTGGTGCTTTTGTTCAAAGGTGGTGCCCAAGGAGGAAAACCAGGAGTAAAGCTTCGGGAGGAAAGGATCCTCCATTAAAAAAACTTTTTACTGCTTATTCGGGAGGGGTTTTTGCCTCCCCTGTTTTGTAATAATAATACTCAGCACTCCTATATTTGTTTCTGGTCTATAATATTATAACTCTTTCTTACTTAATATAAGGTAAGTTATTGTAATTGCTTTCGCATTTTCATACCTCCGATGTTTTGTAATGTCTGCGTGATGGGTGAAACGCTCTTGGGAAAGGTAAGAAATTCAAATACCGAACTTGTCAAGTGATCAGGTGCACCTGCAGGGTCGTCTGAAGTCCGTTGGACAAGGACAACTATAGGTCGGCCTAATAACTTGGGAGGTTCCATCACATTTGGATACATGAATCTCGAGTTATGAATTTTTGAAGTCGTAAGTCTGAATTTGTCCAAATCTGAATAGAGCTATCGTTTATCACTATTTAACCTTCTTAAGTGTCTAATCAGATTGAGATAACAATACCAAAGTTGTAGAGCATTTCTTATGATTTTCAAAAAGTATTCAATCACTATTTTTGGATAAATACCTTGTATGTTATAACTAAAACAATCAACTGCTGTGCTCCTGTACTAATCAGGTTTGTAATGGATTGCTCTACTCTGTTGTGTTTATCTTGAGTGACTGATTACTTGTTTTGCTTTTGAGTGAAAATGAGTAATAATGATAGTAACTGATATAATTTGGTATATGTAAGTAAGTAGTGCACGTTCCTAAGTAGTAAATTAAATTGTTGAAGTCTAGTAAGTAATCAGCTTCGACCAACGTTATTTTAGCAAGTGTCGTTATATGGATAAGAAATACAATTAATGATATATTACCATTTCTAATAATTGTGCTGCTAATATGAATATCACTAAATAATCAACCTCAATAGATTAGTATAATAAGCAGTGTGATTAGGCCATCACTTTCTTGTGTGCTCTTGGATGTATGCTTGCATTAGAGTATTGTGAATAATTGTAAAACCCGATTAAGTGACTATTCCTTTTTAACTAAGTCCGTCTATATATAAGTCATAACAAATTTACTTGTGCTTAAGTAGTTTAATAATAAAGTAACTCAGGAATGATTAAAGTGAACGTGGTAAATGCTTGTGCTCGTGATGTCGTGTTGTGTTGGTTAAAAATAGGAAATGTTCGTCATCTTTCGAGCAGTGTTGACTTGATGTGCCCAATGACGTATAGATAGCTAGCATTAACATATGGATGTTTACGGTGTCTTCCAATTTAATGTTTAGTTCGCTTCTGTGTATTTGAATATCTTGTGCTACTTTCATTATATTCATACATATGCATCATGCATCTCATTTAGGACCGAGATATGATGATCTTGCGGGATAAAGGACGTGGAGTGGAGCTGACTCCAAGACGGTGTTGGCAGACGCCTTGAATATGGACAAACAGAACAAAGGCTAGGATAGGAGATGCTCGCCAAGCGAGTATCCCCTAGCAAACACTACCTAAGTGTCGAATTCCAGGCAAGCCCCGGTTTTATGCATAACCGTTTATATATGCTATTTTACTACACTAAATGTTTGTAGGCTTGTACCGTGCACTTAAGTGTAGGAGTTGTCTGAAAACCTAGTTGCATGAACTCAGGATTCCTTTTGAGATGGATACTAGTATGATAGGTCGAGTAGCTTCTATGCTAAATCAGGATCTCGGTAGAAGTCAAGTGATTTTTCTAGCACTCGCGCAAGGTCAGGAATTGGTTGTATCCATTTTGATAACAGAATGATGATGGTCTGTGGACAAGGATCTATGGGGATGCGTTGTCTATGAGATGAAATTGGAATAAGGATTAACGTGTGGATACCTGTGTCAAGCGTTTGAACGTACTAAACACATGTCAGGAAATATGGTAACCGGTAAGCCTAGTACCTGAGTGAAGCTGGGCGCGGACTTTTCTCCTCACTTGTCCTGAGACTGGGTCTCCCATTCTAGATATGGTGGGTACAAGTGCGGCCACTGCACGGCGGCGGCCGAGGTCAGTGGAGCATTGTACGCCAAGGCAGTGAGCCTTGGCCGCAAATGGGGATCGATGGGGACGGTTGACGTGTGTGGGGACGGAGTGCCCCTACATGTCGTGTGTTTAGGTTTACCTTGCAAGGTTAAAACTTGATTTGAATCATCTGCTTCTCGCAGCTAATGAGACTGCTTGATCCATTGTACTGCATTGAGTAATAAGTGGAAATAAGGATACTGGCAAAAGATGTTGATTGCACTAAATGATTGTTACCATGTATGCTTAGAAAGGAGCAAACCTAGCTTAATTAAATATGCTAGAACTGGAAAAGCTAAAACTTTATTTTCGACTCAGCTAGTGCTTTTGGCAAACCAAACACCTCAGCCAAACAGCTTCATTGTCTAGAGGTAGAGGAGTAGACTCCTCACACGAGGTAAGTCTAGCTGAGTATTAGTATACTCTGCCTTGCTTATGGCACAATTTTTGCAGGTACTCCTTGGATGATTGGGTTGCTGGTGTGACTTGGCCTCCATCCCTGCCACTGGGATAGACGGTCGAGTGGGTTACTGCTTCCACAGGAGAGGACCGAGAGGAGTAGCGTGGCTAGGCTTCGCCATGTTACTAGGTTTTCTCCGTTAGTTATTTCCGCTGCATTAAAAAATTATGGTTACTGTTTTTGAAACTCCGATAATGTAATCACTAATGATACTTTCTTAATTTATGGTATTATGCTTTATTGTATTTCTCTGTGCCTCACCTTTGAGTGAGCTAGTGGTATTCGATCCTAGATAAGTGGCTTTATCGGACTAGATCCGAGGGACTGACGGGTTATTCTGATTTAAGTGTGTCGTTGCCTCTAAGGCGAGACTTGGAAACTTAAGTTGGAATAATCCAGGTGGTTCTGCCACACCCTTAACATGTGCATCATTTGCATATGGACTTGTGAGGTTCGGGATGACTTGTACAACTTGAGCACTACTAATAAACAGCAAATGAAGTAAATGCACAAATTAACATGATCAAAGGCATGAAACACATGTATGCTCTAGATCAATCCAAGTTACGCGAATCTAAAACATTTAGCTCACTACGCAACCTGCAAAACCTTTTCTCATCTAAAGGCTTAGTGAAGATATCGGCTAGCTAGTTCTCGGTGCTAATGTGATACACATCGATATCTCCCTTTTACTAGTGGTCTCTTAGGAAGTGATGTCGGATGTCTATGTGCTTAGTGCGGTTGTGTTCAATAGGATTATCCGCCAAGCGGATTGCACTCTCATTGTCACATAGGAGTGGGACTTTGCTCAGATTGTAGCCATAGTCCCGAAGGGTTTGCCTCATCCAAAGCAGTTGTGCGCAACACTGTCCTGCGGTAACGTACTCAACTTCATCGGTGGATAGGGCAACAGATGTTTGTTTCATGGAACTCTAGGACACCATGGACCTTCCTAGAAATTGGCACGTCCCTAATGTGCTCTTCCTATCAACCTTGCACCCGACATAGTCGGAGTCTGATTATCCAATCAAGTCAAAGGTGGACCCCTTTAGATACCAGATCCCGAAGCAATGCGTAGAATCTAAATATCTAAGAATCTGCTTAACGGCCATAAGGTGACATTCCTTAGGGTCGGATTGAAATCGAGCACACATGCATACACTAAGCATAATGTCCGGTCTACTATCACAAAGATACAGTAATGAACTTATCATTGACCGGTATGCTTTTTGATCAACGGACTTACCTCCTTTGTTGAGGTCAAGATGCCCGTCAGTTCCCATTAGTGTCTTTGCGGGCTTAGCATCCTTCATCCCAAACCTCTTGAGAAGATCTTGAGTGTACTTCGTTTGGGAGATGAAAGTGTCGTCCTTGAGTTGCTTCACATGGAATCTAAGGAAGTAGGTCAACTCGCCCATCATCAACATCTCGAACTTTTGCTTCATCACCCTGCTAAACTCCTCACAAGACTTTTGGTTAGTAGAACCAAATATTATGTCATCGACATAAATTTGGCATACAAAAAGATCACCATTGCATGTCTTTGTGAAAAGAGTGGCATTGGCTTTCCCAACCTTGAAAGCATTAGAAATAAGGAAATCTCTAAGGCATTCATACCATGCTCTTGGGGCTTGCTTAAGTCCATAAAGCGCCTTAGAGAGCTTATATACATGGTCGGGATACCTGTCATCCTCAAAGCCAGGGGGTTGTTCCACGTATACCTCCTCCTTAATCGGTCCATTGAGGAAAGCGCTCTTCACGTCCATTTGGAACAGCCTAAAAGATTGGTGAGCAGCATAGGCTAATAATATCTGAATTGACTCTAGCCTAGCAACAGAAGCAAAAGTCTCCTCAAAATCCAAACCTGCGACTTGGGCATAACCTTTTGCCACAAGTCGAGCCTTGTTTCTTGTCACCACTCTGTGCTCGTCTTGCTTGTTGTGGAACACCCACTTAGTTCCCACAACGTTTTGCTTTGAACGCGGCACCAGGCTCCAGACTTCATTCCATTTGAAGTTGTTGAGCTCTTCCAGCATGGCCAACACCCAGTCCAGATCCTGCAAGGCCTCTTTTACCCTAAAAGGATCAATGGAAGAGACAAACGAGTAATGCTCCCAAAAATTAGATAATCGTGAGCGAGTAGTTACTCCCTTGCTGATGTCACCCAGAATCTGATTGACGGGGTGATGTCTTTGGATCGTCGCTCGAACTTGAGTTGGAGGGATCAGTGGTGCTTCTTCCTCCATAACCTATTCTTCTTGTGCTCCCCCTTGATCCTTCCCTTCTTCTTGAGGTACCTGTTCACCGTCTTGAGTTGGGGGATGCACCATTGTCGAGGAAGATGGTTGATCTTGTTCCTGTAGTTCCTGTGGTCGCACATCACCTATTGCCATCGTGCGCATTGCGGCCGTCAGAACTTCTTCTTCATCTATATCATAAAGATCAACTTGCTCTCTTGGAGAGCCATTAGTCTCATCAAATACAACATCGCTAGAGACTTCAACTAATCCTGATGATTTGTTGAAGACCTTATACGCCTTTGTATTTGAGTCATATCCTAGTAAAAAACCTTCTACTGCCTTGGGAGCAAATTTAGATTGTCTACCTTTCTTCACCAGAATGTAGCATTTGCTCCTAAATACATGAAAATAGGAAACACTTGGTTTGTTACCAGTAAGGATTTCGTAGGAGGTCTTCTTGAGGAGACGGTACAGGTAGAGCCGATTAATGGCATGGCAAGCTGTGTTCACAGTTTCCGACCAAAACCACTCAGGCATCTTGTACTCTCCAAGCATCGTTCTTGCCATGTCGATTAGCATACTGTTCTTCCTCTCCACCACACCATTTTGCTGTGGTGTGTAGGGAGTGGAGAACTCGTGCTTGATGCCTTCCTCCTCAAGGTACTCTTCCACTTGTAAATTCTTGAACTCGGATCCATTGTCGCTTCTTATCTTATTCACCTTAAGCACAAACTCATTTTGAGCTCTCCTTAAGAAGCGCTTAGGGTCCCTTGGGTTTCTGATTTATCCTGCAAAAAGAATACCCAAGTGAAGCGGGAAAAATCATCAACAATTACAAGATCATACTTACTTCCCTCGATGCTGAGGTAGGCAATGGGTCTAAAGAGGTCCATGTGAAGAAGCTCAGTGGTCTTGATGTTGTCATCACATTCTTGCTGTGATGGGTGCTTCCCGCCTGTTTCCCTTCCTGACATGCTGCACAAGGCCTGTCTTGAATGGTTAGTCCTAACACATGATCTCTCTTTAGAAGCAAATGAAGGTTCTTCATCCCAACATGTGCTAGACGGCGATGCCACAGCCAGCCCATATTAGTCTTAGCTATTAAGCATGCATCTAGATCGGCATTCTCTTTCGAAAAATCAACTAAGTAGAGTTCGCCGTCTAATACACCCTTAAAAGCTAATGAACCATCACTCCTTCTAAAGACAAATACATCAACATTTGTAAACAAACAATTGTAACCCATGTGACACAATTGACTTACAGATAGAAGATTGTACCCAAGCGACTCTACTAGAAATACATTTGATATTGAGTGCTCTTTAGTGATGGCTATCTTGTCCAAGCCCTTGACCTTGCCTTAGTTCCCATCTCCAAAGATGATCGTATCCTAGGAATCCTTGTTCTTGACGTAGGAGGTGAACATCTTCTTCTCCCCCGTCATGTGGTTTGTGCATCCGCTGTCGATAATCCAGCTTGAGCCCCCGGATGCATAAACCTGCAAGGCAATTTAAGCTTGGGTTTAGATATCCAACTCTTGTTGGGTCCTACAAAGTTAGTCACAATAGTTTTTGGAACCCATATGCAAGTTTTGTCTCCCTTGCATTTGGATCCCAACTTCCTAGCAACTACTTTTGCATTCATACATGAAAGTACAAAAGAAGTGTTGCAAGCATGAAAAACAGTAGTAGGTTCATTGCACATTTTCCTAGAAGCACGAGTAGCATAATTTTTCCTAGGCCTACTTCTACCATAAGCATAAGTAGAGCTAGAAGCAACCATAGCATGAGAAGTTTGATATCTAGGTAAAACAGCATGATCATAGCATCTATTATCATGGCCACACCTATTAAATTTTCTATCATAAATATAAGCATGGTTCTTTTAAAGACTACTAGCCATATGGGCCTTCCCTTTCTCCTTGTTAAGAACGGGAGTCCTTTGGCTTGTTAAGTTCTTGGTTTCCTTTCGAAAACCAAGCCCATCCTTAATTGAGGGGTGTCTACCAACAGGGTAGGCATCCCTAGCAAATTTTAATTTATCAAAATCATCTTTGCAAGTCTTAAGTTGAGCATTAAGACTTGCCACCTCATTGTTTAATTTAGCAATGGTGACAGTATGTTCATCAAAATTAACATCTTTACACCTATTGCAAATAACTACATGTTCTATACATGAACTAGTTGCATTTGCTTTCTCTAGCTTAGTATTTAATTCACCATTTAAATTCTTTAAGCTAGATATAGATTCATGACAGGTAGACACTTTAGAAGATAGCAGTTCATTCTTCTTAATTTCTAAAGCAAGGGATTTTTGAACACTAACAAATTTATCATGTTCTTCATACAAAATGTCCTCTTGCTTTTCTAGAGGTCTATCCTTTTCATTAAGAGCATCAATTAATTCATTAATTTTCTCTACTTTGGCTCTATCTAAACCTTTAAACAAATCAGAGTAATCTACTTCATCATCGGAAGATTCCTCATCGCTAGAAGAAGAGTACTTGGGGGTTTCTCGAATATGTACCTTCTTCTCCTTGGCCATAAGGCAAGTATGGAGTTCGTTGGGGAAGAGCAAAGACTTGTCGAAGACCGAGGAAACCAGTCCTTCATCGTCGAAGTCGGATGAAGAGCTGTCAAAATCCCATTCCTTTCCAAGATGCGCCTCGCCCTTCACCTTCCTGTAATTCTTCTTCTTCTCCTTCTTCCGATGTCTTTCTTGTACCTGGTCATTTTCATTATCGGGACATTGAGCAATAAAATGACCAGTCTTACCGCATTTGAACCAGGAGCGCTTTCCCTTTGTATTATTATTGTTGGGGTACTCTTTGTGTCCTTTGAGCGTGGTCTTGAAACGCTTGATGATAAGTGCCATTTAATCCTCATTGAGCCCGGCGGCCTCCACTTGTGCTACCTTGCTTGTTAGCGCCTCCTTGCTGCTAGTTGCTTTGAGAGCAACGGGCTGCGGCTCGTAGATGGGTAGTGTGGTAGAACCTCCCAAGGTATCGGGCCCACATGCACCTGTCCTTGTATCAAAGACCTCAGATGGCCATGCATGCGCACCAAATAACTTAACAGGATCTGTCTGAGTGCCCCAAGGACCTCGGATAAACCACTTACAACCAAGATCGCGAGATTAAGCAACACAAATCACACACACCAATATTTTTGCAGTGGAAATCTGATTACCAAATTTTACAAGTTACAAAAATTTTACATTATATTCATCGGAGTGATTACAGAAGTATAAGTTTGAAATATATGCTAGCTCAAGTGACCATCCTCAATAAGAAGTATAGAAGAGTTACTTAGACTTATAAGAAAGCCGAGCCCACTGGCACTTAACACCATCAACAACAGCACAAGGTTAGAACCTGAAAAACAATAGGGAATAAAACCCTGAGTACGGAATTACTTAGCAAGACTTACCCGACTAAAGAAAAGACTCTCAAGGGTATGCTGGCTCTAAAAGGACTCAAGGGTATCTAGGCCCCTGGTTGGTTTTAGTGATTAATGAAAACGTAATATTATATGTGACTAACGTGTGTTTTGCAGAGACAAATGGTAAGTTAGGTCGCATGACAGGTAGAAGTACTACAACCGTGAAAACAATCCCGGAGATAAGAACTCGAAGCGACGGCTAAAACGACGAAACAAAAGGTGAAGGTCTACGGAGTCCGAGTGTCAAGGAGATGTGGACACTCGCGATTTAGTTAGGTCTTTTATTCTCTTTTAGCCGTACTATAAAGAGGGGTTGTCGATGAGTAGTTTGACCAAGATAGTTCTAGTGCAGTGTTGGTGCACAATCACACTCATATACAGTGCTAGGTGTCACTCTAGAACTCACTCACAAGTTAGAACGAAAACCGATTTAAAAATCAGCTGAAAAACAAGAAGTAGGGTTTCTGTCCCTGGGGGCACCAGACTGTCCGGTGTGCACCGGACTATCCGGTGCACCCTCTGCCATGTGGGACCAGGCTGGTCCGAGGAAGAAGCTTCCTCCACAGAAAACCCGAGAGCGCCTGTTTCAGAGTTGAATTTTAGTGGCGCACCGGACATCGCACCGGACTGTCCGGTGTGCACCGGACAGTGACTGTTCACTCTCCGGTGTGCCATGAGTCCAACGGCTAGCTGTCAGAACTAGCCGTTGGAAACGACCGGTGGCGCACCGGACTGTGCGGTGCGCCAGTGCGCAGAAAGTTGGCTGTAACGGCTAGTTGGTGGGTGAGGGCTATTTATACCCCTTCCACCCACCATATTCAATGTCTTGCACTCCACATTTATTCCAGCACATTGCTAGAGCATTACAAGCACCAAAAGCCTTGTGAGGAGATTAGAGAATCTTAATCCGCGTTTGTTCCTCATTAGCGCTAGCGAGAGCCACCTAGAGCACACACCACTTGCATTAGGCTTCTCTTGGTCAAACGAAAGTCTACGGCTTGTTACTCTTGGTGATCGGCATCACCTAGACGGCTTGGTGGCGTTGGGAGCTCGGTGATCACCGTGAAGATCTTGTTGGTGACCCGACTCAAGTTTGTAAGCGGTCTCGAGGGATCCACCGCGCTGGAGTGGCAAAGGATCATCTCGTAGTGAGCACTTGGTTCTTGCGAGGACCAAGGGGGAGCGATACCCTTGCACGGGTGCTCCAACGAGGACTAGTGGAGAGTGCCGACTCTTCGATACCTCGGGAAAAATTGGAGGAGTCTTCTAAACCTTGCTTTACATTCCGCACTTAATTCAAGCACTTTACATTGTGTATTTGTTTAGCAAGTATTTGAAGTATTGTCTTAGCATTGTTGCATTTCTAGTATTATATTCTTAGTGCTAGTTGTTGGGGTGAAGTTGGGCTCTTGCTTAGCTCTTGCTTAGGTTTTAATTAGTGTTGATTTTTAGAAAAGCCCAATTCACCCCCCCTCTTGGGCATCGTGATCCTTTCAATTGGTATCGGAGCCTTGTTGCTCATAGAATTAGCTTAACCGCTAGAGTTACGATGTCCGGTGGGGATGGACCTCCTCCTGTTTTTGATGGTGACGATTTTCCTTATTGGAAAATTCGTATGGAAGCATACTTAGAGGCTATAGACATTGGTGTCTATAAGGCCGCCACACAAGGATTCCCCGAACCTAGAGATCGCACAAATCTTGTAGGTGATGAGTTCAATTATGAGAAATGGAATGCTAAGGCCAAAAACACCCTTTTTAGAGGCCTTTGCAAAGATGTGTTCAATAGAGTAAGAAATCATAAAAATGCTCATGATTTGTGGATGGACATTTGTGCTTTACATGAAGGAACTAGAAGTGAGCGTGAGGAGAGATATCACATAGCCATGAGAAAGTTAAATTCTTTTGAAATGCTTGCTAATGAAAATGCTAATGCCATGTACTCACGTCTCAATATTCTTGTAGAGGAAGTTAATGGATTGGGGCTTACTCAAATCTCACAACCGGATGTTGTGAGGAAGATTCTCAGTGTCCTCCCAATAGACAAATATGGACACATTGTCACTGTGCTACATCAAATGGATCTTTCAGTTACTACACCTACACAGATTTTGGGAAAGATCAATGCCCATGAGATGTACATGCACATAAACAACAAAGAAGAATCATCTTCCAAAAGAAAGGATTTGGCTCTCAAAGCAAATCATGAAAGAAAAGGAAAATCCAAAGTACAAATTGAGGAAGAATCCTCAAGTGATGATGACCTTGATGCTAACATTGCCTTGATGGTGAGGAAGACCACCAAGATGTTAAAGAAGCTCAACAGGGAAGGCATCAAATTTGATTCAAGAAAGAAGAAATTCTTTTCCAGGAAAAGAAAGCCCATCTCTGAGATGGATTGCTATAACTGTGGAGAGCTTGGTCATCTTGCTCATCAATGTACCAAGCCCAAGAAGAACAAGTTCAAGGGCAAGAAAGAAGATGACAGCGACGATGAAAAGAAGGAAAAGAAATTTTTCGAGAGGAAAGATGGGAAGCAAAAGAGGTTCCACAAGAAGAATGGAAAGGCATATATTGTTGGCGACTGGCTCACCGACATCGAATCATCAAGTGAGTCTTCTTCAAGTGAAGAAGAGAATGATGAAAAAGTTGCCGCCATCGCCGGGGACTTCTCTTCACCACCACCATCGCCATCATCAACTTCTCACCTATGCCTCATGGCTAGGGGTGAACGGAAGGTACAAAATGATATTAATATTGCTGATGATAGTGATAGTGATAGTGATGAGGAATTTGCTTCACCTTCATATGATGAGTTAGCTGACTTGCTTAAAGAATATACTCAAATCATTAGAAAGTCAAAAGCTAAATGTGATAGGTTGAAAAATGAAAATGAATCTTTAAATGCCAAATATGACATAGTTATAAAGGCTAGTGATGAAATAAAAGAAGAGAATAAAACTATGTCATCAACTATAAATGAGCTCACAAACTCCCTAAAAGATGCTAAGGAAAAATGTGACAAATTAAATGAAGCTAATAGGGAGTTGCAAAATAGATTAGTAAAGATCAAGCAAGACTATACTCAAATTAAATTTGATCATGACAATCTTCTTGTTGAGAATGAACTTTTATCTTGCAAAACACATGAGGCTATTAACCCTGTTGTTAAGTTTGATGTAGCAACCTCATGTGATGATTTGAGTCAAGAAGAGCAAACTAGTCTACATGCTGAATTGACTGAAAAAGTTGAAGTCCTGACTTTAGACAACCAAAAATTGAAGAATTACTTGACTGATGCAACTACTAGAGGAAAGGTTGCTGTTGAGAACAATGATTTCAACAATGAGTTGGCAGTGGATAATCAAAGGCTTAAAAATTAGGTCAAGAAACTAAAAAGTGAAAATGAACATCTTGCAACAAGTGTGCAAAAGTTCAACAAGGGTCAATACCTCCAAAATGAGCTACTTATGAACACTGTTATGAAAAACAACAAGAGTGGTATCGGATACAATGCTTTTGTGCAAAAGAAAGCTAACACTCAATACAAGCCAAAGCAGACTCACAAGCCTATCAAATGCTTTGAGTGTGGAAATGAAGGTCATTTTGCCCACAACTGCAAAGCCAAACCACCAACTCCCTTGCCTAAGCACTCAAGACCATTTGCTTTCAATGCTCATTATGTTCTAAGAAAGGTTGCAAATGGAAAGGTTAAAGTTACATTCCTAGGTCCACCAAACAAGAGTAGACCTAGACAAATCTGGGTGGCAAAGTCCTTAATTGAGAGAGTCACTGGTCCTATGCAATATAGGGCCCTCAAAACTCAAGCTTGAAATGTCTGTGGATGTAGGTGAACTACAAGACCGGTGGGAGTCATTGGGTTATTGACAGTGGATGCACACAACATATGACAGGCAACCCACGGATGTTCACCTCACTGGATGAAAATGTTGATGGTCAAGATAAAATCATATTTGGAGACAATTCAAAAGGAAAAGTGCAAGGACTTGGCAAGGTGGCAATCTCAAATGATTTATCAATATCAAATGTTCTCTTAGTTGCACCTTTGAGCTTCAATTTATTATTAGTGGGTCAACTCTGTGATCTTGGACTTCAATGCTTATTCACTCCAACAGAGGTTATTGTAACAAAGATGGATGATGAATCAATGGTATTCAAGGGATTTAGATACAAAAACCTCTACTTAGTGGATTTCACTTCAGAAGATGCAGACTTAATGTTGGGGGCCTTCGTCCTCCGAAGGTCCTCAAAAACATGATTTGACAATGTTTTCCAAGTGGATTATGTGAACAGGTATCTTCGGACTCAGAATTATGAACATAAAGCACGGTCAGGACGAAGCCTAAACCAGACGAAGAACGAGCTGATTACCAACTACGAAGGATGGTGCACAGCCGAAGCTGTGCGCAGGGAAGCTTCGTCGCGATAGTAGAAAGGGGAACCGACTTAAAGATGAAAAGACTACGTGGGCCTTGACAGATTTCCATAAGCCATTAACAAATGTAATGGACATGGATGTAATTTTACGTGGGCTGCGTCCCGCGTCTATAAATAGATGAACAGTACTCCCGTACTGTTCACGCTGACTTGGCATTCGCTTTTGCGTCACGCTTGTACCTTCTACCTTCTCTCAGGACCGAAGGTATTTTTGTAATTTGAAATCATTTCTATTTTTTCCATGTTAATAAAATAGAAATGATTTTATGATGATGTCTAAATTATATTTCATGTTTTATATGAATCCTTCGTCATTATTTGTTATATTTACGAAGGTATGTTTCTTATGACCTTCGTCCGAAACTCATTATTCCCGAAGGGGCATAATGTCTTGAAGGACGAAGGGCTTTAGCACTTAACACTTTTTGTGTTGCCTTGTTCTTAATTCGAAGCATTTGAGAACAAGTCCCCAACACTTAAGAACTTGCCTCTTCACCAAAGCTTCACTTGGATGGCTCTGGAATAGGAGGCTTGCACATGTTGGGATGAGCACACTCAAGAAGGTATTAAAGAAAGACATGGTTAGAGGATTAAATGATGTGGTGTTTGAAAAAGACAAGCCATGTAGTGCATGTCAAGCTGGAAAGCAAGTTGCTAATACACATCCTACTAAAGCTTTCATGTCAACATCAAGGCCACTGGAACTACTTCATATGGATTTATTTGGACCTACAAATTATGTAAGTGCTGGTGGCAACCTCTACTGTCTAGTGATTGTTGATGACTTCTCAAGATACACTTGGGTGTTCTTTCTCCATGATAAATCTGAAGTTGCATCTATATTCAAGAAGTTTGCCAAGAAAGAACAAAATGAATTTGATTGCAAGATCAAAAAGATTAGAAGTGATAATGGCAAAGAATTTGACAACACCAACATTCATGAGTACTGTGATGAAATTGGGATCAAGCATGAAGTATCTGCCACATACACACCTCAACAAAATGGAGTTGTTGAAAGGAAAAATAGGACCTTGATCACTCTTGCAAGAACAATGATTGATGAGTATAACACACCGGAGAGGTTTTGGGCCGAAGCTGTCAACACTGCATGTTATGCATCAAACAGGCTATTTCCTCACCGGCTACTTGCGAAGACTCCCTATGAACTGCTAAATGGGAAAAAGCCAGACGTCTCCTTCTTTCGGGTGTTTGGATGCAAATGCTACATCTTCAAGAAACGCCATCACCTAAGGAAGTTTCAAAGAATTTGTGATATTGGTTTTCTTTTGGGTTATTCATTAAAGTCCAAAGCATATCGAGTATTCAATCATGCCACTGGCGTGGTAGAAGAAACATATGATGTGGAATTTGATGAGACTAATGGCTCCCAAGGAGCACTTGAGAATTTTGATGATGTAGGTGATGAGCCACTTAGGGAAGCAATGAAGAACATGCCAATTGGAGCTATCAAACCAAAAGAAGATGAAGAAGAGGTGCAAAACATTGACAGACCTTCTTCATCAAATGTACCACAAGATGATGATAAAGATGAGAGGCATGCTGAAAGTCACCTAGAGGGGGGGGTGAATAGGGCGAAACTGAAAATCTCAAAAATAATCACAACTACAAGCCGGGTTAGCGTTAGAAATATAAACGAGTCCGCGAGAGAGGGTGCAAAACAAATCGCAAGCAAATGAAGAGTGAGACACGCGGATTTGTTTTACCGAGGTTCGGTTCTCGCAAACCTACTCCCCGTTGAGGAGGCCACAAAGGCCGGGTCTCTTTCAACCCTTCCCTCTCTCAAACGGTCCCTCGGACCGAGTGAGCTTTTCTTCTTCTCAATCAAACGGGAACAAAACTTCCCCGCAAGGGCCACCACACAATTGGTGCCTCTTGCCTTGGTTACAATTGAGTTTTGATCACAAGAACAAGTGAGAAAGAAAGAAAGCGATCCAAGCGCAAGAGCTCAAAAGAACACGGCAAATCTCTCTCGCTAGTCACTAAAGGCTTGAGTGGAATTGGAGAGGATTTGATCTCTTTTGTGTGTCTAGAATTGAATGCCTAGCTCTTGTAAGTGGTTGGAAGTTGGAAAACTTGGATGCAATGAATGGTGGGGTGGTTGGGGTATTTATAGCCCCAACCACCAAACATGACCGTTGGCTGGAGGCTTCTGTTCGATGGCGCACCGGACAGTCCGGTGCACACCGGACAGTCCGGTGCCCCTGCCACGTCATCACTGCCGTTGGATTCTGACCGTTGGAGCTTCTGACTTCTGGGCCCGCCTGGATGTCCGGTGCACACCGGACAACAACTATTCATTGTCCGGTGCGCCGGTATGGGCACGCCTGACGACTGCGCGCGCAGAACGCGCATTAAATGCGCCGCAGGGAGCCGTTGGCGCTGAAATAGCCGTTGCTCCGCTGGCACACCGGACAGTCCGGTGCACACCGGACAGTCCGGTGAATTTTAGCGGAGCGGCTGCCGCGCGAACCCGAGGCTGGCGAGTTCCGGAGACCGCGCTTCCTTGGAGCACCGGACATGTCCGGTGCACACCGGACAGTCCGGTGAATTATAGCGCGCCGGCTTCCGAGAAATCCCGAGGGCGAAGAGTTTGAGTTGGAGTCCTCTGGGCGCACCGGACACTGTCCGGTGCACACCGGACAGTCCGGTGCCTCCAGCCAGAGGTGCCCTCGGTTGCCTCTTTGCTCCTTAGTTGAATCCAAAACTTGATCTTTTTATTGGCTAAGTGTGAACCTTT
Source organism: Zea luxurians (assembly GCA_029449295.1). Lineage (NCBI taxonomy): Eukaryota > Viridiplantae > Streptophyta > Magnoliopsida > Poales > Poaceae > Zea > Zea luxurians. The sequence goes on from JAOPSE010000050.1 coordinate 16,988,527, forward strand.
TGCACCTGTATAACTTATGCACTAGAGCAAACTAGTTAGTCCAATATTTGTGTTGGGCAATTCAACCACCAAAATTATTTAGGGACTAGGTGTAAGCCTAATTCCCTTTTAATCTCCCCCTTTTTGGTGATTGATGCCAACACAAACCAAAGCAAATATAGAAGTGCATAATTGAACTAGTTTGCATAATGTAAGTGCAAAGGTTGCTTGGATTTGAGCCAATATAAATACTTATATGAATGCGCATGGATTGTTTCTTTGTTTTTGACATATTGGACCTTATTTGCACCATAAGTTTTGTTTTTGCAAACTCTTTTGTAAATTCTTTTCAAAGTCATTTTGCAAGACAGTCAAAGGTAAATGAATAAGATTTGCAAAGCATTTTCAAGTTTTGAAATTTTCTTCCTTTGACCCAAATGCTTTTCCTTTGACTAAACAAAACTCCCCCTCAAATAAAGTCTCCTCTTAGTGTTCAAGAGGGTTTTAAGACATCAATTTTGAAAATACTACTTGCTCCCCCTTTAGAACACAAAGAGATACCAATTTTGAAATTTACCAATTGAAAATCATTAATTTTAAAATTAGGGTGGTGGTGCGGTCCTTTTGCTTTGGGCTCATATTTTCTCCCCCTTTAGCATGAATCACCAAAAACGGAATCATTAGAGCCCAAGGAAGTAGTTTCTCCCCCTTTGGTCATGAAATGAATGAGTGAAGATTATACCAAAGTTGGAGAGATGCCCGGAGTGACGGCGAAGGATGAGTACTAGAGTGGAGTGGAAGCCTTGTCTTCGCCGAAGACTCCATTCCCTTTCAATATACCTATGACTTGGTTTGAAATACACTTGAAAACACATTAGTCATAGCATATATAAAAGAGACATGATCAGAGGTATATTTATGAGTTATGTGTGCAAGACTAGCAAAAGAAATTCCTAGAATCAAGAATATTGAGCTCATGCCTAAGTCTGGTAAAAGATTGTTCATCAAGTGGCTTGGTAAAGATATCGGCTAATTGATCTTTAGTATTAATGTAAGAAATCTCGATATCCCCCTTTTGTTGGTGATCCCGAAGAAAATGATACCGAATGGCTATGTGTTTAGTGCGACTATGCTCGACGGGATTGTCGGCCATTTTGATTGCACTCTCATTGTCACATAGCAAAGGGACTTTGGTTAATTTGTAACCGTAGTCCCGCAGGGTTTGCCTCATCCAAAGCAATTGCGCGCAACAATGGCCTGCGGCAATATACTCGGCTTCGGCGGTGGAAAGAGCGACCGAATTTTGCTTCTTTGAAGCCCATGACACCAAGGATCTTCCCAAGAACTGGCAAGTCCCCGATGTGCTCTTCCTATTAATCTTACACCCTGCCCAATCGGCATCCGAATATCCAATCAAATCAAAAGTGGATCCCCGAGGGTACCAAAGCCCAAACTTAGGAGTATAAGCCAAATATCTCAAGATTCGTTTTACGGCCGTAAGGTGTGATTCCTTAGGGTCGGCTTGGAATCTTGCACACATGCATACGGAAAGCATAATGTCCGGTCGAGATGCACATAAATAAAGCAATGAACCAATCATCGACCGGTATACCTTTTGATCCACGGACTTACCTCCCGTGTCGAGGTCGAGATGCCCATTTGTTCCCATGGGTGTCTTGATGGGCTTGGCATCCTTCATTCCAAACTTGCTTAGAATGTCTTGAGTATACTTTGTTTGGCTAATGAAGGTGCCCTCTTGGAGTTGCTTGACTTGGAATCCTAGAAAATACTTCAACTCCCCCATCATAGACATCTCGAACTTCTGTGTCATGATCCTACTAAATTCTTCACATGTAGATTTGTTAGTAGACCCAAATATGATATCATCAACATAAATTTGGCATACAAACAAATCATTGTCGAGGGTTTTAGTGAACAAGGTAGGATCGGCTTTGCCGACTTTGAAGCCATTTGCAATAAGGAAATCTCTAAGGCATTCATACCATGCTCTTGGGGCTTGCTTGAGCCCATAAAGCGCCTTAGAGAGCCTATAAACATGGTTAGGATACTCACTGTCTTCAAAGCCGGGAGGTTGCTCAACATAGACCTCCTCCTTGATTGGTCCATTGAGGAAGGCACTCTTCACGTCCATTTGATAAAGCTTGAAGCCATGGTAAGTAGCATAGGCCAATAAAATACGAATTGACTCAAGCCTAGCTACGGGTGCATAGGTTTCTCCAAAATCCAAACCTTCGACTTGTGAATACCCCTTGGCCACGAGTCGAGCTTTGTTCCTTGTCACCACACCATGCTCGTCTTGCTTGTTGCGGAAGACCCACTTGGTTCCTACAACATTTTGATTAGGACGTGGAACTAAGTGCCATACCTCATTCCTTGTGAAATTGTTGAGCTCCTCTTGCATCGCCATCACCCAATCCGAATCTTGAAGTGCTTCCTCTACCCTGTGTGGCTCAATAGAGGAAACAAACGAGTAATGTTCACAAAAATGTGCAACACGAGATCGAGTAGTTACCCCCTTATGAATGTCGCCGAGGATGGTGTCGACGGGGTGATCTCGTTGTATTGCTTGGTGGACTCTTGCGTGTGGCGGCCTTGGTTGTTCATCCTCCTTGTCTTCATCATTTGTATCTCCCCCTTGATCGTTGCCGTCATTTTGAGGTGGCTCATCTTCTTGTTCAATATCTTGAGCCTCATCCTCAATTTGAGTTGGTGGAGATGCTTGTGTGGAGGAGGATGGTTGATCTTGTGCATGTGGAGGCTCTTCGGATTCCTTAGGACACACATCCCCAATGGACATGTTCCTTAGCGCTGTGCATGGAGCCTGTTCTTCACCTATCTCATCAAGGTCAACTTGCTCTACTTGAGAGCCGTTAGTTTCATCAAACACAACGTCACAAGAAACTTCAACAAGTCCTGAGGACTTGTTAAAGACTCTATATGCCCTTGTGTTTGAGTCATATCCTAGTAAAAAGCCTTCTACAGTTTTAGGAGCAAATTTAGATTTTCTACCTCTTTTGACAAGAATAAAACATTTGCTACCAAAAACTCTAAAATATGAAATATTTGGCTTTTTACCGGTTAGGAGTTCATAAGATGTCTTCTTGAGGATTCGGTGAAGATATAACCGGTTGATGGCGTAGCAGGCGGTGTTGACCGCCTCGGCCCAAAACCGATCCGGTGTCTTGTACTCATCAAGCATGGTTCTTGCCATGTCCAATAGAGTTCGATTCTTCCTTTCCACTACACCATTTTGTTGTGGAGTGTAGGGAGAAGAGAACTCATGCTTGATGCCCTCCTCCTCAAGGAAGCCTTCGATTTGAGAGTTCTTGAACTCCGTCCCATTATCGCTTCTAATTTTCTTGATCCTTAAGCCGAACTCATTTTGAGCCCGTCTCAAGAATCCCTTTAAAGTCTCTTGGGTATAAGATTTGTCCTGTAAAAAGAACACCCAAGTGAAGCGAGAATAATCATCCACAATTACAAGACAATACTTACTACCGCCGATGCTCATGTAAGCGATCGGGCCGAATAAATCCATGTGTAGAAGCTCCAGTGGCCTGTCGGTAGTCATGATGTTTTTGTGTGGATGATGGACACCAACTTGCTTCCCGGCTTGGCATGCGCTACAAATCCTGTCTTTCTCAAAATGAACATTGGTTAGTCCTAAAATGTGTTCTCCCTTTAGAAGCTTGTGAAGATTCTTCATTCCAACATGGGCTAGTCGGCGGTGCCAAAGCCAACCCAAGTTAGTCTTAGCAATCAAGCAAGTGTCGAGTTCAGCTCTATCAAAATCTACCAAGTATAGCTGACCCTCTAACACTCCCTTGAATGCTATTGAATCATCACTTCTTCTAAAGACAGTAACACCTATATCAGTAAAAAGACAGTTGTAGCCCATTTGACATAATTGGGATACGGAAAGCAAATTGTAATCTAAAGAATCTACAAGAAAAACATTGGAAATAGTATGGTCAGGTGATATAGCTATTTTACCCAATCCTTTGACCAAACCTTGATTTCCATCCCCGAATGTGATAGCTCGTTGGGGATCTTGGTTTTTCTCATATGAGGAGAACATCTTTTTCTCCCCTGTCATGTGGTTTGTGCATCCGCTGTCGAGTATCCAACTTGAGCCCCCGGATGCATAGACCTGCAAAACAATTTTAGTTCTTGATTTTAGGTACCCAAACGGTTTTGGGTCCTTTAGCATTAGATACAAGAACTTTGGGTACCCAAACACAAGTCTTGGAGCCCTTGTGTTTGCCCCCAACAATTTTGGCAACTACCTTGCCTGATTTGTTAGTTAAAACATAAGATGCATCAAAAGTTTTAAATGAAATGGCATGATCATTTGATGCATTAGGAATTTTCTTTCTAGGCAACTTGGCATGAGTTGGTTGCCTAGATCTAGATGTCTCACCCTTATACATAAAAGCATGATTAGGGCCAGAGTGAGACTTCCTAGAATGAATTTTCCTAATCTCGCTCTCAGGATAGCCGGCAGGGTACAAAATGTAACCCTCGTTATCCTGAGGCATGGGAGCCTTGCCCTTAACAAAGTTAGATAAGTTCTTTGGAGGGGCATTAATTTTGACATTGTCTCCCTTTTGGAAGCCAATGCCGTCCTTGATGCCAGGGCGTCTCCCATTATAGAGCATGCTTCTAGCAAATTTAAATTTTTCATTTTCTAAGTCATGCTCACTAATCTTAGCATTTAGTTGAGCTATGTGATCATTTTGTTTTTTAATTAAGGCTAGGTGATCATGAATAGCATCAACATTAATATCTCTACATCTAGTACAAATGGAAATATGCTCAGTAGATGTAGAAGGTTTGCAAGATTTTAATTCAATGACCTTAGCATGCAACAAATCATTTTTAGTTCTAAGGTCGGAAATAGTAGCATTGCGAACATCAAAATCCTTAGCCTTAGCAATTAATTTCTCATTCTCATTTCTAAGGCTAGCAAGAGAAATGTTCAATTCTTCAATCCTAGCAAGCAAATCATCATTATCATTTCTAGGATTTGGATTTGAAACCTTGCAAATATGAGAATCAACCTTAGCTAACAAATTAGCATTTTCATTTCTAAGGTTGTCTATAGTTTCATGGCAAGTACTTAGCTCACTAGACAATTTTTCACATTTTTCTATTTCTAGAGCATAAGCATTTTTAACCTTAACATGCTTCTTATTTTCTTTAATAAGGAAGTCCTCTTGAGAATCCAAGAGATCATCCTTCTCATGTATAGCACTAATCAATTCATTTAATTTTTCTTTTTGTTGCATGTTGAGGTTAGCAAAAAGAATGCGCAAGTTATCTTCCTCATTTTTATCATCATCCTCATCACTAGATGTTTCATATTTAGTGGAGGACCTTGATTTCACCTTATTTTTGCCGTCCTTGGCCATGAGACACTTGTGGCCGACGTTGGGGAAGAGGAGGCCCTTGGTGACGGCGATGTTGACGGCGTCCTCGTCGTCGGAGGAGTCGCTTGAGCTTTCGTAGGAGTCCCACTCCCGACAAACATGGGCATCGCCGCCCTTCTTCTTGTAGTACTTCTTCTTTTCTCTCCTCTTTCCCTTCTTGTCGTCGCCCCTGTCACTGTCACTAGACATAGGACATTTTGCAATAAAATGACCGGGCTTACCACACTTGTAGCAAACCTTCTTGGAACGGGATTTGTAATCCTTCCCCTTCCGTTGCTTGAGGATTTGCCGAAAGCTTTTGATGATTAGGGCCATCTCCTCGTTGTCGAGCTTGGAGGCGTCAATCGGTTGTCTACTTGGTGTAGACTCCTCCTTCTCCTCCGTTGCCTTGAAGGCCACCGGTTGCGCCTCAGATGTGGAAGGCTCGTCAAGCTCGTTGATCTTCTTTGAGCCCTTAATCATGCATTCAAAGCTTACAAAATTCCCGATAACTTCCTCGGGGGTCATTAGTGGATATCTAGGATTACCACGAATTAATTGTACTTGAGTGGGGTTAAGGAAAATAAGTGCTCTTAAAATAACCTTAACCACCTCGTGGTCATCCCACTTTTTGCTCCCGAGGTTGCGCACTTGGTTCACCAAGGTCTTGAGCCGGTTGTACATATCTTGTGGCTCCTCCCCTTGGCGAAGACGGAAGCGACCGAGCTCCCCCTCGATCGTTTCCCGCTTGGTGATCTTTGTGAGTTCATCACCCTCGTGCGCCGTCTTGAGTAGGTCCCAAATCTCCTTCGCGTTCTTCAACCCTTGCACTTTGTTGTATTCCTCCTTGCTTAGAGAGGCAAGGAGAATGGTTGCGGCTTGGGAGTTGAAGTGCTCGATTTGGGCCACTTCGTCCGTGTCGTAGTCCTCATCCCCTACAGATGGTACCTGTACACCATACTCAACAACATCCCATATACTTTTGTGGAGAGAGGTTAGATGAAATCGCATTAAATTACTCCACATAGCATAATCTTCACCATTAAAAGTTGGTGGTTTGCCTAATGGGACGGAAAGTAAAGGTGTATGTTTAGGAATGCGAGGGTAGCGTAGGGGAATCTTACTATACTTCTTACGCTCTTGGCATTTAGAAGAGACGGATGCCTCGTCGGAGCCGGAGGTGGATGTCGATGAAGTGTCGGTCTCGTAGTAGACCACCTTCCTCATCCTCTTGTGCTTGTCCCCACTCCGATGCGGCTTGTGAGAAGAAGATTTTTCCTTCTTCTCCTTGTGGTGAGAAGAGGAAGATCTTTTCTCCTTTCGCTTGGAGGAGCTCTTCTTCTTCTCCCTTCTCTTGGTGCGGGACTCTTCCGATGAAGTGCTCCCTTGGCTTGTAGTGGGCTTGTTATCGCCGGTCTCCATCTCCCTCTTGGTGTGATCTCCCGACATCACTTCGAGCGGTTAGGCTCTAATGAAGCACCGGGCTTTGATACCAATTGAAAGTCGCCTAGAGGGGGGGGGTGAATAGGGCGAAACTGAAAATCTCAAAAATAATCACAACTACAAGCCGGGTTAGCGTTAGAAATATAAACGAGTCCGCGAGAGAGGGTGCAAAACAATCGCAAGCAAATGAAGAGTGAGACACGCGGATTTGTTTTACCGAGGTTCGGTTCTCGCAAACCTACTCCCCGTTGAGGAGGCCACAAAGGCCGGGTCTCTTTCAACCCTTCCCTCTCTCAAACGGTCCCTCGGACCGAGTGAGCTTTTCTTCTTCTCAATCAAACGGGAACAAAACTTCCCCGCAAGGGCCACCACACAATTGGTGCCTCTTGCCTTGGTTACAATTGAGTTTTGATCACAAGAACAAGTGAGAAAGAAAGAAAGCGATCCAAGCGCAAGAGCTCAAAAGAACACGGCAAATCTCTCTCGCTAGTCACTAAAGGCTTGAGTGGAATTGGAGAGGATTTGATCTCTTTTGTGTGTCTAGAATTGAATGCCTAGCTCTTGTAAGTGGTTGGAAGTTGGAAAACTTGGATGCAATGAATGGTGGGGTGGTTGGGGTATTTATAGCCCCAACCACCAAACATGACCGTTGGCTGGAGGCTTCTGTTCGATGGCGCACCGGACAGTCCGGTGCACACCGGACAGTCCGGTGCCCCTGCCACGTCATCACTGCCGTTGGATTCTGACCGTTGGAGCTTCTGACTTCTGGGCCCGCCTGGATGTCCGGTGCACACCGGACAACAACTATTCATTGTCCGGTGCGCCGGTATGGGCACGCCTGACGACTGCGCGCGCAGAACGCGCATTAAATGCGCCGCAGGGAGCCGTTGGCGCCGAAATAGCCGTTGCTCCGCTGGCACACCGGACAGTCCGGTGCACACCGGACAGTCCGGTGAATTTTAGCGGAGCGGCTGCCGCGCGAACCCGAGGCTGGCGAGTTCCGGAGACCGCGCTTCCTTGGAGCACCGGACATGTCCGGTGCACACCGGACAGTCCGGTGAATTATAGCGCGCCGGCTTCCGAGAAATCCCGAGGGCGAAGAGTTTGAGTTGGAGTCCTCTGGGCGCACCGGACACTGTCCGGTGCACACCGGACAGTCCGGTGCCTCTAGCCAGAGGTGCCCTCGGTTGCCTCTTTGCTCCTTAGTTGAATCCAAAACTTGATCTTTTTATTGGCTAAGTGTGAACCTTTTGCACCTGTATAACTTATGCACTAGAGCAAACTAGTTAGTCCAATATTTGTGTTGGGCAATTCAACCACCAAAATTATTTAGGGACTAGGTGTAAGCCTAATTCCCTTTCACATGCAAATGAAGATACATTTGTCTCTCATGAACAAGCAAGGGTACAAGCCGAAGATGTTGATGCTCCAGGATCTTCTTCCCAAGTGGTCGACAGGAGAAATTCATCACTACTTCAAGCTCATCCTCAAAACCAAATCATCGGGAGTCCTTCACAAGGGGTTATTACACGATCCCATATACATGCTTCTTTTATTGAACATCACTCCTTTGTTTCTTATGTTGAGCCTACTTGTATAGATGAGGCGCTACAGGATCCAGACTGGGTGAATGCCATGCATGAAGAACTTAACAACTTCACCCGTAACGAAGTTTGGACCCTGGAGAAGCCCCCACAAGATGCAAGAATCATTGGAACAAAGTGGGTGTTCAGAAACAAACAAGATGATCAAGGTGTGATTGTAAGAAACAAGGCAAGACTTGTTGCAAAGGGATTCTCCCAAGTTGAAGGCTTAGATTTTGGAGAGACCTTTGCACCGGTTGCTTGACTGGAAGCCATCCGTATCCTACTTGCATATGCATCATGCTATGAGATAAAACGTTATCAAATGGATGTAAAAAGTGCATTTTTAAATGGCTTCATAAATGAACTTGTATATGTTGAGCAACCGCCTGGATTTGAAGACCCTAGATATCCTAACCATGCTTACAGGTTGTCCAAGGCGCTTTATGGGCTAAAGCAAGCTCTAAGGGCTTGGTATGAGCGCCTTCGCGACTTCCTCATCGAAAAGGGCTTCAAGATCGGGACCGTCGACACAACTCTCTTCACAAAGAAACATAACGGTGATATTTTCATTTGTCAAGTATATGTTGATGACATAATCTTTGGCTCGACAAATGACTATCATTGCAAGGAATTTGGTGAGTTGATGTCGAAGGAGTTCGAGATGTCAATGATTGGTGAGCTAACGTACTTCCTCGGCTTTCAAGTCAAGCAAATGAAAGATGGTAACTTTCTCTCACAAGAGAAGTATACCAAAGACTTGTTAAAAAGGTTCAACATGGAGAAGTGCAAACCAATCAAGACCCCCATGCCAACAAATGGACATCTCGACCTAGATGAGGAAGGTAACCCGGTTAATCAAACTCTCTACTGTTCTATGATTGGTAGCTTATTGTACCTTGCCGCATCTAGGCCCGATATCATGTTTAGTGTCTGCATGTGTGCTAGATTTCAATCTAATCCTAAGAAAGCTCATCTTCGCGCTGTTAAGAGAATTCTTAGGTATCTCAGGCACACCACAAGCGTTGGTCTGTGGTATCCCAAAGGAGCTACTTTTGATTTAATTGGCTATTCCGATTCGGATTATGCCGGTTGCAAAATTGATAGGAAAAGTACTTCTGGGGGATGCCACCTGCTTGGTAGATCACTAGTTTCATGGACATCCAAAAAGCAAAACAGTGTTGCCTTGTCAACTGCCGAAGCCGAATACATTGCCGCGGGTGCTTGTTGCACATAGATTTTATATATGAAACAAACTCTTCTAGACTATGGCGTAGTTCTAGAAAAGGTACCTTTGTTGTGTGACAATGAGAGTGCTGTTAAAATTGCTAATAATCCTGTACAACACTCTCGCACCAAGCACATTGATATCCGTCATCACTTCCTTAGAGATCATGTTGCTAAAGGAGATATCATTTTAGAAGGAGTGAGGTCGGAAGATCAATTAGCGGATATTTTCACTAAGCCACTTGATAAGACCCGCTTTTGCATGTTGAGGAATGAACTAAATATTCTTGATCTCAGAAATTTTATGTAAAATGTCAAATGGTGTTGTCAAGCTTGCATTGCATGTTTAAATTTCTTGTATTGCATCTAGGGCTTGTCTAACCTAGTTGAGATAACCGCCAACAAAGCGAGTGAAAAAGCTTAACTCGGATCAAACTTGACAAGTCTTAGTTTTAAGCTTTTAGCACTTAAATTCTTACTTTTTATGCAATTGTTGGTTCTTGAAATATGCATGAGGTACTGCACTTAGGGGGAGTATTCAAAACTCAAATCACTCATGAAAACCCCTAGTGCAAGCCAAAATGCAAATTTCACCATTTGCCTATTTTCTCTAAAAATTATCTAGCCTATGGCAAAATATTTTGAAAAGTATATGAGGGTGCCAATACCTGTCCCAACAAGTGTTATTTTGTGTGATTATAAGTTGGGATTTGGTTTGGTTGGGAACTAGATAGAAAAGTTCAAAAAATTCAAATTTTCCCTCTGTTTGGGCTCACCAGACAGTCCGGTGTGCACCGGACACTGCACTGTGCAATGTCCGGTGCACCGTAGCCGCGCGCTAAAATTCCTTTCTTCTGTGCGCTGTCCGGTGGTTCATCGAAGAGCTACTGTGCGCTGTCCGGTGTGCACCGGACAGGCACTGTATACTATCCGGTGCGCCCATACTCCGTTTTTAAAAAATCCCTCTCTGCCCGAGCCCGAGGCCTGGCTCAGTTGTCTCCCCTGCCCGCGTCTGCTCTCGGTCTCAGGCAATCTCCCTCCCTTCGCCGGCGATCTCCCTCCCCGGCGGTGATCCTCCGGCGTCCTGTGCCTGCGCTCGTCCTCTCCCTTGTCCGGTGAGCAGCACTTTCTCTCCTGCTCTCGGTCTCTGAGGCAGTGAAGTTCCACCCCTTTTGCCCAATTCCAAATCCTGTGAAATCTTGTGAATCCATGTTGTGGTATGTGTGTCTCTGTGTGTATTGAGCATTCCTGCAGGTTCTTAGCTCCTTCGGGAGGGTTTTCCCACCTCAAATACCCATTTCACCGAAACCCTAGAACTCCGCACGTCACGTGCTCGGTGAAATGCCCAAACCAGCCAAAAATGCTCCAATTGAACCCAAATTTTTTGGGCACCTTCACAACATCCCCAGTAACTCATTTGCCAAATTTCACGCCAATCCGAGATTCTAGGCTTTATTTTCACCAAATTCCCCGTTTCGAGTGATCGTTTTCGAGCCGAGTGCCCAAATCTCTTTTTCTTCGCCTAAATTCAAACCAAGCACACACTTCACTCATATTCACCTATATAAACCTATTCATGAAGTATCGGCTCATTTCCATGTCGTTTCGTGCCTCAATTCGAATTCCAAAACTCCTATGGCCCATTTTATCGTTCAAACGTCGTTTTTTACGTCGTTTGGCCTCTCGATCGTCTCATCTCGTGTTTCCTGTGCCATATTTCTCTGTGTATGTATTTATTCACATTTCATATACTTATGACTATGTGACTAATACGTGCTCACCTCTTCTGTCATTTCAGTGACCTTTGACTGCACGTGTGTCGTCTCCTGTCATGCCTGGATCGTCACCTCTCGTGTGAGCTTTCCAGGTAGCCATCTCATTCTTTGCTATTCTATCGGATATTATCGATCTATGCTTAGTCACTCTCTTTCATTTGCAGTCATCAGATTCAGGATGCCGTGCACGAAGAATGTGTCGGCGCCAGGGGGAGGCGATGATGAGGATCCTCGTCGCCCCTTCAGGCAGGTCAAGGGCAAGACAGTATATTTGGAGCAACAGGAAGGCCGCAAGAAGCGGCGTTCGGACAGAGCAGCCCGTGCAGCAGCAGCAGCAGCCGCTGCGCAGGCCGAGCTTGGAGATCAGCCGCAGACTCCGTCAGATCAGATCGCATACCGTGTTCGTCGTCTCGCCTCCCGGCGCTCCTCCACTCACACCTCTGCTTCCACTCCGCCACCCACTCTGCCTGCTCCCGTCACCCCTATTCCGCCATCCACCACCACAGCCATACCCACTACTTCCACTACACCAGCTTCCACTGCTCCTCCTACCGCTCCCGCTTCAGCTCCTCCTATCCCTCCACCTCGATTCCGGGAGCGCGATGAGACTGAGGTACAACCACTTGCTGCGGATCCCAGACTTTTTGACCTTCAGCGTGCTACAGCGGCACGGGTATGTAGGTTCAGATACGTACCCGTGGAGTCTTGGTTACCGGCTCAGAGGGACCCTGCTGCAGTTGATCTTTTCAGCACTCGTATTCAGGAGTCCTTTTTCAGAGCTCAGATGTCTGCACAGATTGCTCTGCGTGCGCACCGGCTTTTGGATATTCCAGCTTTTCTTCGTGCCGCCGGTGCTGACTCTGAGGCGCACCTCACATATCTGCCTGGCCTTCTGACCCTTTTGACTACCAGCGGCAGGTATGTTGAGGAGTGGGTCCGAGTCTTCTACGCATCTATATGGATAGACCCGGATCATCACTGGATGAGGTTTCGTTTTGAGCGAGAGGATGTCACTATCACTGCCAGTCAGATTTGCCAGCTCTTTGGATTTCCCGAGTCGACGACTCGACTTCACAGCTTATGCTACAGCACCTCTGACCCTCCTCGTCACCCTCACGGCGGTGTGGCTCCGGGTACAGCTCACGTCACGGCTCTATTCCGCCCGCCCTTCTCTGATGGGTCGCGACGCTCACCGGCAGATTTCACTACAGCAGCCAAGTACTTATTTGAGCTTATCAGACGGACTCTTCTGTTGAGGATGGGATATAGGGAGGCTACCACTCATATCCAGCTCTGGCTCCTTGGTGCCCTGGTCTCTCACTCTGAGTTTGACATCGTGGATTTCCTTATCTGTGAGATCGAGGACACCGTTTTGGATGGCATTCGTGCTCATCGACAGTTGCCATATGCTCACTATCTGTGCCACATTTTTGCACAGCTGATTCAGCCTCCACAGTTTCAGGGCACACTTGAGGCCTCACGCCTCGGCTTTGGATCCTACCGTCCAGCGCCTGAGGATCCTGTGCTAGCTTCTGCTCCAGTTTTTAGCACTCAGGCCGAGGACGCTGCTCTTCGTTAGTTCGACACTTAGGATACAGCAGCTGATGATGATGATGATGATGATTTTGGGGTTCCTCCTCCGCCTCCGCCTCCTATGCCTCCACGCTCCCATGATCATGAGGCTAGGAGTTCCAGTGGTGCCCCCGCTGCCCCTCCGACTATGGACCCTGCTCTTGCTTCGTTTCTCCAGTCTATCACTCATCAGCAGGCTCACCTGGCAGCCGAGCAGGCCCGGTTATCTGAGACGATGCTCTCAATGTTTCAGAACATGCAGGACAGGCAGGATGCGCTTCAGCAGCAGCTTCTTCAGGATCGGGCTGAGAGCAGGGCATTCATGGCTCTTATGCTACAGCAGTCTGGTGTCTCAGTTCCTCCAGTTCAGTCTGCTCCACCTCCTCCGCTTCACGCTCCTGTTGTGCCAGCGATTTTGTCAGGCCCCCCAGTTGGTACTTCTCCGCTCCGGCCGGTCACCCTGGTTTTCACGTCACCAGTTCTCAGCTCTGTATGCCCTCAGCCGCCAGTGCCACCAGCTTCTGCTGTTACCACTACTGCTGTGACAGTATCTGTGACCTCTTCAGTTCCGGTAGCTCCTGCAGCGCGGCCTCAGTCCGAGTCAGTACCAGCTCCAGCTTCTACCGCAGATCCTAGATCCGAGACTGACTCTGACCCTCCGCCGGCGTTCGCTCTGCTGCCTCGACCGCGACCGGACGCGCCCCCGTCGCCTCCTCCCGCTTCAGATGTTTAGGTTCGGGTGCCCTTTTGGTGTTTGACGCCAAAGGGGGAGAGATATGAGTTGTGAGAGCTAGGGGGAGTTAGAGAGTTAGTAGAGAGTCATTTTGGTGTAATATATGTGCTTGCTACTCTCTGTACTAGCTTGATGTTTTTGGCTCACAAACTCGATATATACTCTCGTTGCTTATGATTGACTGTGTGTATTATGTTTTCACCTTATATTTTATCACCAGTCTTCTTGTTCTTGTTTCATTGATTTAACTTCACTTTTATATGAACAAGAATCTTATGATGTGTATGCGCTCACTCTTATTATTATGGTACACGTTCTTTCTGTCAAAGATTACTGAGTATAACTAACCATCCTTTCTATTGACAGAAACTTCAAAACAAACTACTCTCACAAAACTTGTAAGGTTGTCATCAATCACCAAAATGGGGGAGATTGAAAGCATCTAGGCCCCTGGTTGGTTTTAGTGATTAATGACAACGTAATATTATATGTGACTAACGTGTGTTTTGCAGAGACAAATGGTAAGTTAGGTCGCATGACAGGTAGAAGTACTACAACCGTGAAAACAATCCCGGAGATAAGAACTCGAAGCGACGGCTAAAACGACGAAACAAAAGGTGAAGGTCTACGGAGTCCGAGTGTCAAGGAGATGTGGACACTCGCGATTTAGTTAGGTCTTTTATTCTCTTTTAGCCGTACTATAAAGAGGGGTTGTCGATGAGTAGTTTGACCAAGAGAGTTCTAGTGCAGTGTTGGTGCACAATCACACTCATATACAATGCTAGGTGTCACTCTAGAACTCACTCACAAGTTAGAACGAAAACCGATTTAAAAATCAGCTGAAAAACAAGAAGTAGGGTTTCTGTCCCTGGGGGCACCAGACTGTCCGGTGTGCACCGGACTGTCCGGTGCACCCTCTGCCAAGTGGGACCAGGCTGGTCCGAGGAAGAAGCTTCCTCCACAGAAAACCCGAGAGCGCCTGTTTTAGAGTTGAATTTTAGTGGCGCACCGGACATCGCACCGGACTGTCCGGTGTGCACCGGACAGTGACTGTTCACTCTCAGGTGTGCCATGAGTCCAACGGCTAGCTGTCAGAACTAGCCGTTGGAAACGACCGGTGGCGCACCGTTGGCGCACCGGACTGTGCGGTGCGCCAGTGCGCAGAAAGTTGCCTGTAACGGCTAGTTGGTGGGTGAGGGCTATTTATACACCTTCCACCCACCATATTCAATGTCTTGCACTCCACATTTATTCCAGCACATTGCTAGAGCATTGCAAGCACCAAAAGCCTTGTGAGGAGATTAGAGAATCTTAATCCGCGTTTGTTCCTCATTAGTGCTAGCGAGAGCCACCTAGAGCACACACCACTTGCATTAGGCTTCTCTTGGTCAAGCGAAAGTCTACGGCTTGTTACTCTTGGTGATCGGCATCACCTAGACGGCTTGGTGGCGTTGGGAGCTCGGTGATCACCATGAAGATCTTGTTGGTGACCCGACTCAAGTTTGTAAGGGGTCTCGAGGGATCCACCGCGCCGGAGTGGCAAAGGATCATCTCGTAGTGAGCACTTGGTTCTTGCGAGGACCAAGGGGGAGCGATACCCTTGCGCGGGTGCTCCAACGAGGACTAGTGGAGAGTGCCGACTCTTCGATACCTCGGGAAAAATTGGAGGAGTCTTCTAAACCTTGCTTTACATTCCGCACTTAATTCAAGCACTTTACATTGTGTATTTGTTTAGCAAGTATTTGAAGTATTGTCTTAGCATTGTTGCATTTCTAGTATTATATTCTTAGTGCTAGTTGTTGGGGTGAAGTTGGGCTCTTGCTTAGCTCTTGCTTAGGTTTTAATTAGTGTTGATTTTTAGAAAAGCCCAATTCACCCCCCTCTTGGGCATTGTGATCCTTTCAGCAGGGGCACACGGCCAGGGGATCCGCCAGCCATGAAACCGAGCAGGGAGAAACAAAGAGGGCGCGTCAGGG
The DNA here is from genome assembly GCA_029449295.1 of Zea luxurians. Taxonomy (NCBI): domain Eukaryota; kingdom Viridiplantae; phylum Streptophyta; class Magnoliopsida; order Poales; family Poaceae; genus Zea; species Zea luxurians. The sequence continues at coordinate 17,004,244 of JAOPSE010000050.1, forward strand.
AGCTTCTGCTGGCGAGCTGGAGCAAGGTCTAGGGCACGGCGGGCAGAGAGGAATTGAGTAGTGAGCTCTAGCCAGGCGAGCAGGGAGAGCGTGCCGTGGGGAAGAAGATCTGGGTGCGTGCCAGCAGAGGAAGGGAAACGAGCTGGGTGCGCGGCGCGGATCCAAGTAGGGGCTAGCAGCAGAGATGGACGTCGAGTTGAGGACTGAGGAAATGATGTCGGACACCACAGCACACGGCCATGGGAGATAGGTGCACGCCCACGGAGCTGGAACCGAGCCGAGGGAACTCCGAGCAGGGGCAAGCTCGCGCGGCAGGGAGGAGAACCGAGCTAGAGCACGAACGCTGGGAGTGGATGCGAGCTGGAGCGCTGCGGAAGGGGCGAGGGAGGAGCTCCGACGAGCGCAGGGGAAGAGCACGCCATGCGCATGGTTTGGGCTGTGGCGAGCACCCGCGGCGTAGATAAATCCGATGGCCTGCAATGAAGAAATATCCGAGGGAGAGAGGTGCTCACGGAGGATAGGAATGGCGTTGAAAAATATCTACAGAAGCTGAGCGCGTATGGGGATAGATAAGAATGGGAGGGAGTGACGTGGGGAGGAGATCACAGATGGCTTGCCTGAAGAATAGGAATTGTGAGGGAGATAAGAAATTTGATGCGGCCTCCAGGTAACTCATACGACGGGGATAATGCCATTTGCCTAGGGGCGGCGACAGATAAGAATAGGAGAGATTTTTATTTCCAGATTTCTTTTTCACTTCCCCATTTTTTATTAAAGAAAATCGCAGATATTTCGGGGTATAAAATGAGAGTCTATAAGATATATAAAAGGGTCGAACAAAAATAAGATCGACAACCATAATTGGACACGATTTGATTTGATGGCTACTCCGAAGTCAGATTAATTTGTACCCATTATTTCTATCCGAAGTTTTGAATCCGGCGAGAAACGACGGCCCGAATAAGACTAATTCCGTCTTCGATAATTTGCTCTATGGGATTCGACTAAAATTAGCCGAAACCATATCCGCTAACGTATACGCGATTTTGTCGCCACAACAGCGTGCCGAAGAACGAATGGGATCATAATCTCGCGCAAGATTTCGCACGATTCGAATTATTTTACCTCGAACATTTTAGTCATCGAGTCCAAATTAATTTGCCCAGGATAAAAACCATCCGAGTGGGTCGGGCTTCCGAATTTCATATTCGCGCGGGTGATGAATTTTAAATAATCATCGGACGCACCAATTTTTGAAACAGCTATGTTCCAAACATCACAAAAATTTAGAAAGAGCCCGAATAGATAAAAATAAAAATGATGTCGCACTCGCGACAGACGAACAGATGCGATATTAAAATCTCGATAGGCGAAGATGATTAAAGTTTTAGCATCCGTTTTATCCACTGACATTACGTGCTTAAATTCATACTCGTTGTCGAGCGGAATATAAACACCAGGGGTGTTACAGCCCTCCCCTCTTAAAAGAATCTTGTCCCGAGATTCGGAATGAAAAACCTCTAAGAGTAGAGAAACATGTAACCCATGTCCATATCAGCGATAATCATGAGGCGGCCTTGAGCGAAGGTGAGTGCCTCAGGATAGGGTTTCTCTAGTGGACATATCATATATCGCCTTAGGCTAATTTAGAGATGTCCAACGATAGAGACGAGGTCTGCTAGAAGGACACATAAGGTTCCATTGCTTTTTCTGATGACACTGTACTATATGAGTCTGTTGAGCGAGCGGTAAATATACGACTTTACCCAAACAGAATTAGATGCAACCTCTTGGGTGAAACACACAGAAAGAGGTTTACCAACAAGTGGTCACGATAAGTTCATAGGACACGAGACGGGTGTGAAAGTCGAATAACATCACAATTGACCTGTGGCTACCAAGTCCCTGAAAAGTGATAGAGACTCGAAAAATCACCAGTGAAGGGATCTATAGATGCGGACTTTGTGTCTAATTCATTTTATCAAGCACTAGGCATGGCTCGACTTGATCACACATGCTGGAAAAGCACACGTGGGGCAATCGAGGCATGACTAGAGCGATGATTAGGTAGTTATCCGTCGACTTAACTTGATCTTTGTAAGTACTTTCTTAGGATGGTTGAACCAAAGTGAGTTTAGACAACTCGACAAAACGAGCTCTAAACCAAACCTTTGATCACAATGCAGTTACAAGTCAGTAAAACCAACTTGTTGTACTACTTATGACATTGAGTAGGTCGTCTCATTACCATCGGTAAGCCAAGGGTTGAGAGTTCACTTTTGTTCAAGGGATCATACATTTGGGTAGAAATCCATTTGGTCATGTTGTTCATCCGTTTTTTCATGCAAGATAAATTATCCACTTGATTAGGGAATACATGGATTAAATAAGAGAGCGAATGAACAAACTCCTGCATTTCAGCAGCATGGGAAGTCAATCTTCATTTTGAGAGCTAATCAGTTGTTTTCCAACACTAAAAAGCATCAAGGCTTCAAAGGACATAAAGGGGATCTGTCTGCGTGCAGTCAGTACCAAAGTCAAGGGAAAATCGACCACACAAGAGAGGAGTGATTATTATCACACGATTAGGCATAGATAGGTTCAGATTTCGAAGGAGACTTATGAATTAGTAGAAAACTCGTTAAAGAACACATCAAAGTGGTATGCTATTTTGATCCAACAGAGATGATAGATGTTGCTTGATTACTTGGCAAACAACACAGAAATTGTTTCAAGGAGAGGTCTACGGAAGATAACATATTGATATAATCTCATAATGGATTATGACTACTAACGGTGATACCAGCGCGTGCCATCGGTTTTAGTCATAACACCATTACCAGATGTAACCAATAAGAAATCTCACACAACACCAATGGATTGGGCAAGGGTGACAATGTACAAAGAGATACTCCACCTATAAGAATAGTTACAAGTAGAGAGACAAATAGATCATGGCCTGATGAAATGAACACGACATGGCCATAACCTAAACTGGGTGGTGAGGGAGTACGATGGGATACTGATACTTCAGCCCCAAGCATATCTCTATGCCCATCGCAGAGATTACAAGGTCAAGGATTAAGTTGGTATGCTTCGATAGGTATGGGGAAACCAGAGGCATCAAATTCAAGAAAAATGATCGAACATGCCTTTCCTAGGTTAGGTTGATAAAGCAACAAGGTGATCCTTAAGAATAGGCAAACTGGATAAGGGACATCAGCTTGTGCCGATTGACAAGGGCATGATCTAGGATGGAAATATGACAACTAAAACGTCACAAATTAAATAGCAAGAACATGGATTCGAAATCCTAGCTTTAAGCCCATGCACATCTTGTGTTGGATAAAGAAATTATCCAAACATCCATTCACATGAGTTTGGTCATGGAGTGCTAATGGAAAAATCAACTTTGGGTCACGGTTCACTAAATAAGAACATGGCCTAGTTTTGGGTTTAGGCAAACAAATTACCAAACTCCTATCGGCACATCAAGTACAAGGGCAAACAAATATAACACCTAAACATATTACCGAAAGAATGGAGGACAACTATTTCCATAGGGTTCATAATACAACATTACACCACAATATCTACAATCACTGGTTGTTGGAATAAAGACGAGAGAAGCATCTTGGGTGTATAGGTGACAAACATGATGCAACAATCAGGATGCATGCTCGTCGTATACTCCTCACAAATTTTGCCAACACATGTGGCAATAGCGTTCTATCTCGGTGGCATACTTAATACTCTCACGGTATTTTGCTAGTCGTCAGCTACACATACGTTTTCGAGGTTAGTGTACCTGCAGAAAAATCCATCACATCCCAATTCCCAATGATGCAAGTCACACATGACAGTGTATCACAGTTTATACTCCATTTATTGGTATATGGAGGTCAGCTCATCATTAAGCCCCGAGCCACGCATAGGCGTCGTTGTCTCACTTTAACCATAGGGCAACTCATTATGGTAACTCACCTTCTTACCTGAGCGTAGGGGCGTCGTTACAAGTACATTACACTTCTTAGTATTCCCATGTCTGTATACCCATACACATCCATGGGGTACTGAATTTCTAGAAAAGTAAATACTCCACATCGCAGCCTTCATATATACATATGTGGAACATGTATATAATCAAGCGCTTTTTACACTCTTCCCTAGACCGACGGTTGTTCGGTCATGCTCTCACATCTCACCTTACCTGAGCGCTAATCCATTCAAAACTGAATGGCCTCAAAAATAACAATACACATGTATGCAATACCCTCGGTTGTGGTTTAGTGGTTTTTAAATAAGCCACCTGATAGTCCTTAATTTAGGGCTTAATAGAGGATGTCGCTAGCATTATAGTTTTTCAAAACTGTTTTTCAAAGCCAAACAATGTGTTTAGTTGAAAATAGGTTTTTCAAAACCAAAACTTTTGTTTTGAAAATACGTATGTGACCGTATATACTTAATCCTGCTCCGATACCAGCCTGTGGCAGAACCTCCCAAGGTATCGGGCCCACATGCACCTGTCCTTTTATCAAAGACCTCAGATGGCCATGCATGCGCACCAGATAACTTAACAGGATTTGTCCGAGTGCCTCAAGGACCTCAGATAAACCACTTACAACCAAGATTACGAGATTAAGCAACACAAATCACACACACCAATATTTTTGCAGCGGAAATCTGATTACCAAATTTTACAAGTTACAAAAATTTTACATTATATTCATCGGAGTGATTACAAAAGTATAAGTTTGAAATATATGCTAGCTCAAGTGACCATCCTCAATAAGAAGTATAGAAGAGTTACTTAGACTTATAAGAAGGCCGAGCCCACCGGCACTTAACACCATCAACAGCAGCACAAGGTTAGAACCTAAAAACAACAGGGAATAAAACCCTGAGTATGGAATTACTCAGCAAGACTTACCCGACTAAAGAAAAGACTCTCAAGGGTATGCTGGCTCTAAAAGGATTCAAGGAAAGGCTTATCAAGAATCAAGGACTCTGTTTTGCAGAAAAGCTTACTATGAGTGGATCCTTAAAATCCATTTTTACTTGTCAAGTTAAGTAATGTTACCTGCATCTAGAGTTCTTTCTACCCTAGTTCAAGCACTTGGCCTATACTAGCCGTCTTTTATCAACCCTTCTTGTTCACTAGAATGCTACGTGTAGGTCAGTGACCAAGTCTTCATGTCCGAGAAGTAACGGTGATTCGAATCGATTAGTACCCAGCTGGGGATCTCCGATCACACAACATATGTAGCACTGAACCCTTGCATATGTCAACTCGCCACCGGGGTTCTTAAGACCAGATCAGGTTCACGCCAACCGAGAGCACAGATACACCACCGTCCAGCCTCTTACCATGGAGGGTACATGTTACTCTCGCCATCTCTCCACTCCCATTGCATGTTTTCTTATTCTGGTATTAGTCTGCTTGAGGCAAAGCTTACCCATGATGAGGCATGTGACCAGTTAAAAGGTCCTCGATCATCAAGCCTACATCGAGAAGGTCCTTAATCGACTCAAACGGAGACACTACACCGAGACTCTCTTCTCGTGCAAGTCACCCGCCCAGTCTCATCTTTATTATTTTCAACAAAAAGTTTGGTACCTGGCAGAGGTACATCTTTTCCGATGTTGAACCCATCACGGCCATGATGGATCCACCATCAAGTTTTATTTTTGAAAACATTCCCACCCACTGAAGCATCACCTTTGTTTTAAAACAAAACATTTTTGTTTGCTAAAGCAAGGCTAAGCATCATAAAATTCTATTCAAAAGCGGTATCAAGGAAGGGTAATCAATTTTTCAAGGAAGGAAATGCATCAACGGTTTAGCACACAACTCCTATCACCTAATGCATCAAACAAGGTGATAAAGATTTTATAACATCAAGGAGGTGGCAAATGCACCGGGGCTTGCCTGGGTAATACTAGTTTAGTGTTGTTAGGTGACATCCACTTGACGATCAGCCTTTATTCTGATACTCGTTCCATTATCCATCTTTAGGTTTGTCCATCAGCATCATCCTGCGGAGTAGCCCACGCTTGGGGTCGACTTGGCTCGTCTTCTGCATCGCGTGATTAAACTTGAATGATATGCATAATGCACATGTATGCATATAAGGAGGAATATCGCAAACCTAAATAATATTTATACGACAGCGAATTAAACACCAAATCTAGAATAAGCTGACTAATTAAGTAGGGCATCGACTTCATCCATTAACCAAATTAACATAATACACTAGAAAATCTATTTTTATTCTTAGCTTTTTATTAACTCTTTAAAATGTGTAACTTAATTACTTGATTTACCAATTTATCTAAATCGATCATCACAATATACACATGCTAAATTAATAACATTTATTGTGACCAACAATTCTATTTAGTCTATTTATAGACCTAGTTGACTGCAATACGAATCAACTTACCCTTATGACATCCAACTTGAAACCACGAAATCAACGACGCCTTTCAGCTCAGCATTTCACCGAAAATAGGGTGAGTGCTGCGTCGAATCGCGCTTCATCTTTATCCGCTTCGAGAATTCTTCGGCCGCGTACTGATTTATTTTCTTCTGCGCCTAATCTTCTCAGATCTTGGCGTAGACGAGGATGACGATCGACGAGGATTGTGAACACGATGGGAGGGCGAAAACCGTCTATCACAACAACTCTCTACCCCGCAAACAGCATCTAAAACAGCCATATGAAGCCGTGTTGAGATCTTTCGCCCCCATGACCCGGATGGGGCTGACCACGAGGAGGAAAAACACGACGAGACGCGTATCGGAAGAGTTACTGAGATTAAAGATGACAACACCCGCGCCATGGCGAGGCAGAGATGGAGGATGAGCACATGAAGGGAAACAACGAAGTTGTCGCACACATCGCAAAGGCGAACGACAATGACACGGATAGTGTTAGACGTGGCCGAATCCGTTTATAGCTTCAAATCGACGACCACCAGGTCACGACACCGAGAAGAATGCACAAAGCCAAGAGGCTGCGCCGGTAAAGGGAGCTCACACGGACGCAAGGACGGCATCCACGGCGAACGCACAGGGGGAATAACTCCTTGGCAGAGCAACGTGGACGCAGGGTGAGCTGAGACAGCGAATACGCGTGGAGCTACAAAGGAGCAGGCCGAGTTGGAAGGAGAGCGAGCTAGATGCGCGATGCAGGGAGGAAGCTTCGGCTGGGCTGGGCGTCGAGCACCAGGGAGACGGAGCCCGCACGACAAGCACCGGCAAGCAGTAGGGAACTCGACCGGTGCAGGGGCACACGGCCAGGGGATCCCCCAGCCATGAAACTGAGCAGGGAGAAACAAAGAGGGCACGTCAGGGAGCTTCTACCGGCGAGCTGGAGCAAGGTCTAGGGCACAGAGGGCAGAGAGGAATCGAGCAGTGAGCTCCGGCCAGGCGAGCAGGGAGAGCGTGCCGTGGGGAAGAAGATCTGGGCGCGCGCCAGCAGAGAAAGGGAAACGAGCTAGGCGCACGGCAAGGATCCGAGCAGGGGCTAGCAGCAGAGATGGACGATGAGTTGAGGACTGAGGAAATGACGCCGGAGCACCATAGCACACGGCCATGGGAGATAGGTGCGCGCGGACAGAGCTGGAACCGAGCCGAGGGAACTCCGAGCAGAGGCAAGCTCGCGCGGCAGGGAGGAGAACCGAGCTAGAGCACGAGCGCAGAAAGTGGATGCGAGCTAGAGCGCTACGGCAGGGGCGAGGGAGGAGCGCCGGCGAGCGCAGGGGAAGAGCACGCCATGGGCGCGGTTTGGGCTGAGGCGAGCACCCGCGGCGCAGATAAATCTGATGGCCTGCAGTGAAGAAATATTCGAGGGAGAGAGATGCTCACGGAGGATAGGAATGGCGTTGAAAAATATCTGCAGAAGTTGAGCGCGTATGGGGACAGATAAAAATGGGAGGGAGTGACGTGGGGAGGAGATCACGGATGGCTTGCGTGAAGAATAGGAATTGTGAGGAAGATAAGAATTTGGATGCGGCCTCCAGGTAACTCATACGATGGGGATAATGCCATTTGCCTAGGGGCAGCGGCAGATAGAATAGGAGAGATTTTTATTTCCAGATTTCTTTTTCACTTCCATATTTTTTATTAAAGAAAATCGCAGATATTTCGAGGTATAAAATGAGAGTCTATAAGATATATAAAAGGGTCGAACAAAAATAAGATCGACAACCATAATTGGACACGATTTGATTTGATGGCTACTCCGAAGTCAATTTAATTCGTACACATTATTTCTATCTGAAGTTTTGAATCCGGCAAGAAACAACGGCCCGAATAAGACTGATTCCGTCTTCGATAATTTGCTCTGTGGGATTCGACTAAAATTAGCCAAAACCAAATTCACTAATGTATGCGCGATTTTGTCGCCACAACAGCGTGCCGAAGAACAAATGGAATCATAATCTCGTGTAAGATTTCACGCGATTCGAATTATTTTACCCCGGACATTTTAGTCGCCGAGTCCAAATTAATTTGCCTAGGATAAAAACCATCCGAGTGGGTCGGGCTTCTGAATTTCGTATTCACGCGGGCGATGAATTTTAAATAATCATCGGACGCACCGATTTTCGAAACAGCTATGTTCCGAACATCACGAAAATTTAGGAAGAGCCCGGATAGATAAAAATAAAAACGATGTCGCACTCGCGACAAACGAACAGATGCGATATTAAAATCACGATAGGCGAGGATGATTAAAGTTTTAGCTTCCATTTTATCCATTGATATTACGTGCTTAAATTCATACTCGTTGTCGAGCGGAATATAAACACCACGGGTGTTACAGGTAGCGGACCATTTAGTGCATGTCCACGTATCACGCCTCCTTCACCATCATGTGCCCTCTCACGAATTTTCCGAGGATCTCCTTGGACGTCATTTTGGTGTACCTAGGATTTTCATGAATAAGGTTGACAAGATGGGGGTCAATAACGGTAAATGACCTGAGCCTGAGTCGGACGACGTCATGATCCGTCCATGTTGTGCTTCCATAGCTTCGGATTTTGTTGACCAGGGTTTTGAGCTTGTTGTAAGTCTATGTTGGCTCCTCTCCCCTGATCATCGTGAATCTCCCTAGCTCGCCCTCCACCAATTCCATCTTGGTGATCATGGTGGCATCATTTCCCTCATGTGATATCTTGAGGGTGTCCCAGATTTGTTTGACATTGTCCAAGCCGCTAACCTTGTTGTATTCATCCCTGCACAGAGATGCTAGCAAAACAGTAGTGGCTTGGGCATTTTTATGGATTTGCTCATTAATAAACACAGAATTATCGGTACTATCAAATGCATCCCATTTTCTACAATTTCCCATATACTAGGATGGAGAGAGAATAAATGACTACGCATTTTATGACTCCAAAACGAATAGTCCTCTCCATCAAAGTGTGGAGGTTTTCGAAGGGAAATTGATAGTAAATGCACATTTGAATTATAGAGAATGCGAGAGTAATCAAAAGAATAATTTTGATTGACCGTCTTTTTCTTTGATGAGGAGTCGTCGTCGTCATCCCTTGGTGAAGAAGATGAGGCATCGCTGTCGTAGTAGATGATCTTCTTGATGCGCCTCTTCTTCTTCCCGTCCATCTTCTTGTGACTCGAGCCTGAGTTAGTGGGCTTGTCGTCTCTTGGCTCGTTGAAGAGGGATTCCTTCTCCTTGTCGTTAACCACCGTCCCCTTGCCCTTAGGATCCATCTCTTTGGGCGGTTAGTCCCTTAAATAAAGAGTACGGCTCTGATACCAATTGAGAGCACCTAGAGGGGGGTGAATAGGTGATATTGTAAAATCAAACACTAAATAGCCACAAACTTGATTATTAAAGTGTTAGTGCAACTAAGTACCTATGAAGCGAGTTCTTGTGAACAAAACAATCACAGAAAAGCAACACAAGAGACACGCGATTTTTATCCCGTGGTTCGGCCAAGTAACACTTGCCTACATCCATGTTGTGGTGTCCCAATCGACGAGGGTTGCATTCAACCCCTTTCAAGTGATCCAATGAACAACTTGAATACCACGGTCTTTCCTTTTAGAGTATCCTTCCCATTTGCGAGGAATCTCCACAAGTTGGAGTCTCTCGCCCTTACAATATTGATCACAAAGAAAGCACAGAGTAAAGATGGGAGAGCAACACACGCAAGACTCAAATCCGCAGCACAATCACACACACAAGTGAAGAAGTGAGCACACAAACACAACGCAAGGAGTTTACAACTCGAACAGTGCTCAAATCTCAAGAACGATGATCCGATTGCGTGAATGCTGAGTCAAAGTGTCTTAGGATGTTTCTTGTAAGCTTGGTGTAGTGCTCTATGCGCCTAGGGGTCCCTTTTATAGCACCAAGGCAGCTAGGAGCCGTTGGAGAACAACTTGGAAGGCAATTCCTACCTTTTGTCGAGTGGCGCACTAGACAGTCCGGTGCGCCACCGGATAGCCACTGTAGCAGTCCGGTGCTTGATTTCCTTCCATTCCGGGCACAACCAATCGTTGGTCCTTCAGGCCAGTTGGCGCACCGGACACTGTCCGGTGCACATAGGACAGTCCGGTGTGCCCAACCGACTGTTGGAGCGGGCCACGTGTCGCGCGTTGATCACGCGGACGACCGTTGGTCGCAAGCGCCGTTTTCTCATCGGACAGTCCAATGCACCACCGAACAGTCCAGTGAATTATAGCCATGTCACCTTTTTCTTTTCCCAAGAGCAATGAGTTTGTCGCTGACGACTCACTGGACAGTCCGGTGATTTATAGCCGCGTCACTCCGTCGTATCCCAAGAGCAGTCGTTTCACCGTCGACTAGCCTAGGGCACCGGACACTGTTTGGTGCACCACCAGACAGTCTAGTGTGCCAGGCCCGAGCTGGTTTTGGCTGTACACAGCCAACTCTTTTCCAACTCCTTTCTTCTTCTCTTGGCTCTATTTCTAGCACTTAGATAAACACATTAGTATTCAAAAACAATTTACTAAGTCTAGAAACATACCTTGTTCTTTGATTTGCACTTCTCACACATTTGGCACATAAGGACTCAATTAATATGTGTTGGGCATCTAATCACCAAAACTCATATAGAAATGGCCCAAGGGCACATTTCCCTTTCACCTTTACATAGCCTTAATTTTGGAACTATAATTCTTCTTCCGAAAAGTAAAGAGTTTGTTGCGATCCAACAATATAGACCCATTTGCTTGTTGAATGTAAGTTTCAAAATATTCACAAAAGTGGCAACAAATAGAATTTCTACAATTGCACAAAAGATAATTGGACCTACATAGACCGCTTTTATTTCGAGTAGGAACATCATGGAGGTAGTGGTAGTCTTACATGAGACTATTCATGAACTGCATCGAAAGAAGCAAAATGGGGTAATTCTCAAGATATACTTTGAGAAGGCTTATGATAAAGTGAGGTGGAGTTTTGTTCAACAAACTTCACAGATGAAAGTTTTCTCAGATAAATGTTGCTCTTGGATTAATGCTTTCATTAGGGGTGGTCATGTGGCAATCAAAACAAATGATCAGTTGGGACAGTTTTTTCAAACGAAAAAGGGGCTGCGACGAGGTGATCCCTTATCTCCTCTCTTGTTTAATATTGTAGTTGACATGTTGGCTGTATTAACCAATAGAGCAAAATAAGAGGGTCAGTTATCTGGCTTGGTGCCACATTTGGTGGATGGTGGCTTGTCGATTCTCCAACATGCGGATGACACCATTCTGTTTATGGTTCACGATTTCGAGAAAGCAGTGAATATGAAAATGCTTTTATGTGCTATTGAGTAGTTATTAGGGCTCAAAATTAATTTCCACAAAAGTGAGGTTTATTGCTTTGGAAAAGCAAAAACTCAAGAACATCAATACGCACAGCTCTTTGGTTGCAGAAAAGGAGATTACCCATTTAGATACTTAGGTTTACCAATGCATTATAGAAAACTAAGTATGGCAGATTGGAAGATAATCAAGAACAAAATCGAAAGAAATTATCTAGCTCGAAAAGGTAATACATGTTCGTGGGTGTAAGGCTAGTTCTTATTAACTCTACCCTTACAAGCATTGCGATGTTTATGATGTCTTTCTTTGAGATCCCAAGAAGTGTTTCAGAAAAATTAGACTATTACAGATCGCAGTTTTTTTTGGCAAGGGGAGGATAATAAGAAAAAGTATATACTCACCAAGTGGAGTATCATCTGTTAACCAAGGGAGGTGGGGGTTGAGGGGTGAAAAACATTGATGCACAAAACAAATGCCTCTTAATAAAATGGTTGTTTAAACTCCTGAATGAGGAGGGTTTATGGCAAACCATGTTGCGGAGGAAATACTTGCAACAACATACATTATCACAAGACCAACGTAGACCCTCTGATTCGCATTTCTAGAAGGGACTTCTAAAAGTTAGAGACAACTTCCTAAACTTTGGATCCTTTCAACTTAACAATGGCACACATATTAGGTTTTGGGAGTACAAATGGTTGAGGATAGGCATCCTAAAAGAAATATACCCGCAACTATATACCTTGGTTTGACGAAAAAGTGTGGTGGTTGCTAATATCTTCCAAACCATTCTGCTGAATATTTCTTTTCGTCGGGGTCTAGTGGGGCAGCTATGTGAATAATGGATGGATTTAGTGGCTTACCTTGTTCATGTTTGATTAAACACAGCGAGCGACACGTTCCGTGTGGAATTGTCAGTGGACGGATCCTTTAGTCTTCATTCGATGTACAAGGGGCTAATAACTAATGTCAATGTGGCATGGCACAAAGACATTTGGAAGGCTAAGATGCCTTTAAAGATTAAAATCTTCATGTGGTATTTACATAGTGGTGTTGTACTTACCAAAGATAATTTACTCAAGCGTAATTGGAAGGGAAATGAAAAATGTTCTTTTTGTACCCAGAATGAGACAATTGATCATCTTTTTTTCCACTATCAACTTGCTAAATTTATTTGGCGTTTAGTTTGAATTAGATGTGATGTTTGTCCACCAAACAATATTAGACATATCTTTGGTTCTTAGTTAACTGGTCGGGATAATAGAATGAGAAGTCACTTTATTCTAGTAGCTTCGGCTATATGTTGGGCAATCTGGTTGAGCAGGAATGATGCAGTGTTTGATAATGCTCCAATAAAATCTTCTTTGCAGGTGGTTTTTTGGTCTATGCATTGGCTCCACTTCTGGGCTCAATTACAACTTAGACAGGATGATCAAAAACTAATAATCAAGGCATGTTGTAGATTGGAGGAGTTGGTGATGTAGATTTTTAGACATCATGGATGGGGATCTCCATTTAGACTTTGTCTTTAATCTCATTTCGCCACACTATGTTTTGCTTTTCTCTGAGTTTTTAGATAGTGATGTTCCTATTTGAGTCTGTAATAATTCGGTTATAGTCTCTTTGAGACAAAGGCTGGGAACTTTCAATTCCCATTATCTAAAAATGTAAAATACAGAGTAAAATGCCTTAGAAGTTGCCTTGTCAGGATGTGAGGATGGGATCAAATATAGTTAACTGAATTTTGGGTCCAGTGAAATGTGCTCCACTTTGGGGTACCATAACTTGTAATACATGCATGTTTGGCTCTGGAGTGTTGTAGAAATGGGAAAGATCCATACTTAATAAACAAGTTTGGAATGGTGAGTATGGTCTGCCGTTCTACAGAATTGGGAGAAAAAGGGTTGTGAACATAGCCCTATAGTTGAACTAAAGAAGTTCAGAATGGTTCAAAATCCCTGCAAATATCTCAACCAACTTGTTTCTCTAGGTGGTTCTAGCATGCGGTAGATATAAAGAGATTGTGTTGAAAGGCGGAAGTGCATGACATGAGTTTATCACCACATGGATGAGTTTGAGGAGGTGTAAAACCTATCTATTTGATGACTTAGCTGCTGGCTGTTTGCCTTGCTGTCACACAGGCAGCAAGGGTGAACATAGCTTTTCTTATGTGCTTGGTCTGACATGGTGACCATGCAGAGAAGTTGGGGGACCTATTAATGCCAGTTTGGCTCTATGTTAAGTTCCAGTGAAACTATAACAATCATGTTAGCTTGTATGCCTTGCCATGGTTGGTTGAAGCACAACTTGAGTTTCTCTTTGCTCCTGTCGACCTCCTGCCCTGCTCACCATGCCACCCCATTCACCTACATCTAGATTAAGTCCTCAAATCTTCTCCACCCCTCTAGTTCACTATGAAAACTTGAACTCATGGTGAGCCATAGCAGTGGTGAACACACCAGCTTCTCTCCTCGGTTCACCGTGGACAAGGTTGCTCAGCATCGTTTCATGCCTCGGTCTTTGTGTTTGGGCTCTTCTTACTTATGGTGAAGCTCATATGCCTGTTTGTTTAAACTCTACTGTGCTAGATTGACGAGAACGTGGTTGTGGCGCCATCGGTCGACACTATGAACTACCCTCAGCGTGGACCAATCCACTCATAGCTTCTCTGAGCGAACTTTGGTGAGCACCATATACTTGAGGGGTCGTTGGTACTCATCGTGACCTCGGATTGATCTCTACCGTGCTTGATGCCTCGGTCCACCTCACCGGAGCTCGGTTGTCCGCCATCGTCGTGTCTAGGGAGGATCTATGTTGTTTGGGATCGATTAACCTAGGGGAAGTAGTAAGTTAGCCTTTGGAAGCATGTGGGTGAGCATGGCTTCACTAGAGATGGTCGTTGCCAGCGGGTCCGTGTGGTGGTTGGTCGCCGCTCGTTGAAGCCGACCGGGTCTGAGGAAGTGTGAAAGCACAACAACTTAGGGGTCGGGGTGAGATTGACAATGATTGTAGGAAATAGTGCCTGGGTCTCTCAATCGAATACTTGATTGAACGGGGGTCGGGGTGAAAAAGGCGTAGCGCGGACGTGGGTGACCAGCGCGGGGCCAGTTTTTCCTATGCTCGTCTGCCGAGCCGAGGGTTTTGGCCAAGTTCAATTGGTGTTTTTTTCTTTTTTCTTTTTACTAGCAATTTGTCAAATTCAATAGAAAACATAGAAAAATGCAAAAATTACCAAACAAAATTTTTTAGAGTTCACAAAATTGTGTAGTTCATATTAAAATTAGTCCTAGCATTTTTGCAATAACAAGTAAAATATTAGGCATTTAAAGGTACCCTTAGAAGGCTTAAAAGAATTTTAGAAACAAAATCATAGGTCCTAAAATCATAAAGTTTTTTGGAAAAATAATTTATCCTAAATGTAACTCTTGGTAAAAATCTGAGCCTGTTTGGAGTCGAGTTATCCAGAGAACCATAACCTAGCTAAGTATAGGTATTTAAAACCCTAAACCTTGATATTAATCTAGGGTTAGATAAAACTTAAGTCATGTAGAATCTTAAGCAACTAGTTTGGTAAACTTTAGTCTACATAGTTCTCTGATTTTATGAAGTAAGTTAGTTTGATCACTTTAAGCCAACATTAAGTAACTTAGAATCATGAGTATAATCACCCTATGCTTATTTAAGAGAATTTAAGTTTTCCACCTCTCCCTAGTGAGAATTTGCATGACATATCATTACATGAGCATTCATATACTCGTGATTGACTTGTAGAACACGTAGAAGAAGAATTTGAAGTGGAAGTGGAAGAGGAACCAGTTCCTCAATCTGAAGCTTTTCCAACTGAAGTTGTTCCCAAAAGTCCTCCCAAAGGTGCTCTAGTAGGGTTTGCTGCCAACTATAATATTCTAGTAGAAGAGCATGACTCACCTCCTCATCAAGGCAAGCCCTGGTGCATTTACCAAATTCCTTGTGTTTTTAAAATCTTTATCAATCATATGATGCATTAGGTGATAGGAGTTGAATGACTAAAACCTTTGTTGCACAACTTCCTTCAACTATGGACTATCATCCTTGACACTAGATTGGAAAAGCTAGATAAGCTTAGTATGCTTATAGATTTGGAACAAAAATGTTTTGATGTATGAATCATGTTTTACAAAGGAAAAGAGCTTGGAGTGATGAAGGTATCGAAGGCCTTGATGACTTCATCATTCCAGCAGGGTGCCGCTAATAGGTACAAGGTTTTAGAAATAGTTTAAACTGAGACCAGACGTTGAGTCGAAAAGGTCGCCTGTCTATGTTTTTAGGGACCACAACAATTGTTGGCCTACTGATCTTGGACCCTTTAACTGGCCACATGCCTCGTCATGGGTAAGCTTAGCCTCGATTGGAACAATACCAGAAAGGTCGGCCCGCAATGGGAGTGGAGATATAGCGAGAGTATCGTGTATCCACCTGGCAAGAGGCTGGATGGTGGGGTACTGAGATCTTATGCAAAAACTTGAGTCATTGAACATTGATGACCTTTACCTTGACTCCCAAATCAACTAGCATATCCTAGAGAGTCTTTCCTTTAGTCGGGTCAATCTTGCTGAGTAATTGCGTACTCAAGGTTTTATTCCCTATGTTGTTGGAGGAGTTCTTAACACGTTTAAATTCTGTTAGGCTCACTCTGGAGACCTTTTACTTATGTTTGTTTATATGTGTACTTGTGGGAACATGACATCTTCCCAAGTGATGTAATAAGTTAGCACTTTGACTCTACCTCAAGCATGTAATAATAAACACTACTTGGTTTATAAACTTAAAGGTTTGCTAATGTCTATAATCTTATTGTAAAGTCTTTCGCTCAACTCCTTTGTTTAAAGTTTATGTAAATGTATGGTTATTGTAATATTTGCAACAACCGGTGAATGATCATAGGAAATGAACGAGTTCAACGAAACTTGACACCCCAAATAAGTTATCAGATTCACTTACATATCCATTCGAGACCTTGAAGGCAAGGATTCGTGTACGTGGGCCCGATAATTTGGTTGGCTTCTGACACGAATGTAGATTTAGCGTTGGCTCCTATGATTGAGGTTGGACGTACTGTGGAACGTAAGCGAATAGTACGAAGATGCACCGAACACCTCCTTCGACTAGGAAGGTTGAGCATCTGATGAAATAAGCTCTTTCTGCTTGTTGATTGTATGGTGGTATGTTCTTGTGGTGTGGCCTTTGTCCTCACCACAAAACAAGCAAAATGGCTTCCTTATAGGTGCACTGAATCTGCCATCGAAACTTTGGCCTCCCCTTTCGCCTCTCGAAGGTGGATGAAACGTGATAAGCAAAGGTTGCTGCTGAGAGTCAGCTTGTTGATGGGAGCTTGCTTGCTACTGACCCGACTGACCCTGAGACAGGGCCATCTTTTCTTCACCCTACATCGGGTTGTAAATGCTTCGAACATGCCTTGGTTGGAACCTTCCCTCGAAGCCTCTATTAGTTTTGGTGTATCTATGTAACTCCTCGCTTCTTTGGCGGAAATCATTTTAAGTCCTTATGTATTCGTCCATCTTTTGCAGCAATTTCTTAAGGGAATGGGGACATTTCCTTGCAAAATACTAGGCTGCTAGTCCTGGCCTGAGACCCTTGACCATGGCTTCGATGACGATGTCATCCTGGACTACTGGTTCCTAGCCCGAAATTGGAGAAACCATCATACAAATGACTAAAGGTATTCATCCGCCTCCTGAGTGCACTAAAATAAGGCTTATGTAGTGATGGGCTTCGATTGGAAACCTTGGAAGCTAGTGAGAAGCATTTCTTTGAGCTTTAGCCACAAAGTGATAGTCCTTGGCCAAAGAGATGAGTACCAAGTCTGGGCCACACTTCTGATCGCCATGATGAAGGACCTCGCCATGACTACTGAGTTGGCACCATATGAGGATATGGTAGCATCGTAGATCATTAGGAACTGCTTTGGGTCAGACAAGCCATCATTCATACGTAATGTAGGCGGCCTATACAAAGGTGTCAAAGGTGTGGCTTGCAGCTCTGGTCTAAGTGGTGAAGCTTCATCATACAAAAAATCCTATAAGTTGAACTCTTCCTGACAAAGGTTGTCATGTTCTTGGTTCTTGTTGTACTGGTTGTCATGCACTTCGATGTTGCTCATCTCTTCGACTGCCTCATCGATCTTCTTCTGGAGCTTAGAGAGACAAAACATTATCTCCTTGCGTGTCTCGATTTGTTGAGTGTCACTTTGAGGTTGTTGATCTCCTCATCAAGCTCCTCTTCTCTGGGCTCTAGGCTACTGGTCTTCTTCTTTTGGTTCCTTGCCTCCCTGATGAGAGCTTCATCAACTTGATTAGGTATTACTTCACCAAAGTATTAGCTTGAGGATGAAGAAACTGATGAGAGACGAAGGTAAAATAGAGTTAGGTAATGTGGCCATGAATAACAGAGTACAGGACTCAACTCGAATGCCTTAACATTTTTATTTTATTCTCCTCCATGTTAAATAAATGTACATACATACCTTCAGATTCTTGGCATAAGATACCACGAAGGAGTTTCGGATGCTAAGAAAAACGAAGCCAAGGCTGTCCAAAACAGGTCCCCTTAAGTAGGGCACTGTTCACCTATTTATGGGAAGTTGAACAGCTTCGCAGAAAATTACATACATACCCATAGTGTTTACATACAGGCCCATAGTGTTTACGTAGGGACATTGTTGTCTTTTCCCTTTCTTTTTGTCCTACGCAAGTCTTGGACTTCTTCTCCTTCATTGGCTTGAGTTTGAAGCTTTTCTCCATTGCCTAAGCTACCGACTTCGGCTCGCACCTTCACTACTTGCACGTACAGGTGAAGCTTATTTATATGTTGCTACGGTCGAAGGCCAGCTTCATCCAACCCTCATTATATACCGGAAACATATTTAATTATGCTAAAGTGCAGGCCTTTTGAGAACCTTCAGCAAGGCAGGCCCCCAATAGTGTGTAACATAGAAGCATACAAAATAGGACAAGACAGGAAACGCTCGTAGACTCAAGTCAGATTTGAACCCGGGGCTGTCCGGGATGCAGTCTCAGTCGCGGCGCAGGCAGTAACATGCCAAACAGGATGGACGCAACGACCGGCAGCACGCGGACGCATATGCAGGCCAAGGCGCGAGCCACCAGACACGTTTCCTTGCAGTATAGGCTGTTGTATATGTGCCTAAACGGGCGGCCCAGCTTGACACGACATGGGCCCGCTAAGGCACGGCCCGTTATGTTCGACTACTTAATCGGGTCATGTCGGGCTGGCCAGCGTGCCGTGGCCGAGGCCCAAGCACGACACGCTGACCTGTTAGACATGCCATGCTGGTCCGTTAGCACATCGGACCCATACAACTTAATACCAATAAACAGTAAAAATCCCCAAAAAGGGTCGTGCAAGCCAGGATCAAACCTTGGCCACTCCGGCTAGAGCCTTAGCCAAACGATGGTAACTGATGCGACCACAGTTTAGTTCACTACCGGAATCAGCTGTTTTGCCGAGTGTCTAAAATGCTCGGCAAAGCCTGAAAAACACACGGCAAAGGTAACGGCCGTCAGCCCGGCACTCAGCAAAGGTAACGACCGTCAGCAATAGACGGCTGCTGACAGCCCTTTGCCGAGCGTCGTCATTCACTAAGTGTTCGCACTTGGCAAAGCTGTCTTTGCCGAGTGTCTTCCTGTGCCGAGAGTCCTACTCTCGATAAACATGGTCGTTACCGAGAGTAGGACTTTGCCGAGTACAGCGCTCGACAAAGACGTTTTTGACGAGTGCCCGACAAAAAGCACTCGGCAAAGCGTCGAGCACTCGGCAAAGAGTCGTATTCTGGTAGTGGTTGTGATATATGGAGTACTATTATTTTAAATATATGTATACTAAGTATTTTAAAATAAAAAATAATTGAGCCGGACCGGGCTGGTACTGCGTGCCAAGGAGGCGGCCCAAGTCCGGCCCGCTCCTCGTGCAGGATCGGCACGAGCCCATTTTCTATCATGCGGGGTCATGCAAAGGCTCTATTAAATAGGTTGTGCCTCTGGTCGATCCGACACGGCCCATCCGACCTATCTATAGGCTGTTGAAGCGCATGATGCAAGCATCAAATACAGAATGTGGCAAGGAGCAAGAGAATTGGTGTGACACCCCAGTGTCACCTATGGTTTTCTCTAGTGCTAACCCAAGAATTAACATTTTATGTGAGCTAAATTGAGCATGAAGCATCAAATTAACTTGAGAAGAAAAGATCCATTAAGTATATCTAAAGAATCATGCTCCAAACAGGTAAGTTTTTTTTCAAAAGGTAAAAATGTTAAAACCCTAATACCAACCCTAATTGAGCTCTTTAAGTAGAATTGAAGAAAAGGGGCAAAAGACTATGAAAAATATAAAATCATGGCCTAGGTCAAATATAAACATTGAAGTATACTAAATAAGCTACAACAAAGATTATGGAAGCTTGGCCAATCTCCAAACAAGCTTCTCAAGTAGGGATTTCAGAAATTCAGAATTCTGAATTTCAGCCCTTGAGCCAAAGACCAAGCGTGTTCACCTTGATCCCTAGCTCTAATCCTAATGATACCATTGACAAAATCGTGCCTAACTAACCCCTCTGTCACATGCCAGAAGATGGCATTGGGACGCGAGCCCTAGACACGACAAAACCCAGGATTTGCCTCGGGCTCGGGTAGGGAGACAGACCAGACTTCAGGGCTCCAAATCTTTGAAACCAGTAGGCAAAATCCTATGACCCCCACACAAGATCACTAACTTATAGGGAGGAGAAGAGGTTTTGTGCACTGACCAAGGCGAGAGCAGGCCCGGATGAATGACCACACGCGCCAGAACTTGGGAAGAATGAACGCGCACACGTGTTCGACCCAAGTCGGCATGCTGGCGTTCGCCCAACCTGCGCGCGCTCACCCCAGCGTTCGGTCAAGTCCGTCGTGCGCCCTCGCCCTCGGCCGTGCCCGCCCGCGCCTATAAAGCCTCCCGGGCGCGCCTCACCACACCTCGTGCTCACCTTCGCCGGCTAGACGCCCCTCCTTAGCTCCGGCGAGCTCTTTTCCGCCCACCATTGCCACCCGAGCCTCGGCCACCATGGCCAGCCCACTCCAGTTGCTTCCCAGCCACGCCAGTCGCTCGAATAGCTTCGCCAATAGCTTGTGAAGCTCCCCAAGCTCTCAAACCGGCAGAACTTCACCGGAAAGCCAAGATCGCCCTGGCCGAACTTCGGCCGCCCGCCTGCGCACGTAGACCGAGCAATCCAGTGAGCCGTTCTTCAATTCCTCGCGCACACACCCTCCTTGATCCCTGGTGAAGCTCTCTGACCTGTTTGATTGGTCAATTGTGCCCTGGATAGGCCAGACTCCTCGCCGCCGACGAGCTCCCCCGCCTGCGCACGTGGACCGGCCGACTCCGACCATCCCCAACGGCGACCCGCACATCGCCGTGACCCTCTGGACCTCCCCTACACCCTCGGCCACCTCACCGGAGCAGTCTCGCCGCCGGTAAGCCCCTCCGCCACCTCATAACTTAAGAAATACTTAACCAAAATTTGTCAAACCAATTTTGTTGGATTCTAAATATTATGGACTACCAACTAAAAATACTAAACCCCATACTTTCTGTTCTAAATTTTAGAGTTTAGAATTAAATACAGAAACTGACTAAACCTTATTTAATTAAAAAAAATTGTTAAGCTTCTGTGCTGAACCTAAGAAAATTTGTAGATGTTCAAAGCCCATTTAAACACTGTTTAAAAATAGTGAGAACCCCAGTATTGAAAATTTAATTAGGGATATCTATTAAAAGCCATTTTTGCTCAAAACTTAGGAAAATCAGAAAGGCAATAGAAATCAATGAACAGTGAGTGCAATTATTTTTCCTAGCCTACTTAAGTAACAGAGAACCTAGGAAAAATAAAAAGACCACTAGTCCAGAATAGAATTAAAGTGGAATGTTTTATTTAGCATTATTCCAACTAGAAAACAATTATTGGAATTATAAAATCAGACCCAAAATTGTTAATAAAAATCTAGTGGACTTATAACCACTAGAACCCCACTACAAAAATGATACCCATCCCAGCCCATCATTTTAAGTAGGATAGACAAATAAAACTTGATAATGAGGCATATTTCAATTAAATCATGAGCAACCAAAAAATGGTGCAATAATGGTCTAATAAAATTTTGCTAGATCAATAATGAGATAGGCCACCAGAGAAAAATGCAAACCTATTTGAAAGATGCAAAATAATACCTATTGACAAAACTTCAAGAAAAAGGCCATTTAATCCAAATAATTCGTACCACCCCCTCCCTTAAGCAAAAAGATGCCAAACTTCAGAATGATTGCTCTTGCACAAAGAAGAAGCTGGAAAAAATCAGAAATCTGTTGTTTGATATTTTTCAAATATAGTGGTAGTAGAAAGCACCCCTTTAGCTAGAAACTTTGGAAAATCATCATAAAATAACTGTAAGTATTAATGGCTAGAAATTTGTGCAAAATCATGTTATTACATTTAGATGCCAGCAAAAATATGTCTTAAGGAATAACCTTCTGTTAAATGGTAGTTGTAGTTCAAACCACCCCTTCTGCCATAATATTTTATAATTTTGTCCAGAGAGAACTATTAACTTTTTAAGCCCCAAATTTTAGGACAGAAAATTATACACCAATTAGAAGCCACTGTAATTTTTTACAGAATTTTTGAAAATTTATTAAGACAACTTGTAGTTCAAACCCACTCTAAAAACATAAAAGAAATAGAGGGAAAGAAATAAAAGATAAACCTCGTCCCAATGAGTTCAACTAGAAATCTTATCAAATTCTCACTAAGGATTTAAAAGGAATTTAGTGGAACACCAAATTGGACTTACCACTTTATTTAACTGAGTGTGATCTAAATTACTAAGTATACCACCAAAATCCTTAGTAGCAAGAGTTAACTCTACGTGATTCAAGTAGATTAGTCACCATCAAAGTTTAAATTGCTAAATTACATATCATGCCATGCATTTATCTTACTCATTGCATTCATTAGATTGCAATCTCGCTGACGGAGAGTACGTGCTCATCCCCGAGCAAGGAACTGTCCAAGAGGAAGATCAGGAGCAAGCTCCCGAGGCTACCATCGAGGATCTCCCCGCAGCCCCAACTATTGAAGGCAAGCCCCGGTTTTATGCATAACCATGTTATTATATGCTACTTTACTACACTTAATGTTTGTAGGATTGCAATGTGCACTTAAGTGTAGGAGTTGCTTGAAACCTCTAGTTGCATGAACTTAGGATTCCTTTTGAGATGGATACTAGTATGCTAGGTCGAGTAGCTACTACGCTAATCAGGATCTCGGTAGAAGTCGAGTGATTTTTCTAGCACTCGCACGAGGTCAGGAATTGATTGTATTCATCTTGATAACGGGATCTATGTTAGTCTATGGACTTGGATCTAGGGAGGATGCCTTGTCCATGAGACAGGAAAAAGGAATTAAGGATTAATGTGTGGATACCTGAGTCAAGCTTTTGAACGTACTAAGCACATGTCGGGAAATATGGTAACCGATAAACCTAGTACCTGAGTGAAGCTGGGTACGGACTTTATCCCTCATGCTACCTGAGACTGGGTCTCCCATGCTAGCTATGGTGGGTACAAGTGCGGTCACTGCACGGCGGCAGCCGGGGTCAGTGAAGCATTGTATGCCAAGGCGGTGAGGCCTGGACACGAATGGGGAATCGATGGGGACGGTTGACATATGTGGGGACGGAGTGCCCTGACATGTCATATGTTTAGGTTTACCTTGCAAGGTTAAAACTCGATTCGAATCGTCTACTTTTCGAAGCTAATGAGACTGCTTGACCCCTTATACTACATCGAGTAAGAAGTGAAATGAGGTTACATGAGATAAATTGTTGATTGAACTAAATGCTTGCTACTATGTATGCTTAGAAGGAGCAAACATAGTAAAGCCAATGATGTTAGAATTTGAAAAAGCTAAAACTTGATTTTAGATACGACTAGTGCTTTTGGCAAACCAAACCCCTCAGCCAAACAGCTGCATGGTCTAGATGTAGAGGAGTAGTTTCCTCACACTGGGTAAGTCTAGCTGAGTATTAGTATACTCATCCTTGCTTGTAGCAAAATTTTTGCAGGTACGCTTCAGGATATGATTGATGGTGTGACTTGGCCTACCACCCTGCCATCGGGTTGAATGGTCGAGTGGGATGCTGCTCCAGCAGGAGAGGAGCATGAGGAGTAGTGGGCTAGGCCTTGCCCATTTCCTCGCTATCGACGACATCGATTATCCGCTGCATTTCATTTTGTGAACTTTTAATTGCTACTTGAAAAACTCCGATTTATGTAATAATTCAGTACTTAAATTGAGGTTTCCTATTTTATTGTATTTCTTCTATGACTCACCTTCGTGTGAGATTGTGGTATTTGATCCTGGTTAAGTGGCTTTATCAGACTAGATCTGAGGGACTGACGGGTTATTCCAATTTAAGTGTGTTACGGCCCTTGGGGCGTGACTTAGGCACTTAAGCTGGAATAATTCGGGCGGTTCCGCCATAGCTGGTATCAGAGCAAATACCACCACAGAGAAGGACAATAAACCATGAATACCAATTTTCAAAATCTAAAACTTGCTTAGAAACTGCTAAGAATCGTCATGACTAGACCGCTAGACCTAGGACGAAAGGCCTTAGGGATAGTGGGAGAAATAGGTGGCTAAGTAAGTAGGCCATGTGGGCCAATCCTTAGATTTTGAAGGGTGCCCTAGGAGCCCCTCTTTTTATTTCGTTCGGAGAGGAGACGTTGATTTCAGGATGCATGCATTATTAAAAAAACTAAAGGAATTATAAATTGAGCAAACCTTTTAAAACCATCCGGGCTCTTTTATTTTCTTCCTTCCACCATAATCTTTACCTTTGATACCCTTTCGCAGATGAATTCACCCACCGCTGCCAGTGGAGGAGACACTCGTTTTAGCTCTGACTTCCTTTCTCACGATGGCTTTCCTTCCATCTTGTGGGAAGTGCTTAACTCTGTCGGTTACCCTACGCCTCCTTATACACGGTGCAGTTGTATGAGGAGCATCGGGTACCTCGTTGTCGAGTCTGGCTGACCTTGGAGGCTCATCCCCTTCAGCCGGGTTGGCGTTCTCTTGACACTCAGATGATTGGATTCAGGATGGACGACACCACTGAGGTGGTAGCCATGAAGACTCTGACGACTTTCTGTGGCTGCCATCCCCTGGAGATGGTGATGCACCCCTTGGGACTCTTCCCTGCTGAAAAGAAGGATGACCCCATGTGGTGTAACCGTGTGAGCCATGTGAAGGATGTGTGGGAGATGTATCCTGACTTGGTTGGGAGGGTCATTGTTTAGTGCATGAGTGCGCTGTATCGCCTTCAGGCCCTGCAGAGCGACGCTATGGCACACCTTGCTAACATCGCTCAAACCGCCAAGCTCACCCTCGACAGCTGAGAAGATTTTGTGGTCGACCTGTCCTCCGAGTTGGTGGAGAAGGATTTGCAGGTGGAAAGGCTGAGCTAGCGCATTACCACCTTGGAGCAGCAGGTGGAGATCTGAGACAACACTATTGATGTCTTGGAGAACCAGCTCCACGATGTGCAGCGGGAACCCAAAGAAGCGAATGACCACCTGGACATGCACCACCTGGAGATGGAGGCCAATGAGGCCGGAAGCGAGGGAGAAGAGGCTCCCGAGGAGTTAGGACCAGCCCCTGGTGCCAACGGGACTACCTCCGCAATGCCCCCTTCACCCGCATCGAGTGTCGCTTCCACCACTCAGGGTTGATCAGTCACTTTGACGTTTTAGGTGGGTAGAAACCTATGCGAGCTTAGTTAATGTCAGATTTTGGACTAGGCTTATGGGTACTTTCCCCTAATTGATATAACCCTTGTGAACTTTCGAAATCTGTGGGATGTTGTAACCTTGTTATCTTCATTTCGAACCTAATATTATGAGTATGGCATTTCTTTTCCATATGAGATATTAGCCTGTCGTTCGAAATTGTGAGTTGGGATAACAATGGCGACAATCTCTATTTTCAGATGGCAGCTAGGCAGCGCCGCGGGCATAACGAGCAAGTTCCCCCGCCACCTCCTCCAGCTCCCACAATACAAGAGCTGATGGCCCAGCAGAATGAGATTCTGCGACAGCTCTTGCAGCGCCAGCCCCACCCTCAGCAGTACGGTGGAGGCCAGCATCAGCAACCTCCAGCAGCGGCAACCTACCAGGAGATCCTGAGCACGCAACCACCCTTGTTCACCAAGGCTGAGGATCCATTGGAAGCCGACGTGTGGCTCCGTGTCGTTGAGTCCAAGTTTCCCCTCCTCATGGGAGACTGCCCTAATGCTACCAAGACTCGCTTCGCCGTGCAGCAGCTTCGCGGATCTGCTTGGACTTGGTGGGACCACTTCCGTGCTATTGAGAGCACCTAGAGGGGGGGTGAATAGGTGATCCTGTGAAAACTTAAACTTATAGCCACAAAAAAACTTGTTAAGTGTTAGTACGATGATCGCCGAGTGGCTAGAGAGGAGTCTCAACAAAACACAGAAACCACAGAAGATCAATCACAGAGATGACACAGTGGTTTATCCCGTGGTTCGGCCAAGACCAACGCTTGCCTACTCCACGTTGTGGCGTCCCAACGGACGAGGGTTGCAATCAACCCCTCTCAAGCGGTCCAAAGACCCACATGAATACCATGGTGTTTTGCTTTCTTTTCTTTATCCCGTTTACAAGGAATCTCCACAAATTGGAGTCTCTTGCCCTTACAAGTATATGATCACAAAGAAGCACAGAGTAAGGGAGGGAAGCAACACACACAAATCCACAGCGAAATGCGCACACAAATGGCCAAGAATCGAGCTCGAATGACTATCTCAAAGTTCTCACTAGAACTGAGCTCGAATCACTTAGAATCACAAACGAATGCGCAAAGAATGAGTGTGGATGATCAAGAATGCTCTAAGGTTGCTTGGTGTACTCCTCCATGCGCCTAGGGGCCCCTTTTATAGCCCCAAGGCAGCTAGGAGCCGTTGACAGCAAATCTGGAAGGCAAATCTTGCCTTCTGTCGTCGGGTGCACCGGACAGTCCGGTGCACACCGGACACTGTCCGGTGCCCGATTTCCTTCCTACAATGGCGCTGCCGACCGTTGCCGACCGTCGCAGATCTGGGAGCCGTTGGTGCACCGGACATGTCCGGTGCACACCGGACAGTCCGGTGCCCCTTTCCGACCGTTGGCACGGCCACGTGTCGCGCGCAGATTCCGCGGCCGACCGTTGGCCCGGCCGACCGTTGGCTCACCGGACAGTCCGGTGCACACCGGACAGTCCGGTGAATTTTAGCCGTACGCCGTCGGCGAATTCCCGAGAGCGGCCACTTCAAGCCGAGCCAGCCTGGCGCACCGGACACTGTCCGGTGCACCACCGGACAGTCCGGTGCACCCAGACTGGGCAGTCTTTGGCTGCTCCAGCCATCTCTTCTCCAACTCGATTTTTTCTGTTTCCAGCACTTAGACACAATACATTAGTCCATAAAACAATGTACTAAGTCTGAGAAACATACCTTTATCCTTGATTTGTACTTTGTCCACCATTTTACAATTAGGCACCTGTGTTGGGCACTAAATCACCAAAATACATAGAAATGGCCCAAGGGCACATTTCCCTTTCAATCTCCCCCTTTTTGGTGATTTATGCCAACACAACATAAAGCAAGTAGAAAAAACACTTCAAATAAGAACTCAAATTATTTTGATTCAATTTTGACATATATGGATCACTCTATGCCACCACTTGGTTTGTTTTTGCAAATCAAACTCAAATCTCTATCACTAAGTCAAACACACATGTTGAAACATAAAGAGAGTCATTCCAAAAGAGATTGATCAAAGATTTCAAAAACTCCCCCTTTTTCCCATAATCAATACTTCTCCCCACAAGAAGCCAACTTTTGATAAGAGAGACAACAAAAGAGTTTTGACAAACCAAAAGCTCTATTCTACTATTTTCAAAATCTCTCAAGTGGTAGCTGATCCATTTATCGCTTTGGCCTTTATTTTCTCCCCCTTTGGCATCAAACACCAAAACGGGATCAATCTTGGCCCAATAACCCCATTGCCTCACCAAAATCTTCATTTAAGAGCAAATGGCAATAAGAGTTCATTAGATGAACTTGGAATAGGTTACCCTCTCATCGGAGTGCAGTGGAAGTCTTTCATGGTCCAAGTCCACCTTTCCCTTTCAATTCTCCTTTGAGACTAAAACAAGCAAACTCAAGCATATGGTTAGTCTCAAAGGGTCAAGTTGTAACGCATCTCCCCCTAAAACTGTGCATCAGTTTGCAACGGACTTGTGAGGTCCAGGGAGTGTTTGTACAACTTGAGCACCATACTTAACAACAAAATGCAAAAAGGAACATGATCAAAAGCATAAATACATGTATGCTACAATTCAATCCAAGTTCCGCGAATCTAAGACATTTAGCTCACTACGCAGCCTGCAAAAGGTCTTCTCATCTAGAGGCTTGGTAAAGATATCGGCTAGCTGGTTCTCGGTGCTAACATGAAACACTTCGATATCTCCCTTTTGTTGGTGGTCTCTCAAAAAGTGATGCCGGATGTCAATGTGCTTTGTGCGGTTGTGCTCAACAGGATTTTCCGCTATTCAGATAGCACTCTCATTGTCACATAGGAGTGGGACTTTGCTCAGATTGTAGCCAAAGTCCCTGAGGGTTTGCCTCATCCAAAGTAGTTGCGCGCAACACTGTCCTGCGGCAACATACTCGGCCTCAGCGGTGGATAGGGCAACGGAGGTTTGTTTCTTAGAGTTCCATGACACTAGGGACCTTCCTAAGAATTGGCACGTCCCTGATATACTCTTCCTATCGACCTTACATCCAGCATAGTCGGAGTCTGAGTATCCAACCAAGTCAAAGGTAGACCCCTTTGGATACCAGAGCCCGAGGCAAGGCGTAGCAACCAAATATCTAAGAATTCGCTTCACTGCCACTAAGTGACACTCCTTTGGATCGGATTGAAATCTAGCACACATGCATACACTAAGCATAATATCCGGTCTACTAGCACATAAATAAAGTAAAGACCCTATCATTGACTGGTATGCTTTTTGATCAACGGACTTACCTCCTTTGTTGAGGTCGGTGTGTCCGTCGGTCCCCATTGGTGTATTTGCGGGCTTGGCGTCCTTCATCCCAAACCGCTTCTGCAAGTCTTGCGTGTACTTTGTTTGGGAGATGAAAGTGTCGTCCTTGAGTTGCTTCACTTGAAACCCAAGGAAGTAGTTCAACTCGCCCATCATTGACATCTCGAATTTCTGCGTCATTACCCTGCTAAACTCTTCACAAGACTTTTGGTTAGTAGAACCAAATATTATGTCATCGACATAAATTTGGCACACAAACAAATCACCATCACATGTCTTTGTAAAAAGAGTTGGATCGGCTTTCCCAACCTTGAAAGCATTAGCAATTAAAAAGTCTCTAAGGCATTCATACCATGCTCTTGGGGCTTGCTTAAGTCCATAGAGCGCCTTAGAGAGCTTACACACGTGGTCGGGGTACCGTTCATCCTCGAAGCCAGGGGGTTGCTCCACGTACACCTCCTCCTTGATTGGCCCGTTGAGGAAAGCGCTCTTCACATCCATTTGGAACAACCTGAAAGAATGGTGAGCGGCATATGCTAGCAAGATACGAATTGATTCTAGCCTAGCCACAGGAGCAAAAGTCTCCTCAAAGTCCAAACCTGCGACTTGGGCATAACCTTTTGCCACAAGTCGAGCCTTGTTCCTCGTCACCATCCCGTGCTCGTCCTGTTTGTTGCGGAACACCCACTTGGTTCCAACAACATTTTGCTTGGGACGAGGCACCAGTGTCCAAACTTCATTTCGCTTGAAGTTGTTGAGTTCCTCCTGCATGGCCAATACCCAATCCGGATCTAGCAAGGCCTCCTCTACCCTGAAAGGCTCAATAGAAGAGACAAAGGAGTAATGCTCACAAAAATTAACTAATCGAGATCGAGTAGTTACTCCCTTGCTAATGTCACCCAAAATTTGGTCGACGGGATGATCCCTTTGAATCACCGCTCAAATTTGGGTTGGAGGTGCCGGTTGCGCTTCTTCCTCCATCACGTGATCATCTTGTGCTCCCCCTTGATCACACGCCTCCTTTTGATGAACCTGTTCATCGTCTTGAGTTGGGGGATGTACCGTTGTTGAGGAAGAAGGTTGATCTCGTTCATCTTGTTCCTGTGGCCGCACTTCTCCAATCGCCATGGTTCGTATAGCGGCTGTCGGAACATCTTCTTCATCTACATCATCACAATCAACAACTTGCTCTCTTGGAGAGCCATTAGTCTCATCAAATACAACGTCGCTAGAGACTTCAACCAAACCCGATGATTTGTTGAAGACCCTATACGCCTTTGTATTTGAATCATAACCTAATAAAAACCCTTCTACAGCTTTGGGAGCAAACTTAGAATTTCTACCCTTCTTCACTAGAATGTAGCATTTGCTCCCAAATACACGAAAGTACGATACATTGGGTTTGTTACCGGTTAGTAGCTCATACGAAGTCTTCTTGAGGAGGCGATGAAGGTAGACCCTGTTGATGGCGTGGCAAGCCGTGTTCACAGCGTCCAACCAAAAGCACTCGGGGGTCTTGAACTCTCCAAGCATCGTCCTCGCCATATCGATTAGCGTCCTATTCTTCCTCTCTACCACACCATTTTGCTGAGGTGTGTAGGGAGCGGAGAACTCGTGCTTGATCCCTTCCTCCTCAAGAAACTCTTCCACTTGAAGGTTCTTGAATTCGGACCCGTTGTCGCTCCTTATCTTCTTCACCTTGAGCTCAAACTCATTTTGAGCTCTCCTGAGGAAGCGCTTGAGGGTCCCTTGGGTTTCAGACTTATCCTGCAAAAAGAACACCCAAGTGAAGCGGGAAAAGTCATCAACAATAACTAAACCATACTTACTTCCTCCTATGCTTAGATAGGCGACGGGTCCGAAGAGGTCCATATGTAGCAGCTCCAGGGGTCTTGATGTGGTCATCACATTCTTGCTGTGATGTGCTCCTCCCACTTGTTTACCTGCTTGACAAGCTGCACAAGGTCTATCTTTTTCGAAATAAACATTGGTTAGACCTATCACGTGTTCTCCCTTTAGAAGCTTGGGGAGGTTCTTCATCCCCACATGTGCTAAGCGGCGATGCCACAACCAGCCCATGCAAGTCTTAGCCATTAAGCATGCATCTAGACCGGCCTTTTCTTTTGCAAAATCAACTAAGTAAAGTTTGCCGTCTAGTACACCCTTAAAAGCTAGTGAACCATCACATCTTCTAAAGACAGACACATCTACATTTGTAAATAAGCAGTTATATCCCATATTGCATAGTTGACTTACAGATAGCAAATTATATCCTAGAGACTCTACTAAAAATACATTAGAGATAGAGTGCTCATTTGATATTGCAATTTTACCTAACCCTTTTACCTTGCCTTGATTCCCATCACCGAATATAATTGAATCTTGGGAATCCTTGTTTTTGACGTAGGAGGTGAACATTTTCTTCTCCCCCGTCATATGGTTTGTGCATCCGCTGTCGATTATCCAGCTTGAACCCCCGGATGCATAAACCTGCAAGGCAAATTCAGGCTTGGGTCTTAGGTACCCAACTCATGTTGGGTCCTACAAGGTTAGCACATATATCCTTAGGGACCCAAATGCAAGATTTGTCTCCCTTGCATCTTGCCCCTAACTTCCTAGCAATTACCTTCTTACCCTTTCTACAAATAGCAAAGGGAGCATTGCAAGCATAATAAATGG
The DNA here is from genome assembly GCA_029449295.1 of Zea luxurians. Taxonomy (NCBI): domain Eukaryota; kingdom Viridiplantae; phylum Streptophyta; class Magnoliopsida; order Poales; family Poaceae; genus Zea; species Zea luxurians. The sequence continues at coordinate 17,035,944 of JAOPSE010000050.1, forward strand.
TAGAGGGACCATTCATAACTTTTCTAGGAACATGAACAGTATTCTTCCTAGGCACATGATGAATATTTTTCCTAGGCATATCTCTACCATGCTCATAGGAAGAACTCGAAGCAAACACGGCATGAGAATCATAAACATGTGAATCAACAGCATTTCTAACATGATACATAAAGGCATGGTTCTTTTGCACACTACTAGCCATAGGGGCCTTCCCTTTCTCCTTGGCGGAGATGGGAGCCTTATGGCTTGTCAAGTTCTTGGCTTCCCTCTCGTAGCCATGTCCATCCTTAATTGAGGGGTGTCTACCAATTGTGTAGGCATCCCTTGCAAATTTTAGCTTATCAAAATTACTCTTGCTAGTCTTAAGTTGAGCATTAAGACTAGCCACTTCATCATTTAGTTTTGAAATTGAAACTAAGTGTTCACTCCAAGCATTAATATCAACATCCTTACACCTAGTGCAAATTTCAACATGTTCAACACAAGAGTTAGGTTTACTTGCCACTTCTAGTTTAGCAGTTAAATTATTAATTTCACCTTTTAAAGAAGAAATGGTTTCGTTACAAGTAGAAAGTTCACAAGAAAGCATTCCATTTCTTTTAACTTCTAGAGCAAGTGAATTTTGTGCACTAACAAATTTATCATGCTCTTCATATAAAAGATCTTCTTGTTTCTCTAAGATTCTATCCTTTTCATTCAAGGCATCAATCAATTCATTAATCTTAGCTATCTTAGTTCTATCCAATCCCTTGAATAAACTGGAGTAATCTATTTCATCCTCACTAGACTCATCATCACTAGAAGAATCATAAGTATTAGCATTATGATTGATTACCTTCTTCTCCCTTGCCATGAGGCAAGTGTGATGCTCGTTGGGGAAGAGAGCCGATTTGTTGAAGGCAGTGGCGGCGAGTCCTTCGTCGTCGGAGTCGGACGAAGAGCAATCCGAATCCCATTCCTTTCCAAGGTGTGCTTCGCCTTTGGCCTTCTTGTAAACCTTCTTGTTCTCTCTCTTCCCATTTTTCCCTTGCTCCTGGTCACTATCATTTTCGGGACAGTTAGCAATAAAATGACCAACCTTACCACATTTGAAGCATGAGCGCTTCCCCTTTGTCTTGGTCTTGCTTGGCTGCCCCTTGCGACCATTTAGCGCCGTCTTGAATCTCTTGATGATGAGAGCCATCTCTTCATCATTGAGCCCGGCCGCCTCAACTTGCGCCACCTTGCTAGGTAGCGACTCCTTGCTCCTTGTTGCCTTGAGAGCAATGGGTTGAGGCTCGTGGATTGGACCGTTTAACGCGTCGTCGACGTATCTTGCCTCCTTGATCATCATCCGCCCACTTACAAATTTTCCAAGTACTTCCTCGGGCGTCATAATCGTGTACCTGGGATTCTCACGAATATTGTTCACGAGATGAGGATCAAGAACGGTAAAGGACCTTAGCATTAGGCGGACGACGTCGTGGTCCGTCCAACGTGTGCTTCCGTAGCTCCTTATTTTGTTGATAAGGGTCTTGAGCCGGTTGTACGTTTGAGTTGGCTCCTCTCCCCTTATCATGGCGAATCGTCCAAGCTCGCCCTCCACCAACTCCATTTTGGTGAGCATGGTGATGTCATTCCCCTCGTGTGAGATCTTGAGGGTGTCCCATATTTGCTTGGCATTGTCCAAGTCGCTCACCTTGTTATACTCTTCCCTGCACAAAGACGCTAAGAGAACAGTAGTAGCTTGTGCATTTCTATGAATTTGTTCATTTATATGCATGGAATTATCCGAGCTATCAAACTTCATTCCATTCTCTATAATCTCCCATATGCTTGGATGAAGAGAGAATAAGTGACTACGCATTTTGTGACTCCAAAATCCGTAGTCCTCCCCATCGAAGTGTGGAGGTTTGCCAAGAGGAATGGAAAGCAAATGTGAATTCGAACTATGTTGAATACGAGAATAATCAAATGAAAAGTTCGAGTTGACCGTCTTTTTGTAGTCGTTGTCGTCGTCCTTTTGGGAAGAAGTAGACTCATCACTATCGTCGTAGTAGATTATCTCCTTGATGCGCCTTGTCTTCTTCTTCTTCCCATCCCTGCGCTTGTGGCCCGAGCCCGAGTCGGTAGGCTTGTCATCCCTCGGCTCGTTGAAGATAGGCTCCTTCTCGTTGTTGTTGACCACCATCCCCTTTCCCTTAGGATCCATCTCTTCGGGCGATTAGTCCCCTCTTGAAGAGAACGGCTCTGATACCAATTGAGAGCACCTAGAGGGGGGGGTGAATAGGTGATCCTGTGAAAACTTAAACTTATAGCCACAAAAAAACTTGTTAAGTGTTAGTACGATGATCGCCGAGTGGCTAGAGAGGAGTCTCAACAAAACACAGAAACCACAGAAGATCAATCACAGAGATGACACAGTGGTTTATCCCGTGGTTCGGCCAAGACCAATGCTTGCCTACTCCACGTTGTGGCATCCCAACGGACGAGGGTTGCAATCAACCCCTCTCAAGCGGTCCAAAGACCCACTTGAATACCATGGTGTTTTGCTTTCTTTTCTTTATCCCGTTTGCAAGGAATCTCCACAAATTGGAGTCTCTTGCCCTTACAAGTATATGATCACAAAGAAGCACAGAGTAAGGGAGGGAAGCAACACACACAAATCCACAGCGAAATGCGCACACAAATGGCCAAGAATCGAGCTCGAATGACTATCTCAAAGTTCTCACTAGAACTGAGCTCGAATCACTTAGAATCACAAACGAATGCGCAAAGAATGAGTGTGGATGATCAAGAATGCTCTAAGGTTGCTTGGTGTACTCCTCCATGCGCCTAGGGGCCCCTTTTATAGCCCCAAGGCAGCTAGGAGCCATTGACAGCAAATCTGGAAGGCCAATCTTGCCTTCTGTCGTCGGGTGCACCGGACAGTCCGGTGCACACCGGACACTGTCCGGTGCCCGATTTCCTTCCTAAAATGGCGCTGCCGACCGTTGCCGACCGTCACAGATCTGGGAGCCGTTGGTGCACCGGACATGTCCGGTGCACACCGGACAGTCCGGTGCCCCTTTCCGACCGTTGGCACGGCCACGTGTCGCGCGCAGATTCCGCGGCCGACCGTTGGCCCGGCCGACCGTTGGCTCACCGGACAGTCCGGTGCACACCGGACAGTCCGGTGAATTTTAGCCGTACGCCGTCGGCGAATTCCCGAGAGCGGCCACTTCAAGCCGAGCCAGCCTGGCGCACCGGACACTGTCCGGTGCACCACCGGACAGTCCGGTGCACCCAGACTGGGCAGTCTTTGGCTGCTCAAGCCATCTCTTCTCCAACTCGATTTTTTCTGTTTCCAGCACTTAGACACAATACATTAGTCCATAAAACAATGTACTAAGTCTGAGAAACATACCTTTATCCTTGATTTGTACTTTGTCCACCATTTTACAATTAGGCACCTGTGTTGGGCACTAAATCACCAAAATACATAGAAATGGCCCAAGGGCACATTTCCCTTTCAGCTATGCTCCCCGCTGATCATGAAGTGTCTTGGGAGGAATTCAAGACCGCTTTCAGAGGGCACCACATTCCAGTAGGCATTCTCGATCGCAAGCTGAATGAGTTTCTGGCACTTAATCAAGGAACTCGCATGGTATAGCAGTACGCCTAGGCCTTCAACGACCTGTGCCAGTATGTAGGTTACCATGCTGATTCTGATGAAAAGAAGAGAGACCGCTTCCGCAGGGGTCTCAACACCAAGCTGCGAGAACGACTCAACACTGTCCGGGCTGATAGCTTCAATGAGTTGGTCAACCTGGCCATCTCCTAGGAGGACTGTATTGTAGCTCACCGGGCAGAGAAGAAGAGAAAGGCACCAATGACAGCACCATCCGCTCAGGCCTAGAGGTTCAGGATTGTTTCTCACAATCAGAGAAGGGGTTTTCAGCAGCAGGCAGGCAGATCGGTGATCAGGCCACCTCAGCAGCAGCAGCCGGCACCCAACCTCTTTCCAGCTCTCGCTCCAAGGAACAATCAGCGTTCGCAGCAGCAGTAGTTCCGCTAGGGCAATGGGAACAAGTGCTTCACTTGTGGCAATGTGGGCCACTATGCCAAGAATTGCCCAAGAAATCAGCAGAGGCAGACGCCAGCACCAAATCAAGACAAGGGAAGAAAGTAGAAGGTACAAGTCAGGCAAGGGAAGCTCAACTTCACTACTCTGGAGGAAGTACCTGAGGGAGCTCCCATCATGACTGGTATCTTTTCAGTTTATAATCAACCTGCTTTAATTCTGTTTGATTCTGGTGCATCTTATAGTTTCATTAGCCAAAAGTTCAGTGCTAAATGTCAACTGCCTTTCTATCACTCAAAAGGGTCATTTATGATAGCCACACCTGGGGTAAAATTGCAACTAATCAATTAAACCAAAGTGTGCCTATTCAACTGGGAAGCCACATTATCAAAACCACCCTTCTTGTTTTGGGTTTGGAAAATGTGGATATTATTCTGGGAGCTAATTGGATGACCCTGCACCAAGTAATGCTTGATGTATCCAGCTGCATCGTGGAAATCAATTCCCCGTTCTGTGGGAACATCACCATAATTTTGCCCAGTCGAGGTTCTACTCAGTCATGTGCTTTCTCTATGACGGAGTTACCTCTAAAGAAGATTCCAGTGGTCTGTGAGTATGCAGATGTCTTCACTAATGAATTGCAAGGAATGCTACCAGACCGGGATATTGAATTCGCCATCGAGTTGCAACCGGGAACGGCACCAATTTCCAAAAGGCCTTACCGGATGCCACCCGCTGAGTTGGCAGAGTTGAAGAAGCAATTGCAAGAATTGCTGGATAAGGGATTTATTCGCCCCAGTACTTCGCCTTGGGGATGTCCAGCCCTATTTGTGAAGAAGAAAGATGAAAGCTTGAGGCTGTCTATAGATTACCGCCCTCTTAATGCGGTGACTATCAAGAACAAGTATCCTTTGCCTCGTATTGATGTTCTTTTTGACCAGTTGGTCGGGGCCAAAGTGTTTTCCAAGATAGACCTTCACTCCGGCTACCATCAGATCAAGATACGAGCAAGCGATATTCCAAAGACGGCTTTCTCAACCAGATATGGGCTATATGAATTCTTGGTGATGTCTTTCAGGCTGACCAATGCACCAGCATATTTCATGTATCTGATTAATTTTGATTTCATGCCCGAACTGGACAAATTTGTAGTGGCTTTCATCGATGATATCTTGGTGTACTCAAGGAACGAAGAAGAACATGTCGGGCATTCGCATGTAGTGCTTCAACGTCTACGAGAGCACCACCTTTATGCCAAATTGTCAAAATGTGATTTTTGGCTAAAGGAGATCAAATTCTTGGGTCACACTATCTCTCAGGCAGGAATAGCTGTTGATCCTGATAAGGTTCAAGAGGTGATGAACTAGAAGCCACCCACGACTGTCCGTCAGATTCGGAGTTTTCTGGGATTAGCTGGTTATTACTGAAGATTCATTCTGGATTTCTCTCGAATTGCGAAGCCCCTAACTGAGCTGCTGAAGAAAGAAGCCAAGTTTGTTTGGGGTCAGAAGTGTGAAGATGCCTTCCATGCATTGAGGCAACATCTGACCACAGCACCAGTGTTAGCGCAACCCGACAGCAGCAAGCCTTTTGATGTGTATTGTGATGCCTCTGGCACTGGACTAGGTTGTGTCTTGATGCGAGACCACCGAGTCATTGCTTATGCCTCAAGAGCACTCAGGCCTCATGAGCAGAATTATCCCACTCATGACCTTGAGTTGGCAGCGGTGGTTCATGCATTAAAAATGTGGAGACACTATTTGATGGGAACCCACTGCAACATCTTCACTGATCATAAGAGCCTTAAGTATATATTTACTCAGGCTGATCTCAACATGAGGCAGAGATGATGGCTAGAGCTGGTCAAGGACTATGACCTGGAGGTACATTATCACCCAGGAAAAGCCAATGTGGTAGCAGATGCCTTGAGTTGGAAGTTGCAATGCAACTGTGTTCTGATGGATTCTGGCATTAACACCTTGTGTGATGAGTTGAGCAAGATGCAGATTGAAGTGATTCCTTCTGGTTCTTTGTCTCACCTTTCCATTGAGCCAGCTTTGCAAGACCATATCATCATGGCCCGGCTTAGTGACAAGGGAGTGCAGATTATCAAGGAGAATCTCCATCAGAAGGTTGAGAAGTATAATTGTTTCCGCCAAGATGGAAAGGGTATATTGTGGTTTAAAAGCAGATTGGTAATTCCCAAGAACAAGGATCTCAAGAAGAAAATCTTGGATGAAGCCCATCTCTCCAAATTCTCTATGCATCCTGGAAGCACCAAAATGTACCATGATCTGAAGCCCTTGTATTGGTGGACCAGAATGAAGAGGGAGATAGCCCAATATGTATCAGAATGTGACACTTGTCAGAGGATAAAGGCCAGCCACTTGAAATCAGCTGGAGCTTTGCAACCCCTGTCTATACCTTCATGGAAATGGGATGACATCAGCATGGATTTCATTGTGGGTCTGCCCAACACCTCTCGTCATCACGATTCGATTTGGGTTATTGTGGATCGACTGACGAAAGTGGCACATTTTCTCCCTGTGCACACCACTGATAAGGCTCAAAAGTATGCAGAGTTGTACATTGACCGGATCGTGTGTTTGCACGGATTGCCCAAGACCATTATTTCTGACCGAGGAGCTCAATTTGTTGCCAGATTTTGGGAACAACTGCAGGAGTCTTTGGGAACCAAGCTAATCAGAAGTTCAGCTTACCACCCATAGACTGATGGTCAGACTGAGAGGGTAAATCAAATTCTTGAAGATATGCTGAGAGCTTGTGCAATCGATTGTGGCAAGAACTAGGATAAGCACCTCTCCTTGGCAGAGTTTGCTTATAACAACAGTTATCAATCCAGCCTAAGGATGGCACCGTTCGAAGCTCTCTATGGAAGAAGGTGTAGAACACCACTCAATTGGTCTCAGCCTGGAGAAAGAGAAGTTTTCGGACCTGACTTAGTGACTGAAGCCGAAAGGAAGGTCAAACTAATCAGGAAAAATCTAGAAGCTGCACAGGCCAAGCAGAAGAGTTACCATGATAAAAGAAGGAAACCTCTCCAGTTCGAGGTGGGAGATTTCGTGTATTTGAAAGTATCACCCACCAAGGGAGTGCAGAGGTTTGGGATCAAAGGCAAGCTAGCCCCTCGTTACATTGGACCTTATGAGATCATAGAAGCACGTGGACCCGTGGCATATAAATTGAAGTTAACTCCAAAAATGTCTGCCATTCACAATGTGTTCCATGTATCTCAGCTGAAGAACTGTGTTCGATTGCCGACTGAGATCATAGCAGAACCAGAATTGGAGATAGAGCTAGATCTATCATACCAAGAGTACCCTTCCAAGGTTCTGGATTGCAAAGAAAGATCGACTCGGGCTAAATCGATCAAGATGTATAAGGTCCAGTTGAGTAATCACTCAGAGGAAGAGGCTACTTGGGAGACTGAGGAATTCTTGCGATCTAACTTCCTCGATTGCCTACCTAAGGAAATTGGTATGTAATCATGCCCAACCCCTCCTCCTTCCCTTCGAATCTAAATTTCAGAGATATAATCTTAAATTAGAATGAAGTAATTATGAAACAAAATTTACAAAGGACTTCCTTCTAAAGTTGCAAAGAGAATGACATTCGAAGAGCAGTTTGCCTAAATAATAGAGCACCCACTTCCTGTGAGTCTCACCCTTCGCTTCACCCCGAGAGGACTCTGACCCGAATCTCGGGACGAGATTCCTTTAAGGGGGGAAGGATGTGACACTCTAGTGTCACCTAGGGTTTTCTCAAGTGCTAACCCAAGAATTAACATTTTATGAGAGCTAAATTGAGCATGAAGCATCAAATTAATTTGAGAAGAAAAGATCCATTAAGTATGTCTACAGAATCATGCTCCAAACAGGTAAGTTTTTTTTCAAAAGGGAAAAATGTTAAAACCCTAATACCAACCCTAATTGAGCTCTTTAAGTAGAATTGAAGAAAAGGGGCAAAAGACTATGAAAAATATAAAATCATGGCCTAGGTCAAATATAAACATTGAAGTATACTAAATAAGCTACAATAAAGATTATGGAAGCTTGTCCAAAATAGTTTAATAAAATCTCCAAACAAGCTTGTCAAGTAGGGATTTTAGAAATTCAGAATTTTGAATTTCAGCCCTTGAGCCAAAGACCGAGCGTGTTCACCTTGATCCCTAGCTCTAATCCTAATGACCCCATTGACAAAATCGTGCCTAACTAGCCCCTCTATCACATGCCAGAAGATGGCATTAGGACGCGAGCCCTAGACACGACAAAACCCAGGATTTGCCTCGGGCTCGGGCAGGGAGATAGACCAGACTTCAGGGCTCAAAATCTTTGAAACCAGTAGGGAAAATCCTATGACCCCCACACAAGATCGGTAGCTTATAGGGAGGAGAAGAGGTTTTGTGCACTGACCAAGGTGAGAGCAGGCTCGGATGAATGACCACACGCGCTAGAACTTGGGCAGAATGAATGCGCACACGTGTTTGACCCTGGTCGGCACGCCGTCATTCGCCCAACACGGCGCGCGCTCGCCCCAGCGTTCGGCCAAGTCCGCCGCGCGCCCTCGCCCTCAGCCGTGCCCACCCGCGCCTATAAAGCCTTCCCGGTGAGAGCACCTAGAGGGGGGTGAATAGGTGATCCTGTAAAAATCAAATACTTGTAGCCACAAAACTTGGTTAAGTGTTAGCTCAATAGAATCAAGTGGCTAAGGACCAAGCTCTTGTGAAACACAATGGTCACGAAGAAAACAAGCACAAGAGACACGGTGATTTATCCCGTGGTTTGGCCAAGTGTAATACTTGCCTACTCCACGTTGTGGTGTCCCGATGGACGAGGGTTGCACTCAACCCCTTTCAAGTGATCCAATGATCAACTTGAATACCACGGTGTTTTCCTTTCTTATACTTTCTCCCGTTCGCGAGGAATCTCCACAACTTGGAGCCTCTCGCCCTTACACTTGATGATCACAAAGAAGCACGAAAGTAAGGGAGGGGAGAGCAACACACACAAGACTCAAAGCACGAGCACAAACACGCACACAAGCTACAACTTGAGCTCACAACACAATGCGAGGAGTTCTCTACTCAAATAGAGCTCAAGTCACCATCACAAAGAATCAAATGCGCGAGAATGGAGACTTGGTGCTTAGAGATAATCAAAGAATGCTTGGGTGACTCCTCCATGCGCCTAGGGGTCCCTTTTATAGCCCCAAGGCAGCTAGGAGCTGTTGGAGGCAATCTGGGAAGGCAATTCTTGCCTTCTGTCGGGTGGCGCACCGGACAGTCCGGTGCACCACCGGACAGACACTGTTCATGGTCCGGTGCAGATCGCCTTCCTGAAATGGCACAGCCGACCGTTGCAGAATTGTAGCCATTGGCGCACCGGACACTGTCCGGTGCACACCGGACAGTCCGGTGCCTCCTGCCAACCGTTGGAGCGGGCCACGCGTCACCCGCGGATTTGGCGGCCGACCGTTGTGCTGGCGGCCGTTGGCTCACCGGACAGTCCGGTGCACCACCGGACAGTCCAGTCAATTATAGTCGTACGCCGCCGACGAATTCCCAAAAGTGGCTAGTTCGCCAGAAGCCAGCCTGGCGCACCGTACACTTTCTGGTGCACCACCGGACAGTCTGGTGTGCCAGACTGCGCTGAGTCTTGGCTGCTCCAGCCAAGTCTTTTCATTTTTCTCTTTTCTCTGATTCTAGCACTTAGACAAATATATTAGTACACAAAAACCAATGTACTAAGTCTAGAATCATACCTTCTTGTTGATTTGCACTTCATCCATCATTTGGCACATAATTACTCACTCAATATGTGTTGGGCACTTAATCACCAAAAATATACTAGAAATGGCCCAAGGGCACATTTCCCTTTCAATCTCCCCCTTTTTGGTGATTTATGCCAACACATCAAAAAGCAACAAATAGAAGTGCAACATCAATGCAATTGAGAACAAAAATTGTCTTTTACAAGATTTGACATATTTGGATCGTTCTTTGCCACCACTTGGTTTGTTTTTGCAAATCAAATTCATTTTCCTATCTCTATGTCAAACTCACTTGTTTGGGCATAAAGAGACATAATCCAAGAGAGAAAATGATCAAGATCCAAAAACTCCCCTTTTCCCATAATCATAAATTCTCCCCATAAGAGACCAAATTTTGACAATAAGAGTACTTTGACAAATCAAAAGTTCTAACTCTACTATTTTCAAAGTTCTCAAGTGGTAGCTGATCCATTTGCTTTGGCCTTAATTTCTCCCCCTTTGGCATTAAGCACCAAAACAGGATCATTATTGGCCCTTAAACCCCATTGCCTCACCAAAATCGTTAATTAAGAGTAAAAAGGCAATAAGAGCATGGAGATGAACTTGGAGTAAATTACCCTCTCATCAGAATGCAGTGGAAGTCTTGCATGCTCCAAGTTCACCTTTCCCTTTCAATCTACCTTTGAGACTAAATTAAGTAAACTCAAGCACACGGTTAGTCTCAAAGGGTCAAGTTGTAGCATTTCTCCCCCTAAATATGTGCATCATTCACACATGGACTTGTGAGGTCCGGGGATCCCTTGCACAACTTGAGCACCCTACATAAGCAATAATATGCATAAAAGAACATGATCAAGGACATAAAACACATGTGTGCTATAGATCAATCCAAGTTATGCGAATCTAAGACATTTAGCTCACTACACAGCCTACAAAAGGTCTTCTCATCTAAAGGCTTGGTAAAGATATCGGCTAGCTGGTTGGTGCTAACATAAAACACTTCGATATCTCCCTTTTGCTGATGGTCTCTCAAAAAGTAATGTCGGATGTCTATGTGCTTTGTGCGGCTGTGTTCAATAGGATTGTCCGCCATGCGGATTGCACTCTCATTATCACATAGGAGTGGGACTTTGCTCAGATTGTAGCCAAAGTCCCGGAGGGTTTGCCTCATCCAAAGTAGTTGCGCACAACACTGTCCTGCGGCAACATACTCGACCTCAGCGGTGGATAAGGCAACGGATGTTTGTTTCTTTGAACTCCAAGACACCAGGGACCTTCCTAGGAATTGGCACGTCCCTGATGTACTCTTCCTATCAACCTTGCACCCGGCATAATCAGAGTCTGAATATCCAATCAAGTCAAAGGTAGACCCCTTTGGATACTAGATCCCGAAGCAAAGCGTAGCAACTAAATATCTAAGAATCCGCTTAACGGCCATAAAGTGACATTCCCTTGGGTCGAATTGATATCTTGCACACATGCAAACGCTAAGCATAATATCCGGTCTACTAGCACATAAGTAAAGCAAGGAACCTATCATAGACCGGTATGCCTTTTGATCAACAGACTTACCTCCTTCGTTGAGGTCGACATGTCCGTTGGTTCCCATTGGAGTCTTTGCGGGCTTGGCGTCCTTCATCCAGAACCGCTTGAGCAAGTCTTGCGTGTACTTCGTTTGGGAGATGAAGGTGTTGTCCTTGAGTTGCTTCACTTGGAACCCAAGGAAGTAGTTCAACTCGCCCATCATCGACATCTCAAATTTCTGAGTCATCACCCTGCTAAACTCCTCACAAGACTTTTGGTTAGTAGAACCAAATATTATGTTATCGACATAAATTTGGCACACAAATAAGTCACCATCACAAGTCTTAGTGAAAAGAGTTGGATCGGCTTTCCCAACCTTGAAAACATTAGCATTAAGGAAATCTCTAAGGCATTCATACCATGCTCTTGGGGCTTGCTTAAGTCCATAGAGTGCCTTAGAGAGCTTACACACATGGTCGGGGTATCGTTCATCCTCAAAGCCAGGGGGTTGCTCCATGTACACCTCCTCCTTGATTGGCCTGTTGAGAAAAGCGCTCTTCACATCCATTTGGAACAACCTGAAAGAATGGTGAGCGGCATAGGCTAACAAAATGCGAATAGACTCTAGCCTAGCCATAGGAGCAAAAGTCTCCTCAAAGTCCAAACCTGCGACTTGGGCATAACCTTTTGCCACAAGTCGAGCCTTGTTCCTTGTCACCAGCCCGTGCTTGGCCTGTTTGTTGTGGAACACCCACTTGGTTCCCACAACATTTTGCTTGGGACGTGGCACTAGGGTCCAAACTTCATTTCGCTTGAAGTTATTGAGCTCTTCCTGCATGGCCAACACCCAGTCCGGATCTAGCAAGGCCTCTTCTACCCTGAAAGGCTCAATAGAAGAGACAAATGAGTAATGCTCACAAAAATTGGCTAGACGTGAGCGAGTTGTTACCCTTGCTTATATCACCCAAAATCTGGTCGATGGGATGATTCCTTTGAATCGTCGCTCGAACTTGAGTTGGAGGGGCCCGTGGTGCTTCTTCCTCCACAACTTGGTCTTCTTGTGCTCCCCCTTGATCACACGCCTCCTCTTGAGGAACCTGTTCATCATCTTGGGTTGGGGGGTGCACCAATGTCGAGGAAGAAGGTTGATCTTGCACTTGGTGCTCCTGTGGTCGCACATCTCCAATCGCCATGGTGCGAATTGCGTCCGTTGGAACATCATCTTCATCTATATCATCAAGATCAACTTGCTCTCTTGGAGAGCCATTAGTTTCATCAAATACAACGTCGCTGGAGACTTAAACCAAACCCAATGATTTGTTGAAGTCTCTATACGCCTTTGTATTTGAGTCATAACCTAGCAAAAACCGTTCTACAGCTTTGGGAGCAAATTTGGAATTCCTACCTTTCTTCACTAGAATGTAACATTTACTCCCAAATACATGAAAATAAGACACATTGGGTTTGTTACCGGTTAGAAGTTCATACGACGTCTTCTTGAGGAGGCGATGAAGGTAGACCCGGTTTATGGCGTGGCAAGCTGTGTTCACAGCTTCCGACCAAAACCGCTCGGGCGTCTTGAATTCTCCAAGCATCGTCCTCGCCATGTCTATGAGCATCCTGTTCTTCCTCTCTACCACATCGTTTTGTTGTGGTGTGTAGGGAGCGGAGAACTCGTGCTTGATTCGTTCCTCCTCATGGTACTCCTCCACTTGAAGGTTCTTGAACTCGAACCTGTTGTTGCTTCTAATCTTTTTCACTTTGAGTTCAAATTCGTTTTGAGCTTGTCTTAGAAAGCGCTTGAGGGTCCCTTGGGTTTCTGATTTATCCTGCAAAAAAATACCCAAGTGAAGCGGGAAAAATCATCAACAACAACAAGACCATACTTACTTCCCCCGATGCCGAGGTAGGCGACGGGTCCGAAAAGGTCCATATGAAGTAGCTCCAGAGGTCTTGATGTGGTCATCACATTCTTGCTGTGATGAGAGCTTTCCACCTGTTTACCTGCTTGACATGCTGCACAAGGTCTATCTTTTTCGAAATACACATTTGTCAGTCCTAACACATGTTCTCCCTTTAGAAGTTTATGGAGGTTTTCATCCCAACATGTGCTAGACGGTGATGCCACATCCAGCCCATGCTAGTCTTAGCTATTAAGCATGTATCTAGATCAGCCTCCACTTTCGAAAAATCAACTAAGTAGAGTTTGCCATCTAGTACACCCTTAAATGCTAATGAACCATCACTCCTTCTAAAGACAGACACATCAATATTTGTAAATAAACAATTGTAGCCCATGTGGCACAATTGACTAACAGACAGCAGATTATATCCTAGCGACTCTACTAGAAATACATTAGAGATAGAGTGCTCATTTGTGATGGCTATCATGCCTAAGCCTTTGACCTTGCCTTGATTCCCATCTCCAAATATGATTGTATCTTGGGAATCCTTGTTCTTGACGTAGGAGGTGAACATCTTCTTCTCCTCCGTCATGTGGTTTGTGCATCCGCTGTCGATAATCCAGCTTGAGCCCCCGGATGCATAAACCTGCAAGGCAAATTAGGCTTGGGTTTTAGGTACCTAACTCTTGTTGGGTCCTACAAGGTTAGTTATAATAGTCTTTTGGACCCAAATGCTAGTCTTATCTCCCTTGCACTTGGCCCCCAACTTTCTAGCAATCACTTTCTTATTCTTACAACAAATTGCAAAAGAAGTATTGCAAACATGGTAAATTGTAGAAGGTTCATTACATACTTTCCTAGGCACATGAACAACATTTTTCCTAGGCATACTTCTACCATGCACAAAAGAAGAACTTGAAGCAATCATAGCATGTGAATCATAAGCATAACTCCTATGAGCATTTCTAGAATATATTCTATCACTATAGATGAAAGCATGATTCCTTTGAGAACTATTAGCCGTAGGGGCCTTCCCTTTCTCCTTGGCGGAAGTAGGAGCCCTTTGACTTGTTAAGTTTATGGCTTCCTTTCGAAAGCCAAGCCCATCCTTGATAGAGGGGTGTCTACCAATAGTGTAGGCATCCCTTGCAAATTTTAGTTTATCAAAATCCACCTTGCAAGTCTTAAGTTGAGCATTAAGACTTGCAACTTCATCATTTAATTTAGTAATGGATGCCAGATGTTCATTACAAGCATTAACATCAAAATCCTTGCACCTATTACAAATTACGACATGTTCCACACATGAACTAGACTTATTAGCTACTTCTAACTTAGCATTTAACTGATCATTAACACTCTTCAAACTAGAAATAGACTCATGGCAAGCAGAAATTTCAGAAGATAAAATCTCATTCCTTTTAGTTTCTAAAGCAAGAGATTTTTGTACACTAATAAACTTATCATGTTCTTCATACAATATATCCTCTTGCTTTTCTAAGAGTCTATTCTTTTCATTTAAAGCATCAATCAATTCATTGATTTTTCTACCTTGGCTCTATCTAAACCTTTAAATAAGCTAGAATAGTCTACTTCATCATCACTAGAATCTTCATCACTAGAAGTAGTATATTTAGGAGTTTCTCGAATGCTTACCTTTTTCTCCTTTGCCATTAGGCAAGTATGGCGCTCGTTGGGGAAGAGAGACGACTTGTTGAAGGCCGAGGCGGCGAGTCCTTTGTCGTCAGAGTCAGACAAAGAGCAATCTGAATCCCACTCTTTGCCTAAGTGTGCCTCGCCCTTCGCCTTCTTGTAGGCCTTCTTCTTCTCCCTCTTCCCGCTCTTTTCTTGTTCTTGGTCATTGGCATTATTAGGACAATTTGCTATGAAATGACCAGTATTACCACATTTAAAACAGGAGCGCTTTCCCTTTGCTTTGCTCTTGTTGGGATGCTCATTTCGTCCTTTTAGCACCGTCTTGAAGCGCTTGATAATGAGGGCCATTTCATCCTCATTTAGCCCGACCGCCTCAACTTGCGCCACCTTGCTAGGTAGCGCCTCCCTGCTGCTTGTTGCTTTGAGAGCAACAGTTTGAGGCTCGTAGATGGGCATTGGGCCATTCAATGCCTCATCAACGTATCTTGCTTCCTTGATCATCATACGCCTGCTTACAAACTTTCTGAGTATTTCCTCGGGCATCATCTTTGTATACCTAGGATTCTCACGGATTGAGTTCACAAGATGAGGATCAAGAACAGTGAAGGACCTGAGCATAAGTCGGACGACGTCGTGGTCCGTCCATCTCGTGCTTCCATAGCTCCTGATCTTGTTGACCAGGGTCTTGAGCTTGTTGTACGTTTGCGTTGGCTCCTCTCCCCTGATCATTGCGAACCTTCCCAGTTCGCCTTCCACCAACTCCATCTTGGTGATCATGGTGGCATCGTTCCCCTCATGACAAATCTTGAGGGTGTCCCAAATTTGCTTGGTGTTATCCAAGCCGCTCACCTTGTTGTACTCGTCCCTACATAAGGATGCTAGCAAAATAGTGGTAGCTTGTGCATTTCTATGGATTTGCTCATTAATGAAAATGGGTTGTCAGTACTATCAAAAATCATTCCATTTTCAACAATCTCCCAAATACTTAGATGGAGAGAGAATAGGTGACTACGCATTTTGTGACTCCAAAATGAGTAGTCTTCTCCATCAAAGTGCGGAGATTTCCCGAGTGGAATTCAAAGTAAATGAGCATTGGAGTTAAACGGAATACGAGAATAATAAAATGAAAAATTTGAGTTAACCGGTTTCTTTTTCTCGTCGTAGTCGTCGTCTCTTGGAGAAGAAGAAGACTCGTCGCTGTCGTAGTAGACGATCTTCTTGATGCGCCTCTTCTTCTTCTTGTTTCTTTTCTTATGACTCGAGCCAGAGTCCGAGGGCTTATCATCTCTTGGCTCGTTGACGATGGACTCCTTTGTCTTGTCATTGACCACCATCCCCTTTCCCTTCGGATCCATCTCTTCGGGCGATTAGTCCCTTGCGTGAAGAGAACGACTCTGATACAAATTGAGAGCACCTAGAGGGGGTGAATAGGTGATCCTGTAAAAATCAAATACTTATAGCCACAAAACTTGGTTAAGTGTTAGCTCAATAGAATCAAGTGGCTAAGGACCAAGCTCTTGTGAAACACAATGGTCACGAAGAAAACAAGCACAAGAGACACGGTGATTTATCCCGTGGTTTGGCCAAGTGTAATACTTGCCTACTCCACGTTGTGGCATCCCAATGGTCGAGGGTTGCACTCAACCCCTTTCAAGTGATCCAATGATCAACTTAAATACCACGGTTTTTCCTTTCTTATACTTTCTCCCATTCGCGAGGAATCTCCACAACTTGGAGCCTCTCACCCTTACACTTGATGATCACAAAGAAGCACGGAAGTAAGGGAAGGGAGAGCAACACACACAAGACTCAAAGCACGAGCACAAACACGCACACAAGCCACAACTTGAGCTCACAACACAATGCGAGGAGTTCTCTACTCAAATAGAGCTCAAGTCACTATCACAAAGAATCAAATGCGCGATAATGAAGTCTTGGTGCTTAGAGATGATCAAAGAATGCTTGGTTGACTCTTCCATGCGCCTAGGGGTCCCTTTTATAGCCCCAAGGCAGCTAGGAGCCGTTGGAGGCAATCTAGGAAGGCAATTCTTGGCTTCTGTCGGGTGGTGCACCGGACAGTCCGGTGCACCACTAGACATACACTGTTCATGGTCTGGTGCTGATCGCCTTCCTGAAATGGCACAGCCGACCGTTGCCGAATTGTAGCCTTTGGCGCACCGGACACTGTCCGGTGCACACCGGACAGTCCGGTGCCTCCTGCCGACCGTTGGAGCGGGCCACGTGTCACACGAGGATTTAGCGGCCGACCGTTGCGCTGGCGGCCGTTGGCTCACCATACAGTCCGGTGCACCACCGGACAGTCCAGTGAATTATAGCCGTACGCCGCCGACGAATTCACGAGAGTGGCCAGGTCGCAAGAAGCCAGCCTGGCGCAACGGACACTGTCCGAGACACTGTCCGGTGCACCACCGGACCGTCCAGTGTGCCAGACTGCGCTGAGTCTTGGCTGCTCCAGCCAAGTCTTTTCATTTTTCTCTTTTCTCTGATTCTAGCACTTAGACAAATATATTAGTACATAAAAACCAATGTACTAAGTCTAGAATCATACCTTCTTGTTAATTGTGCCCTGGATAGGCCGGACTCCTCGCCGCCGACGAGCTCTCCCACCTGCGCACGTGGACTGGCCGACTCCAACCATCCCCAATGGCGACTTGCACATCGTCGTGACCCTCAGGACCTCCCCTACACCCTCGTCCACCTCACCGGAGTAGTCTCACCACCGGTAAGCCCCTCCGCCCTTTCCTCCGCCGCGGGTACTGTTTGATTTGGGGGAAGGACCTCAGGTTAGGATTAGAAGAACTCAGGTGGTTTTTTGAACTGTCAGCGACTCACTTGAATAGTAGCCCAAGGACTAGTCTGTAAGGAAACTTGAAAACACTCGCCAGGGACCCCGTTGCAAAGTAGTTTTCCTTTTAGTCTGTTCTGTTTAATTTAATGAACAGAGAACTTAGGAAATTCAAAACTTAAGAAATACTTAACCAAAAATTGTCAAACCAATTTTGCTAGATTCTAAATATTATGGACTACCAACTAAAAATACTAAACCCCAAGCTTTCTGTTCTAAATTTTAGAGTTTAGAATTAAATACAGAAACTGACCAAACCTTATTTAATTAAATAAAATTTGTTATGCTTCTGTGCTGAACCTAAGAAAATTTGTAAATGTTCAAACCCTATTTAAACACTGTTTAAAAATAGTGGGAACCCCAGTATTGAAAATTTATGTAGGGATATCTATTAAAAGCCGTTTTTGCCCAAAACTTAGGAAAATCAGAAAGGCATTAGGAATCAATGAACAGTGAGTGCAATTATTTTTCCTAGCCTACTTAAGTAACAGAGAACCTAGGAAAAATAAAAATACCACTAGTCCAGATTAGAATTAAAGTGGAATGTTTTATTTAGCATTATTCCAACTAGAAAACAAATATTGGAATTATAAAATCAGACCCAAAATTGTTAATAAAAATCCAGTGGACTTGTAACCACTAGAACCCACTACAAAAATGATACCCACCCCAGCCCATCATTTTATGTAGGGTAGACAAATAAAATTTGATAATGAGGCATATTTCAATTAAATCATGAGCAACCAAAAAATGGTGCAATAATGGGCAAATAAAATTTTGCTAGATCAATAATGAGATAGGCCACCAGAGAAAAATGCAAACCCATTTAAAAAATGCAAAATAATACCTATTGCCAATACTTCATGAAAAAGGCCATTTAATCCAAATAATTCCTACCACCGCCTCAGTTAAGCAAAAAGATGCCAAACTTCAGAATGATTGCTCTTGCACAAAGAAAAAGCTGGGAAAAATTAGAAATCTATTGTTTGATATTTTTCAAATATAGTGGTAGTAGAAAGCACCCCTTTGGCTAGAAACTTTGGAAAATCATCATAAAATAACTGGTAAGTATTAATGGCTAGAAATTTGTGCAAAATCATGTTATAACATCTAGATGCTAGCAAAAATATGTCTTAAGGACTAACCTTCTGTTAAATGGTAGTTGTAGTTCAAACCACCCCTTCTGCCCTAACATTTTATAATTTTGTCCAGAGAGAACTATTCACTTTTTAAGCCCCAAATTTTAGGACAGAGAATTATACACCAATAAGAAGCCACTGTAATTTTTACAGAATTTTTGGAAATTTACTAAGACAACTTGTAGTTCAAACCCACTCTAAAAACATAAAAGAAATACAGGGAAAGAAATAAAAGATAAACCTCGCCCCAATGAGTTCAACTAGAAATCTTATCAAATTCTCACTAAGGCTTTAAAAGGAATTCAGTGGAACACCAAATTGGACTTACCACTTTATTTAACTGAGTGTGATCTAAATTACTAAGTAT
Organism: Zea luxurians; assembly: GCA_029449295.1. NCBI lineage: Eukaryota > Viridiplantae > Streptophyta > Magnoliopsida > Poales > Poaceae > Zea > Zea luxurians. Next base: position 17,055,232 of record JAOPSE010000050.1, read on the forward strand.
ACCACCAAAATCCTTAGTAGCAAGAGTTAACTCTACCCGATTCAAGTAGATTAGTCACCATCAAAGTTTAAATTGCTAAATTACATATCATGCCATGCATATATCTTACTCATTGCATTCATTAGATTGCAATCTCGCTGACGGAGAGTACGTGCTCATCCCCGAGCAAGGAACTGCCCAAGAGGAAGACTAGGAGCAAGCTCCCGAGGCTGCCATCGAGGATCTCCCCGCAGCCCCAGCTATTGAAGGCAAGCCCCGTTTTTATGCATAACCGTGTTATTATATGCTACTTTATTACTACACTTAATGTTTGTAGGATTGCAATGTGCACTTAAGTGTAGGAGTTGCTTGAAACCTCTAGTTGCATGAACTTAGGATTCCTTTTGAGATGGATACTAGTATGCTAGGTCGAGTAGCTGCTATGCTAATCAGGATCTCGGTAAAAGTCGAGTGATTTTTCTAGCACTCGTGCGAGGTCAGGAATTGATTGTATTCATCTTGATAACGGGATCTATGTTAGTCTATGGACTTGGATCCAGGGAGGATGCTTGTCCATGAGACGGGAAAAAGGAATTAAGGATTAATGTGTGGATAACTGAGTCAAGCTTTTGAACCTACTAAGCACATGTCGGGAAATATGGTAACCGATAAACCTAATACCTGAGTGAAGCCGGGCGCGGACTTTATCCCTCACGTGACCTGAGACGGGGTCTCCTATGCTAGCTTTGGTGGGTACAAGTGCGGTCACTGCACGGCGGCAGCCGGGGTCAGTGGAGCATTGTATGCCAAGGCGGTGAGGCCTGGACGCGAACGGGGAATCAATGGGGACGGTTGACATTTGTGGGGACGGAGTGCCCTGACATGTCGTGTGTTTAGGTTTACCTTGCATGGTTAAAACTCGATTCGAATCGTCTGCTTCTCGCAGCTAATGAGACTGCTTGACCCCTTGTACTACATCGAGTAAGAAGTGAAATGAGGTTACATGAGATAAATTGTTGATTGAACTAAATGATTACTACTATGTATGCTTAGAAGGAGCAAACTTAGTAAAGCTAATGATGTTTGAATTTGAAAAAGCTAAAACTTGATTTTAGATACAGCTAGTGCTTTTGGCAAACCAAACCCCTCAGCCAAACAGCTGCATGGTCTAGAGGTAGAGGAGTAGTTTCCTCACACCGGGTAAGTCTAGCTGAGTATTAGTATACTCAGCTTTGCTTGTGGCAAAATTTTTGCAGATACGCTTTAGGATATGGTTGATGGTGTGACTTGGCCTACCACCCCGCCACCGGGTTGGACGGTCGAGTGGGATGCTGCTCCGGCAAGAGAGGAGCATGAGGAGTAGTGGGCTAGGCCTTGCCCATTTCCTCGCTATCGACGACATCGATTATCTGCTGCATTTCATTTTATGAACTTTTAATTGCTACTTGAAAAACTCCGATCTATGTAATGATTCAGTACTTAATTTGAGGTTTCCTGTTTATTGTATTTCTTGTGTGACTCACCTTCGTGTGAGATTGTGGTATTTGATCCTGGTTAAGTGGCTTTATCAGACTAGATCTGAGGGATTGACGGGTTATTTCGATTTAAGTGTGTTACGGCCCTTGGGGCGTGACTTAGGCACTTAAGCTGGAATAATTCGAACGGTTCCGCCACAATTGGTGCCGGGTCATGTCAAAAAAAGTGCGTCTTGTGTCTAGCTCATTTTTCTTTTCAATGAACTCAGTTGTGCGCCGTCTAGAATTTAGATTTTGATACTTTCTAACACATATAATTGTTCACTCGCTAAATATATATTTTTGTTCACGAGATTAGGTTTTATTTGCTAGGTTAGACTTTAAGTATTTTGGTTTGGTCATTATTTGCTAGGTTAGTTGATAAAATTATTTTTTTTATATTTATAGGGATAGAATACATAGATTTCTTATGAAGAACCAGAAGAAAAATGTTTCTAACAAAATTACATTTTAAGTATTGTATTTTTATATTTCATACTTGGCTTGTTTGGTCTATATTAATGAGATCTTTTAGCTTTGTCTATTTTTAGCTAGTAGCCCCCACCCCTCTTTAGAGCTTGTTCGGTTGTACCCCAATTCATATAAATTGAGAGAGATTGAGGGGGTTTCAATCCTTAGTAAGTTAAAATTTCTCTCAATCCATATCAATCCCCTCCAATCCGTATGGATTGAAAATAACCGAACAAGCCCTTATATAGTTATATCTCATTCTGGATCTGCAATGCGTGGACTCCTGTCCTAGTCCTAATATATAGTGCCACCCAAATAGAACCAAAATTGAATTACATTTCAATTATTAGCTAGCTAGCGTCTCGATATGTGCAACACAACACCAAATGTTATCTCGAACATCCACAGCGCACAAAACATGGCTTTGTTCCTAACTTGGATCTGATGATGGTTCCTAGTGGACACATGTCCGAAACCATCATAAAGGTCGCATAACTCTGCACTACTTGTTGAAACGAATAAGAAGTGGCCTCTCGATCCCCCACTTAGGTAAGCTGGATATCTATGATTCAGCAATTACCATGCATCAGCTTGTTAATTCATCGGAGTCGGCAGCTTGGTCGTCGGTAGCCACCTCCTCCCTAATCCCTATCTGGCTGGCTCTTGATCTCCATCTGAGACAACAAAGCTGCTGTTTGGTCGAAATCACATCCATCCGTTCCTTCGTCATTTGTCTCCGGACTCCCGCTCCGACCTGCAGCATGCATGACTAGAACAACAACAATCATCAGTTAATCCGATGGTGGATCAGCACGCAACTATCAATTAGTAGTATGCTGGTGCCAACCAGCATCATAGCAATGCAACATAGGAACACCAGTTCTATTGTTACGTGTGCATACGATCGGGATATATGATGTGCATGCACGCTGTGCATTTTCAATTGGAGTCATAATTTGGCTCAGAATGTGCGTGTGCAATCTGAACATAACATATATAACATAACATCTACAAGAGTACTACTAACCGAAGCAACAAAATACCTGATCTGATGACATGAGAAGTTAAGGATCGCTATTGCTTGTGCAGATTAATTAGCTATGTCGAGATAGTTAAGTACGTACCGTCTGGCGCATTGCCGAGATAGTTAATTAACCTTGGTGGCAGCAACCAGGCATCAACGAAGCGGGAGGTCTGGAACCTGAGCTCCGCTTTATCCAAGTCTACCGGGTATTCCAAGCGGCGCACGATCGACCAGCTTGGCGTATGCGTCTACTTCGAAGAGCGTCCTGTTCAGGAAGAAGTAGAGGAGATGGGGGATGTTGGGGTCGACGAGGGCGAGCCAGGGCACCACGCCCGACGGCAGGACAGCGTCGGCAAAGATGTCGGCGAAGGTCGCCGTGTACTGGTGTACCCAGTAATGTCGGTCCTCCTGGCTGACGAGCGTGAACATGCAAACCCGGGGGTTCAACAAGGGCTGCTTGTTGGCAGCCGGAACAAAGGGGACTCCCTGGATCTCGACGTAGCGCAGCTTGCCGTCGCTGGGCCTGATGAGGCGTCGCTGGTGCACGAGCTCAAAGGGGCTGACGAGCTTGTCGAGCCTCGATATCTGGCAGCAGACCGGGAGTGGGATGAAGCGCAGGTGCAGGTCGGCGTTGTCGGCGAAAGGGTCACAAACATGCATGCCGCTGGCGATGTCGACCCACCAGAGGAGGCCGCCGTGGGCGATGACGCCGTCAACGCCCGAGGGCTCGTGGTTCGGGTGGGAAGCCAGCGTCCTGGCGGTCCACTGGTCGGTGCAGGTGGAGTAGCAGAGCAAGATCGTCCTCATGGAGGTGGGCTGCAGCTGGGCCACCATGTAGTGGCCAACGTGTCGCCGGTCGGCGATGAGGCCGATGCTTCGTCGCGGCAAGGTGCTGACGCCGAGGTTGGCTGGCACGTCGGGGAGGAGGGCGGCAGTGCGGGCGTGGACGTCGCCGAGGAAATAGGAGTAGTCCCAGACGCTGCCGCCGTGGGTAACCCGGAAGAGCAGGCGATCGGAGCAGGTGGAGACGACGTAGGGGAAGCTTAACGACCTGGGGCCCGAGACGATGCGCTCGGGCAGGACCAGGTAGGACGGCCTGAGCAGCGGGTGCTGTAGGGCGAAAACAAAGTCGGAGACGCCAGGCGCGAGCATCGATGCCCGCTCGTCTCTGGCGTCGAGGACGATGGGGATGGAGGAGAGTGCCACCCACGGGCGGGGCTGGAACTCCAGCGCCACGTCGCGCGCTGTTTGCTCACGGGCGCGAGACGACTCCCACACATTGAACGACGACGACGCCATGGCTGGTGTGGCGCTGGGTGCGCTCTGCCTATGCCTGGGTTGTCGGCGGCGGCGTGGATGGGGCTGCGGCTGCGGTGCCACCCACGGGCGGGGCTGGAACTCGAGCACCTCGTCGCGCGCTGGTTGCTGACGGGCGCGAGACGACTCCCCCACATTGAACGACGACAATGCCATGGCTGGCGTGGCGCTGGGTGCGCTCTGCTTCTGCCTGCGTCGTCGACGGCGGCGTGGATGGGGCTGCGGCTGCGGTGCCACCCACGGGCGGGGCTGGAACTCGAGCACCTCGTCGCTCGCTGGTTGCTCACGGGCGCGAGACGACTCCCCCACATTGAACGACGACGACGTCATGGCTGGCGTGGCGCTGGGTGCGCTCTGCCTCTGCCTGCGTCGTCGGCGGCGGCGTGGATGGGGCTGCGGCTGCGGCTGCAGCTCCGGCTCGGCAAGGTGGCGAGTTGATTAGTTTGGTTCGTTTCGATCCATGTCGCTGCTGGTTTATTCGAGCAGGCTGCCAAGTCGGTTGCGGGCGTGGCCGCGTGTGTTCTACGCGCGCGGTATGTACTGCATCCCGGGGCCGACGTTCCAGTTGTACTATATAATACTTGCAGGCGATTAAATAAAGTAAACAAGAATTATTTATGTCATTCATCTCCTTTTCCTCTCAAATCTCACCTCCTTCACCGTCAGGCTGCCGGGCAAAAACAACGACGCCATTAACGGTCGAGGCTACAAACTCTGTAGTCGAGGCCTCGCTGTCTCGGGTGCCGATGCCCTTGATAACCTCGTATACAGGAGATCCTCTTCGTCTAGGCCAGTCGTTCTCATCACGTTCGCAACACCATCCCCAATGATCGTGCCTCCGAAGGCCGATCCCTCACTCGCACGGGCGGTGCACAGCTTTCTCGGCCTAGCCGGCTACTATCGCAAGTTCGTCAAGGCGTTCGGGACCATCGCCTCGCCCCTCACCGCTCTTCTTCGCAAGGAGGGGTTCGCCTGGGCTGAGGCAGCTTTCCCGACGCTCAAACCTGTCATCACCATAGTGTCGGTACTCGCGCTGCCCGACTTTGGCCAATTATTCGTCGTTGAGTGCGACACCTCACTCACGGTTTTGGTGTCGTGCTCCTCCAAGACCAGCACCCGGTGGCGTTCTTCAGCAGGCCTGTTGCACCACGACATCGCTCCCTAGCGGCGTATGAGCGTGAGCTTATTGGCCTCATCCTCGCCGTGCGCCACTGGAGACCGTACCTTTGGGGGCACCGCTTCCTGGTACGCACTGACCATTTCAGTCTCAAATTTTTGCTAGACCAACGCCATGCCACAATCTCGTAGCACCACGGGGTGGGCAAACTATTTGGCTTCGACTTCATAGTGGAGTACAAGGCGGGCAGCACCAACACGGTGGCCGAACTCTATCCAGGCGTGATACAGAGGAGCCGGTGCTTCTTGCCATATTGAGCCATACCTTCAACTTCTTTGATCGTCTTTGCCAAGCTCATGACACCAACCCTTCTCTGGTCGGCCTCAAAGAGGAGTTCGTAGCGGGCCAACGCACGGGCTCCTGATCGCTTGTCAACGGGCTCGTGGCGTTCATAGGCCGCCTCTACGTTCCACCAACATCACCATTCCTCCACGAGCTCATCACTGCCGTACACGACGACAGCCACGAAGGCATCCAACGTACACTGCACCACCTACGCCACAACTTTCCCTCCCACAACCTACGGCGGACGGTATAGGACTACGTTCACGCCTACGCCACATGTCAACGCTACAAGTCAGACCACCTACACCGGGCCGGCCAGCTCATTCCCCTTCCCGGGGCAACGATGACCTGGGCAGAAATCGGACGGGACTTCGTCGAGACACTCCCGCATATAGGCGGGAAGTCCGTCATCCTAACGGTGGTGGACCGCTTCAGCAAATACTGCCACTTTGTCCTGGTCGCGCACCCATACACGATGGAGTCCGTGGCCCAGATCTTCTTCGCCTAGATCGTGTGCCTGCACGGCGTGCCTCAGTCCATGTTCTAGGATCGGGACCCGTTTTCACATTCATCTCCTGGTAGGAATTGATGCGGCTCACTGGCACCGAGATACACCTGATGACAGCCTTTTTCCGCAAGCTGACGGCCAGACGGAGGCCGCCAATAAGGTCATCACCATGTATTTGCGTTGTTTCATAGGGATCACCCTCGATAATGGCTGCATTGGCTTCCCATGGTGGAGTACACCGCCTATCAGTCTGCGCTCTGTGACACTCTGTTCTGGGTGGTTTATGATCGGGACCCACCCTCCATCCGCTCTAGCCCTCCTTCCTCACCCGCGTTCATCTTGTGGCACTGCTAGCCTCGACGCCTATGATCAATGCCGCAATCCTCGGTGCCACAAGCCACAACGCTACAACTCGTAGTCCTCAATGTGTTACTACGCCGCAAGCCCCAATGCTCGCCCATCCATGCCCCATCTCCCTCCCTCCCTCACTCATGATGGTCTCGCAGTTCGTACGTGTCACTGTCGCCGAATCCTTCAGATAATCACTGACACATAACCATCCCCTCACCTACGTCGCCGAAGCCATCACTGAAGCAGGCAAGGACACAACCATCACCTACATTGCTCATGGGACCTGCATGACGCATGATCTCACTCACCCAACCTGCCCCTACCGCCCCAACAACGATCTTGGAGGTGAATTTACACGGACATATGGTCAACCAATGCTTTTCACTCAACAAATCTGTCCTAACAGGGATCTGAATCCAATATTCATGTATTCTCATTTGCAGATTTGTAACTGCTGCCATCACAGGGTTGTTTGTACTATTTTTACACAGCTCTGATCCACGACATATAATCCACTACATAGCCTAAGCAACAATGTTCATACTCAGTATGGAAGCCATCACCTGCTCCCTTTTTCTCTTTTAGCAGATAAGTCTTTCACCTGTTTTGATGTTATCTTCCCCCCTCAACCTGCCAACACTGGATGCATTGATTGAGTTAGGGCACTTGCTAGTGAAGGAGCAAGAATTAATAATGAGCTCGAATCTTTCAAAAGAATATATGAAGAACATAATTATTTTTTAATTTGCCTCTGATCCAACATCCAACCACTAGAGTCCAATCGCCTTGCCGCGATCACCCTCAGTCTTGGTAGGATCGATGTCGACACGATCACCATCTCGCCTCTAAGTATATCATGGTATATGCTTTGCTTAAATTTGTATGTCCTGCTCTCTGCTACGTCTTCGTAATACTCATCTCTGCTTATAACTTTTAAATTCAGTAAAAATGTGAAATTTGTTTAAATAATAAATATGCTTAGCATTCCTGGTCATAGGGAGTAATCCAATGCTACTAGTGTTTGTGCACCGTCATATGAACCTTCCTGTGTCTAACTCCTTAAGAGTTCGTACTAAATTTTAATTTTTCAATTGTTGGAGCGGAGGCCAAACATGACCTCGATCTGTCTGACCCAGCTACGACCAGACATTTCTTTTACAGGTGCATCAAGCGAAGGGGATGCACGCAGCACTCTCTAGTCCTCTCTCTTCGCTAGGAGGCGAAGGCGAAGGTCCACAATAGACGAGGAGGGGGGCTCGCCATAGCCCCAGACGCATCTCGAAGGCCTTCTCCCAAATGGCGAACTCCAAGTCCCAGCGAAGGCTAGGACATGACTTCACAGAATCAAGAGTGCAACACACAAGCGAAGGCCACAATAGATTATAGAGAAACCTAGGCTCCACCCCGTAGTCATCCGAGCCCACTTGTAATCCCCTTGCGGGGTAGATTTCGTAGTATGTGTAAACTGTTGTACTCCGTCCACTGTAATGACCCCATTAAGGGGAATATTCTAGGAATTTAGCAGGTAACCGGGGGCATAACAGTACTTGGGGACCAACTACCCCTCCCGGTTACCTATAAATACCCCTACCCTGCACATGGGTGGGACACGCATAACAAGACGCTATAGTTCCCTACCTACTGTCGTGTTGTGCACCCAAATCCGCTTATTGTAACACCTCAGGTGTTACCATGGCTAGAGCACACCTTGGCACTAAGGACTGTGATCACATGTGGGAGAAAACTTTAGGAGCAAAGTGTAAGAGCCTTGGAGGCTAGGTTTTAACCAAGAGAGGTGAATGACCAAAAACATTACCCTAGTTGTGTGCAGCTACCACTTTGGACAAGGGGGGAGTAAACCCTAGACCCCTCTTGAACCCTATCTTCCAAAGCCATGGTTGAAAGGGGGAGAGAATAAGCAATTGTGCAAATCATGAGTTAATCTTTAACCAAACTTTAAGTAACCTTGTAACCAGCAATTATGGGGAGGAAATATTGCAAAAAGACCCCTGGAGAAACCCCAAATCAAATCTCCAAGTAGAGTGAAAGCTAGAGCTCTCAAATTCCCTCTAAGTCAAAAACTACACCTACACTAAAGATCAACCGTGTTCACCATGAAGATGGCACCAAAACCACCTAAGTTCTATACCAAAAATGTGGCATACCACCTAGGGCACCCACTGGAAAAAGCTGAGCCCGAGACCTTGACGTTTGACATGCCTTGGCATGGTTTTTGTCGCGAGGTGGGCAGAGTGACATACCTGATTTGGCGACCGAAGATCTCCCTACCTAGGCCATATCTGCCATGGCAACTCACGGATGAGAGATAGCCCTAGGTGCCAGGAAAAGACTCGCGCCGGATTTTTGCCAAGATTCGCACGTTTGCGACTTGGGTGAGCTGTGGAACACAGGCAGAAGAAAACTTACACGTGTTCGACGCGCTCTGCGCACGCCAGAGCACGCCCGCGCCTGACCCTGCGCCGCGCCGAGCCGCGCCCGTGTCCCCTGTGTGCGTCGCGCTTATAAAGCCCACTCAGGCGTCGTCCATACCCTTCCTCGCACACTCAAACCTCCCCGGAGCTCAACTCACCGTCGTTTGCCCGTGCACGACGTGTCCGCGGCCACCCGAGCCCCTGCCGTCGTGGACCGACCTGTCCAGCCTTTCCCAACCCCGTCCGGCCCTTGAAGACGACTAAGCACGACTCGGTGAAGCTCCCCAAGCAAGGAATCGAAGTCTGCTTCGCCGGAGAAGCCAGTCCACGGTCGCCGGAGTTCACAACCCCGCCGGAGTGCGTGGACAGGGTAATCCACTGAACCATTTTCCGATTCCTTGTGCACACAGCCCCTACATCACCCCGTGAAGCTCACCGTGCCTTTGGATTGCATTAGATTGCCGTGGTTTGGCCGGCACACCCGCCGCCGACGAGAACACCCGCATGCGCACGTGGATCGAGCGATTCCGGCCATCCCCGCCATCGAGCCGTACATCGCTGTGACCGCCAGAGCCTCCCCGAGCCAACCCCGCCCCTCGCCGGACCTATCTCGCCGCCGGTAAGCCGCGCAACCCTTTTCTTTCTTGTGGGCACTGTTTAAACCTAGGGAAGGACCGCGGGGGAGAAGGAAAGAAGTCTGGGGGGTTTTGTGAAATGTCAATGACTCAAATGAATAGTAGCGCGGGGGTATAACTGAGAGAGTTAGTTTGCAAATACCCCAGGGTCCTCGGTGTATAACTTCTGTTTAGTTCATCCAAATTTGGTCAAACCAATTTTGTCAGACTCTAAATAATGTAAACTACTTAGGAAAAATATAAAACCCCTATGTACTACAGAAAACTTTAGGGTTCTGATTTAATTATTGTTTTGACCAAAAGCTAAATAATAGGGATAAAAATAGTTGCACTATTTGACTAGAGTTAGAAAAATTTGGAGAAGTTTATATCCACCTACTGACCTATTTAAAAATGATAAACTCCTCTGTACACCCCATTAAGGTAGAGTTTGCCATTTAATTCACATTATGCTTAAAGTTAAAGGAAATAGAAAAGATGATTTAAATAATGAACCAGAGGGCACCCCTATTTTTGTTAGAGTACTTATTCAATGTAGTTTACTAGAAAAATCTATTACACCCTGGTTTAGTATGAAATAAATAGGATCCCTTTTATTTTAAGAAAACAAGGAAAACTTAGAAAAACCCTAGAAAAATAACCCCAAGGCAAAAACACCCCAAACCTTGGGATAATTAATGGGTTGTTGTTATGAACATAAGAAAAATATGAAGTCTGTTATTTGATATTTTTCAAATAACAAGTTAGTTATAAGCACCTTTTTGGCATAAAACTTTAGAAAATCACAACTAAATAACCACCAATTAACTTTCTGTGATTTTTGGCACATAAGCTTATTATTACTGTTAGATGCCAACAAAAATAACCCTTAGGACAGAACCAACACCTAGTTAAGAATTGTAGTATAAAGTGGCCCATTTACACAACTTTTGTCATTTTTTGTCTAAAGCATAGCCTTTTTATTTTAAACCCCAAATTCCTAGAATAGGCTATAGTGACCCATAGCAGCCCACTGTAATTTTTACAGAAAGTTTGGAAAAAGTTAACTCATTGTTGTAGTTCAAACCTACACTAGAATTCATAAATAGAAAATAAATAAAGGGAAAATGAATAATGGAAATTAGTGTCATCCTAAAACCCTTTGTGAATTGTCCACTAAAATGTGTAAAGGAAATACCAACCCACTATGCTTATCCTTAACAAAACCTAAACCTAGAGTGATAAGCATAAACCACTAAAAGCCACATATGACCAACGAACCCTAAGTTGCCAACTAACTTAGTTTTTCTTCCCTTAGCATAATGTTATTAAATCCTGCAGAATCATGACATACATATTCATTGCATTTCGATAGACTGTAACCTCGCTGACGGAGAGTACGTCCTCGTGCCGGAGCAAGGAGCTGCTCAGGAGGTAGCCCCGGATCCAGCACCAGAGCCTGCACCAGAGGATCTGCCTGCCCCAGCTTTGGAAGGCAAGCCCCGGTTTTATGCATAACCTGTGCTATATGCTATTTTACTACACTTAATGTTTGTAGGCTTGTATTGTGCACTTAAGAGTAGGAGTTGTTTGAAACCCTAGTTGCATGAACTCAGGATTCCTTTTGAGATGGTGTCGGTGTTTTGGGTCCGACCGCACACCCGGGGTTGCCCCTCAAGGTGTTTTTAGGAGTAGGACGGTGTCGATGACTGTAGCAAAATGGTTCGTGCCAATTGCACGTGGGACAGTGGACAATGTGTACAGGTTCGGGCCGCTTAGAGATGCGTAACACCCTACGTCCTGATGAGTATGTTTGGCGAATGAGGTTACAAAAGGGGCTTCTCTGAATTGAGAATGCAGAGAGTTGAAGTGGGTGGCTAAGTAATAGAGTCGATCGATCTGAAGGGGTGCCCCCTAGGCCTTATATATTCGACCGTGGGGCAATACACGTGGATATGATAACAACGTGCGCCTAAAAGATAGTGAACTACTCGGGTCTATCTCCCTATGATTCTGCCGACCTATCCTCGCGTGGCTCCGTTGCATGAGAGCTCCAGCGCGGGAAAGTCAGATCTCTGTTGTGATCACTCGCTCAACTTTGTGGACCGTCCAGGTTTACACCGGTCCGGCCTCGTGTCACCCTGCTCTGCTGATTATTCCTTCCCAGGCCCACGAAAGAATGGCCTCACAATTTATTGGGCCCTTAGGCCTTTCGTGAGGTCTTTTACTCTTTTAGTGGACCCGGGGGATATCTGTCCCCCACAAGCCCCCGATCTTTGGGTTAATTTAGAAGTAATCAGCCCAAAGATCCCAGGTCCAGCTTGCAGGCGGTTTGAAGAGAACGACTTCTTACTGTTTCCTCCTGCTTTTGATCTTTCACAAACCGAAGCTTTGTTTCGTGCCCGTGCCTTAGAGGTCGGCATTTCGCTTTGCAGGACCCTGAACTTCATTGGGTGCACCGGAGGTGCACCCAATGGGTGTAGCCCCCGAGCTTCGAGTAGATTTTTAGAGAATAATCTACTCGAAGGTCTTCACCAGAAATTATTCCCATTTTTACTCATGTGTTTTGGTTGAGTGCCAGATTTGTCTTTAATCTTGTCCCATGCATTAGAAGTGGGCACTATCTTGGCTTGGAATGATGATTCATGGGGTGCACCGGTGGTGCACCCAATGGGTGTAGCCCCCGACCTTCAAGTGGATTTTTGAGGATAATCCACTCGAAGGTCTTCCTTTTATGTCTTTTTGCAGAAGATTATCCTTTCTGCTTGTAAAAATCGGCATGATGTCATCCGCATTATGTCATCAATATTATGCTTCAGAGGTCAGCATGTATTTTGTCTTTTGCAGCCGAATTCGCAATCCATCCATATCTTGCTAGGTAGTGTAATTTATTTGCTCTGTGACTGATTGGACATTTGATGGACGTTCTCTGTCTAGTCTTCAAGTCGCTTCTGTCGGCCATATTTTGTACTTCACTGGCTATATTTGGCTTTCCTCTAATCCTCACTGATATCTTATTTTTGTCTTGAGGCATTCACTGCATGCCCTGCACAGATGTGACCGTTTTGAAAAATATATTGGTAATTCCTGGGCGTCCCCCCCAATGGGTGTGGGCAAGGGACGGCTTGGTACGCTGAGTGTTTTAGTCGGCTGCTTCTGAGTAGTAATGTGATGCGACAGCGAGTGTAATCATATCCTTCGCGTTGTTGACTGGAGTCCCAATGGGTGTTGTGTTGCGTGAAACGGCGTCCGCCGCCTGACGTGTCTTCAGACGGGTTAGAGTGCTTATTGAATGCTTTGCGACTGTTCAGTGACCACTGTTGGAGGTGAGCGGTTGCCTTCTTTTTCCTATAAATAGTGCCCTTGCCTGCCTGATTTTTTTCACATCTCTCGCTGTTCTCCATTGCCTGCCTTCTCTCTTCTATCTGCATTTCCAGCATGGGCAAGAAACGCAAGCGCGAACTGACTCCTCCGTCTGAGGATTTCGGTGACTCGGAGTATTTAGAGGAGGAGTTCTCCTCTGAATCTGAGGGGTCTCCGGCTCCCATCCCCCTGCGTGAGTCGTCTGACGACTTAGACGACTCCCAGGGGCTCGCGGCGGAGGTCTGGACGTACATCCGGGCCGTCGAGCGCTCCGGGCTCGAGGGCTCGGATGAGTCGAGGAGGACTCGGACGGTGGCGGCGAGGACGAGGACGGTGATGACGACGACGACGACGAAGGCGGTGGCGGCGGTGACGGTGACGGCAGCGGCAGGGGCGGCAGCGGCGGCAGCAAGGACGGTGACGGCGGCGGCAGCAGGGACGGCAGCAGGGGCGGCAGCAGTGGCGGCAGCAACAGGGCCAGTGGCTAGATGCCACTGGTCCTTTAAATGTTAGTATAGTATAGTTAGAATAATGTAGTAGTATTTAGTAGTGTAGAGTAGTATAGTGTAGTGTAGAAGTAGTATAATGTAATGTAGCAGTAGTAGTAGGGGAGTATCAACTCATAATGAGTTGATTTGTAAATATGATATCTTCCCTTTTAATGAAGAAATGGTATTGGCTTTTCTGTGATGATTGCTCGTTGATACTCTCAACTCAAAGTTCTTGAATCATTCCTTTTCCCGCCTTTTTCGTGAAGTTAATTCCTTTGGAATAGTAAGTGAATAACTCGGACATCATATCGAAGCTTTTAGAAGTAGTTGCCGAGTGACTTGTAGATGATGTCAGAGTTTTTTAAGATAACTGCCGAGCGACTGAACGCCATGTCAGAGTTTTAGAGTTAACTGCCGAGCGACTGAACGCCATGTCGGAGTTTTAGAGTTAACTGCCGAGCGACTGAACGCCATGTCGGAGTTTTAGAGTTAACTGCCGAGCGACTGAACGCCATGTCGGAGTTTTAGAGTTAACTGCCGAGCGACTGAACGCCATGTCGGAGTTTTAGAGTTAACTGCCGAGCGACTTGAAGACAACATCGGCGTTTTAGAGGTAACGCCGAGCGACTGAACACGACATCGGAGTTTTAGAGATAACTGCCGAGTAATTTGAAAACGACGTCGGCGTTTTAGAGGCAACGCCGAGTGACTTGAGGACAACATCGGTGTTTTAGAGGTAACGCCGAGCGACTATGTCGGAGTTCTAGAGTCAACTGCCGAGCAATAGCGGGCTACGTAGGCCACTTTGAGGTTAATAGCCGAGTGATGATGTGGCGCACCGGTGTTTTGGAAATAACTGCCGGGAGATGATGTGGCACGCTGGTGTTTTGGAAATAACCGCCGGGTGCTGACTGGGCACTTTTTGAAACGGTATCTGGCTCGGGAATATCCCATAAGTGCTGCGCTTTTAGCCGCCTCTGCTTTCCGTGCCCTAGTTCTTGCTTTCTTGCTTCCGAATCCTTTCCGCAACTCGCCTCCTACTCTGCTCGCCAATAGAATCGAGATGGCGCCCAAGAGGAAAACCTCGAGTCCGTCCTCCGTGGTGATTCCTCCAATCAACCCCAACAGTCAGTTGCCTTTCGCAGGTAACCACATGTCCGTCATCTCTGAGTCCGAACTTCTCCACCTCGTATCCATCAGGGTTCTCCCTCCGAGGGAACTCTGCTCTTGGCGGATTTGCCATGGGGTTACTGTCCCAACTGAGGATACCCATGAGTCCGTGATTTATGCCCCTTTCCTTCTCCGCGGTCTCAGCCTTCCCATTTCTCCCTTCTTCCGCGGCCTCCATGATTTCTACCATATTAACTTGACCCATTTGAATCCCAATTCTATCCTGCAAATCTCCATTTTCGTCCATTTATGTGAAGCCTTTCTTGGCGTGCTACCTCATTTCGGGTTGTGGAAGTATTTTTATCACTGTCGCCCTGGAATGGCCGGGGGACAACATCAATTGGTTGGAGGTGCCAGCTTGGAGATGCGCCGCGGGAGGAAGACGGAGTATCTCGAAATCCCTCTCAAAGACAGTATCAAGGGGTGGCGCTTGGAGTGGTTCGTAGTTGAGAATTGTGGAAACTCTCTCCCCCCCGGTCGAGAAGACAGCCAGATGTTCGCACCCCAAGATGGACCGAGTCTCCCACAGATCAGGAGGTAGCTGAGGCAGGTGCTTTGCTTGCTGAAGTTGGACTACTGAAAGAGAGGGGTCTGACCGCTGAAACCGTGGTTGCTGATTTTGTCTTCAAGAATATTCAGCCGTTAAAAGACAGGGCATACCCAGCTTATCTGTATCGAGGCCTAGCCGACTCAACTCGGGTCACTAACAGAAGAATTCCCTCTACAGACCCGGTGAGCTGACTTGAAATGATCCTTAGAGGCAAAGTGTCAAATGTTGGTGCCCCCGTGGCATTCTCAGCTTGGAACTTGCCTCCTCCCAAAACCTTTACTCTTTTTGTGTCGAATCCTCCTGCTACTGACGGCAGTTTGGGCCTTAGAGTGCGGCCCTCTGCTGAAGAAGTTAGTGCCTTGATTGCCACACTCGGGGGAATTCCTGATGATGAACGGCAGGTCTATTTTGAAGTGCCCCTGAACCCTAGTGATGCGGAGATAAATGCCATGCTTGATTTGCTGGCTGAGGACTCTTCTGACGCTGCTCCTGCTGGGGCATTGGTGGTGGCGCCCCTCCCAGAGGCTGGTATGACCTTAGATACTCAGAAACCTGCCGGTACTCGCCCGAGGCGCCCTTGCCGAGCCAATCCATCCGATCCTTCTGCTGATGAACAGAAAAAGAAAAGGAGACGCCTCCGGCAAGTGCCCAGTTTGGGTCGGGATGCTGGTACTTCGGTTCCTGATGCTGAAGAAGTGCCTGCGACTGAATTTACTCACACTGAACCCAATGGGTGTGCCGATTCAGTTGCTGATCCCAATGGGTGTACCGAATCAGTTGCTGATCCCAATGGGGGTGCTGCCTGTGTTGCTAATGTGGACGATTAGGAGGGAGAAGGTGAAGTTCCTTTGACTCAGAAAAACAGTCGGCAATTCATCGCTAGCGGTGAAAGTAGTGGAGTTCCCTCTCCTGCTTTGTCTGCTCTAATTGGTCTGCAAGAACTGTCCCTGGCCAATTTTGATCAGACTCTCGAGGATATGGTTCCGGAGGATTTGTTATCGGAGCCAGCAGATGATGGTGTGATGGAGGTTTGCGCTGATGTGCTTGATGCTGGGTTGAGGTCATCCCGTGCCTCGTCGACCTTAGAGCGCGATCTTGAGGATCGGGAGACTGACTTGGGTCGTTCTGGTCTCATGGAAGTAATTGAGGGCCCATCAGCCTTAGAGGTGGCTACCGCGAAGAGCTTGGACCCCAAGGATGGTGTTGACACGTGCCCAGCCCCCGAGAATGTTGTCGGGGATGACTTGATCCGGGTGGGAAGTGTAAGCCACTGCCCAGCCCCCGAGGGTGCTGCCGGGGATGATCCGGCTCAAGCGGGCAGTGCAAACTGTGATCCAGCCCCCGAGGGCGTCCGAGCGGGGTCTCCCTCTGGTACTTCCATGGACGTTCATGCGGGGTCGTCTCCACACTCCGGCTGTATGGTGGTAGCCCAAGCCTTGGACCAGGAGGTCACTTTAGAGGGCAGCGTCCGCACTGACCGAGTGTTGGGCTCTGTTGATGGCACCAAGTTGATTCCTGCTGGTTCGTTGCAAGCTGCTTCGGGTGGTGACCTTACGCCCGGTTATCAGTTGATCTCTCCTGATTTGGGGATCCCTTCATTCTTTTCCAACCTCCAGGTACTGTGGTGTATTTTAGTTTGGCTTTTTACATTGCATGAACTACTGTCATTACATTCATCTACTCTCCTCATCAGGCTTTGGTGAATGGGATGGCTGGCCAGCTGAGGTTACAGGGTGTTTCTGTCCCAGAAGTAGCTTCGTCACTTGCATGTTGGAATCCAGTGTCTCTTCAACATCGTGTCTCTGAATTGGAAGCGACCAACGCCGGTTAGTGCTTTTTTGCTTTTCTCTAACTTTGCTATAGACTGCCTTACATTCTGACCCCTTTTTCTTTTATTTGATTGTCTCCTGCTAGGTATGACTCAGCAGATTTCCTCTCTTGAAGAAAAACATTCCCTAGATCAGGCTGAACTGGCCCAGCGATGCACTGACTTTGAGGAAAAGTACTCTCAAAGTCAGATTGAGCTGGGTCAGGTCTCCGCTGCCTTAGATGACGCCAATGCACTGAGTTCTTCTCTTCATGCTCAGCTCGACTCTGAAAAGGTGATTTATGAAACTGCGCTTTGCCTTGTTGTGCTGCCATTACTTGCTTGGTGTTTGAGGGTGTTGATTTTTGTTTGCAGGAAGAGAAACGTATCCTTGCTGCTTCTCGAGACAATCTTGAAAAATTGTATCGTGATTCTAGCAACTCACTGACTATCTTGGAGAGAAGTCATCGCTTCACCATGGAAGAGTTAGATCACCAACGCTGTAAACTGCAGGAATCTATGGATGAAGTGACCCGGCTCAAGCAGTTGATATCAGCGAAGGACGCTACTATCAAAGAACTCCGAGCTTCCAAGAAATCCATCGCCCAAGAGTTAGAAACTGCTCAGCTGGCTGCCAAGGTCGCCGAAGAAACTGCTGTTACTCTCAAAGCCCAGCGTGATAGAGCCATGGACAAGGCTATTCGGGCGGGACGGATCTTGATGAGGAGACCTGGCGTGGTTGTTCCCAAAGATATAAGGGCTGATGTGAATGCCGCCCCTGATTCCTTGAGTCGTCCTTCTTCCTCGATTGCTCCTGAGAAAAACATCACGAAATAGAGAGACACTTTGCGTGTTTCGAACGCGCGGTTAGCATGGTCAGACATTTGCTAGAGGACGCCACTTCAGTATTTGGACAATATTGTTATTTTCACATTGTTTTAGAATTCATTGGTTCATAAATTTGTAGTAGTAAAATGATGTACAATGGTTTTGAAATTTGCTTGCGAGTTGTAGAAGCCATCTTTATATGAGTAATTGTGATCACGCCAAATCGCCTTAAGTCGCTGCCGACTTAAGTCGATTGCTTCGGTTAATAGGGCATAGTGGTCACCCTGAGTTGCGTAGGCGTGAGCATGCTGCACCGGCTTAAGCTGCTGCCAACTTAAACCGATTGCTCCGTTGGCTGGGTATAGTGGTCACCCCGAGTCAAGTAAGCGTGAGCATGTTGCACCGGCTTAAGTCATCGCCGACTTAAACCGATTGCTCCGTTAGCAGGGCATAGTGGTCACCCCGAGTCAAGTAAGCGTGAGCATGTTGCACCGGCTTAAGTCATCGCCGACTTAAACCGATTGCTCCGTTAGCAGGGCATAGTGGCCACACCGAGTCAAGTAAGCGTGAGCATGTTGCCCCGGCTTAAGTCATCGCCGACTTAAACCGATTGCTCCGTTAGCAGGGCATAGTGGTCACCCTGAGTCAAGTAAGCGTGAGCATGTTGCACCGGCTTAAGTCATCGCCGACTTAAACCGATTGCTCCGTTAGCAGGGCATAGTGGTCACCCCGAGTCAAGTAAGCGTGAGCATGTTGCACCGGCTTAAGTCATCGCCGACTTAAACCGATTGCTCCGTTAGCAGGGCATAGTGGTCACCCCGAGTCAAGTAAGCGTGAGCATGTTGCCCCAGCTTAAGTCATCGCCGACTTAAACCGATTGCTCCGTTAGCAGGGCATAGTGGTCACCCCGAGTCAAGTAAGTGTGAGCATGTTGCACCGGCTTAAGTCATCGCCGACTTAAACCGATTGCTCCGTTAGCAGGGCATAGTGGTCACCTCGAGTCAAGTAAGCGTGAGCATGTTGCACCGGCTTAAGTCATCGCCGACTTAAACCGATTGCTCGTTAGCAGGGCATAGTGGTCACCCCGAGTCAAGTAAGCGTGAGCATGTTGCACCGCCTTAAGTTGTTGCCAACTTAAGCCAATTGCTCCGTTAGTGGGGCATAGTGATCACCCCGAGTCAAGTAAGAATGCAAGTCAACCGTGAACAAACTGAGTATCTTTGAAGCCTTTCTTTATTGATGACATATTTCCATTTTACAGAATACATCGTCATCCCGATAGCTTTTGAAATACAGCTAGGGATAAAACTTCCTGAGGTGTTCTATGTTCCAGGAGTTCCCGACTTCTGTGCCATCCATCTGAGTGAGACGATATGATCCCGGCCGAGTGGTTTCTGCTACTATGAATGGTCCTTCCCATAAGGGTGACAACTTGTGTCGTCCTTCCCCCGTTAGAATTCGGCGGAGGACGAGATCTCCTACTGAAAAGGATCGTTGTCGCACGGCCTGGTCATGGTAACGTCTCAGAGTCTGCTGATACCGCGCCGATTGAATTACTGCATTCAGCCGTTCTTCTTCGAGTACATCGATGTCCTCCATCCTAGTAGCTTCAGCTTCTGCTATGCTCTCGAAGACCAACCTTGGGGCCCCGAACTTGAGATCAGCGGGTAATACTGCTTCTGACCCATAGACCATGAAGAAAGGAGTATTTCCATGTAGAGCCCGGCTTGGCTGAGTTCTTAGGCTCCAAACGACGTAGGGTAATTCCCTTATCCATTTCCCTGCGAACTTCTCATTTTTTTCGAAGACCCTTTTCCTGAGTGCCTCTAGTATCATTCCGTTGGTTCGCTCAACCTGCCCGTTGGCCCTCGGGTGCGCTACCGAAGCGTACTTGATCTGAATGCCTTTTCGCTCGCAGAAATCGAAGAATTCCGAACTTGTGAAATTGGATCCCAGGTCAGTTATAATGTTGTTTGGTATTCCGAATCTGAATATTATGTCTTGTATGAATTCCACGGCCTTGGCTGAGGTTAAAGAGGCAATAGGCTTGAACTCTATCCATTTAGTGAACTTGTCGATTGCTACCAATACATGAGTGTATCCTCCTTGAGCCTCCTTGAAAGGTCCAATCATATCTAGTCCCCAGCATGCGAAAGGCCAAGTTACTGGTATGGTCTGCAGTTGCTGTGCTGGTAGATGTTGTTGTTTTGACAAGTATTGGCAAGCTTCGCACCTCTGAACTAATTCGGCTGCATCACTCTTCGCTGTTGGCCAATAGAATCCTGACCTAAAGACCTTCCCGACTAGTGTTCTGGATGACGCATGTATTCCACATTGCCCAGCATGGACCTCCTCCAGCAGTCGTTTCCCAGTAGATGGGAGAATGCACTTCATGAAGACGCCTGATGCACCCCTTCTATATAACGTTTCTCCAATGAGTGTATAGTGGGCTGACTGTCTGGCGATGCGTTCAGCTGCATTTTTGTCGTCTGGTTCCTCTTCATTCTTTATATATCTGATAATCGGCCTCCTCCAGTCATCAGAGTATGACCCGGGTTGATCCACGATATTACATTCTTCTGCTTGATCTGTTGAGATGCTCGGTCGTGGTATTTCTTGCACGAAGACTCCGGGTGGAACCTGAGTTCGGCTGGATCCTAACTTTGACAATACATCAGCTGCCGTGTTTCAATCTCTCTCCATATGATGAAATTCTAGACCTTCAAACTTATCTTCTAGTTTCCGGACGGCAGTGCAGTATTTTCCCATTGAATCCTTCGAATAGTCCCATTCCTTTTTTATCTGACTTATGACCACCAGAGAATCTCCGTATACCATTAATCTCTTGATGCCCAATGATATGGCGATGTTTAGTCCGTGGATCAGAGCTTCATACTCAGCTGCATTGTTAGAGGCTGGAAATAACAGTTGGAGGGCATATTTGAGGTGTTCGCCTCCACGCGCGATGAAGAGAATTCCTGCGCCTGCTCCCTGCAGCTTCAACGAGCCATCGAAATACATCCTCCAGACTTCTGCAGTTTCCGGGTTCTCTGGTATTTGTTGTTCAGTCCATTCTGATATGAAGTCAACCAATGCTTGGGACTTAATGGCAGTACGAGGTCGAAATTCAATGTCATGAGATCCCAGTTCACAAGCCCACTTGGCTATTCGGCCAATGGCTTCCTTATTGTGGAGAATATCTCCTATCGGAAAACCGGTGACTACTATGACTTTGTAGTCATCAAAGTAGTGATGCAGCTTGCGGGCAGTCAGAAGTACTGCATATAATAGCTTCTGCACTTGAGGATATTTTTTCTTCGAGGGACCCAGAACTTCGCTGATGAAATAAACAGGATGTTGCACGGGGTAGGTATGTCCTTCTTCTGCTCGCTCGACTACCAACGCGGTGCTTACCACGTGAGTCGTGCAAGAGATATATAGCAACAGATCTTCAGCTGGTTGGGTTGACATGGCTCGTCGTGGTGGTTTCAGTACAGGTGGTGTTGTCAAGAATTTCTTCAGTGCATCTAGAACTTCCTGTGCCTCTGAAGTCCACTGAAACTTATCCACCTTTTTGAGTAGCTTGTAAAATGGTAAACCTTTCTCCCCCAGCCTGGATATAAATCTGCTCAGAGCTGCCATACATCCAGTAACACTACAACACATAGGACCTTTTATGACAAATGCTCAATGACAATAGTAGAATTCGTCACTAGATGACTATGTTTATGACGATTTCTAGGAAGCAAAGCAATTTAGTAACGAAAAATTGAGTCTCGTCATAAAAAATGTCATAACTGTTTGTAGCATCATGTTTATGACAATATGTTATGACAATATGGGTGCGTCATATGAGGTAATCGTCATAAATTGCTATACATCATACGTGATGACATTGCATGACGACACATGTTTGTCATAAATATTTGATTTAGTTTTTTTAAAAGAAATGCTATATATATTCCATGTTGGGACTATTTCTTTTCTTTGGGTAGTAAAATTATTTCTTTGTAGTAGTAAAATTAGGTTGAAAACAATTCAAATGAAAAGGGTGCCATTAATTTAGGTGTTGTGGCTGCGTTATTTTTCTTAAAATGCAAAAAAACATGGAGTAACCAAGAGTCGAACCTATGATCTAGAGTACCACGAGTACAACTTCGACCACTAGGCTGTTAATCTATATTCATCAACAGATGGAATATTTAGCTATATAGGTTTTCTCTTTCCGCATTTTTTAAGGGCAGACACGGACAACATATCCTTCGTCCGCAAAGTCTTCACAAGTTCAGGTTGCTGCCACCGCCTTTTCCTAGTGACGAGTTGGGCACGAGGCGCTGCGATCCCCATCTGCCACTGCCGTATCCGTTGCCATCCGAAGACAGCTCCGTGCCTCCGTGCGTTTGTCAGTTTGAGCCTGTCCACTTCTTAGCCGGCGCGGCGACGCCCCGCCCCATCCATTGCTGGCCGCCAGCGAAGGCTAGCGGGGCACCCTCCCTGGTAGCCCGGCCCGCCGGCCGTCGCTCCCTTCCCTAGCTGCCTCCCTTCCAGGCTCTAACAGGTTCTAGCCTCCAGCTCCACCGTGGCACGCCAGCAGAAGATTTGAAGAAGCCAAGAAAGTAAACATACAAGCTAAGATGTACAGTCTAACTCTAAGTGTGTAGATTTGCATTTTTTATAACTGATAACTGGATTAGATAAGTGTAGATTAGCACTAAACTGAATTAGATAACTGATAACTGCATGTTTGCACTAAAGGGACAAGCTAAACTGTAGTACTATCTATCTTTAAGTGTAGATTAGCTAAGCACTAAATTTGAATTCTATGCGACATTATTTATTTATGATGTTGGTTGATTTTGTCGTTGATTTGTCATGCGGTTTTTTGGCCCCCCTTGAATTCTTGTCCTGCGTCCGCCACTGGCGTTGCTGATTGTCGACTGTTCAATTCAAGAGAATATAGATTATTTACCAAAAGTGAAATAATGTTAATATATGTTGTTTTATTTCAAAATTTGGCAGATGAACAGATCTTGGATCAATAGTAGGCTTTTCAGTAATCAACATTTAGAAGGGGTGAACGATTTTATGAAGTTTGTTTCAGATAAATTTGTTGACAACGAGGAGATATTATGTCCATGTCGAAAGTGTTTGAATAGACTTCCCCAAAATATATCAGAAGTAGAGGATCACCTGCATATTCATGGGATGGCAAGCACATACACTACATGGATACATCATGGGGAGACACTATCGAATGCCAGAATTAATGAAAATTGTGATCATGTGGATGAACAACTTGGTTTACATGAGGATGTCTTTATGGATGATGGTGAACAAGATGACCCTAATGATACATTACCTAACATGGTACAAGAGTTGTTCGCATCCGAAGGACCAAGTGGTGGGAAATCTTTGTTTGCAGTTGTATTAAAAGAAATGAAGCAACAACTTTACCCAGGTGCATCGTATACAAGATTTTCTTTTATGGTGAAGTTACATCATATCAAATCATTTTATAGAATCAGCAATGTTGCATTCAATGCAATTTTGAAGTTGTTGTCATTGGCTTTCCCGCATTGCAGTCTTCCATCCTCTTATAACGAAGCAAAGAAACTTATTCGTGCATTAGGACTTGGATATGTGCCAATCCATGTGTGCCCAAATAATTGTGTTTTGTTTTGGAAGGATTATGCAAAACTTGATGAATGCCTAGTGTGTGGTGCATCTAGATGGAGAGTTGGTGAAGGTACAAACAAGAGTCCTCAAAAGGTTTTACGGTATTTTGCTTTGATTCCTAGGCTGAAGAGGATGTTTGCCTCAAAAAAAGTATCAGAAGAGGCACGATGGCACAAGTTGAAGAGAAAAGTAGTGGAAAATGAGCTTAGTCATCCGAGTGACGGTGAGGCATGGAAAGACTTTGACAACCAATATGGTTGGTTTGCAGAAGATCCTAGGAATATCAGGCTTGGCCTTGCAACAGATGGTTTCAATCCATTTGGTAAAATGAGCTCCTCTTATAGCATGTGGCCTATATTTGTCATCCCTTACAATTTTCCTCCGTGGGTATGTATGGATCAGTCAAACTTCATGATGTGCCTACTCATCCCTGGCAAAGAATGCCCAGGAAAGGATTTTGATGTTTTTCTAGAGCCTCTAATTGATGAGCTACAAAATCTTTGGTCGGGTGTCCCAACTCTTGATGCATTGACTGGAAAACAGTTTGATCTACATGCTGCAGTAATATGGTGCATCCATGATTATCCCGCTTTGAGCACATTGTCAGGTAGAGTCACAAGAGGCTATTATGCTTGTGTGCATTGTGACAAAAGTCCCTGTTCTAGAAGAATTAGGAATAAAATTTGCTATATTGGCCATCGACGGTTCCTACCAATGGACCATCCATGGAGGAAACATAAAATATTTGATGGCACACATGAGAAACGTGACAAACCAGAGGCATTTAGTATGGATGAGCTAAGGCAGCAATTGGAGAATGTTAAGGATGTTAGACCAGGCAAGCATCCTCAATATAAGAAGAGGAAGAGAGCTACAAATGATGGCCAATGCTGGAAGAAAAGGTCTTGTTTGTGGGATTTGCCATATTGGCCAAGTTTGAAGCTGCGACATAACCTTGATGTCATGCACATCGAAAAAAATATTTGTGAGTATATTCTTGGTACATTACTTGGTATTCCTGGTAAGTCAAAGGATAGTATCAATGCTAGGCTTGATTTGGAAGACATGAGCATAAGAAAATCCTTGCACTTGAAGCGTGATGGCGATTCATACTCCATTCCTCATGCTCCTTATATGATGGATAAAAACCAAAAGAAAACATTCTATGAGTTTTTGAAAAATGTTAAGTTTCCAGATGGATATGCTTCAAACCTAACATCATGTATTACTATGGATGCAACTTGGCTAGCTTAAAGACTCATGATTGTCATATCATACTTCAAAGGATTTTACCTGTTGCACTGAGAGGAATCATGGATAATGACATATATATTGCAATTGCCGAACTAGGTCACTTCTTTCAACAGTTGTGTGCTAGGACCCTAAAGTTAGATGCATTGCACAAAATGAAAGATGATATCCCAATTGTTCTATGCAAGCTTGAGAAAATATTTCCTCCATCATTTTTTGATGTGATGCTACACTTGACAATCCATTTACCCGATGAAGCAATCCTTAGAGGTCCAGTGCAATATGGCTGGATGTACCCAGTAGAAAGACGTTTATACACTTTGAAACATTCCGTGAGGAACATGGCTCATCCTGAAGGTTCAATTGCAGAATCATATGTTGCTAATGAATGCTTAACCGCGTGTTCGAGGTATTTTGATGATCTTGATACACGACACAACAGGGAGGGAAGAAACAGAGAGCGTGTTGATTTGACCAAGGGTGAGTTGTCTGTTTTTCAACATGGTGTTCATTTACTTGGAGCCCCTAAGATTACATATGTAGAAAAAGTTTTTGACAAGATGGTTTGGTACGTGCTAAACAATTGTCCGGAGGTTGAGCCATATATAATGTATGTACTCCCATGTACATGTTTTTTTGTTCTAAACCGATAAACTATGGGTTCCAATTTTTTATCTGGACATGTTATGCAGGCTGTACAGAAAAGAGTTGGAGATGGAACAAACTCCTGATGTTGAGAAAACCATCGAGAAGGAATTTCCTTCATGGTTCAAGGACCATGTAAGATATTCTTGCATTTATTTCTTTAAATTTTCAGTGGTTGAAGATCTTTTAACCATGGCTTAGCATTATATGTACAGGTTGCAACACTACAACATGTGAATGGGGAAGATGTTATCGCTGATATTTATGCTTTGTCATGTGGACCAGATCTACGAGTAAAATTGTTTTCAGGATGCATTGTTAATGGCGTTCGATTCCACACCATCGACCGTGAGGAAAAAAGGAGGACACAAAATAGTGGAGTTATGGTTGATGGCACACATAATGGAGAAGATATTGAATTTTTTGGTTGCTTGAAAGAAATAATT
This sequence comes from Zea luxurians, assembly GCA_029449295.1. Classification (NCBI taxonomy): domain Eukaryota; kingdom Viridiplantae; phylum Streptophyta; class Magnoliopsida; order Poales; family Poaceae; genus Zea; species Zea luxurians. The sequence continues at coordinate 17,081,131 of JAOPSE010000050.1, forward strand.
CAATTACAGTACAATGCAGACTATAGCGGACACAGGTCTGTAATTCTATTTCGATGTGATTGGTTTGATACCGAGAGTAAGAAGGCAAGAATGAAAGATGATGGTTTTTTCAAAAGCATAAATAGTTCAGTATTATGGTACAAAGATGATCCTTTAATTTTAGCCACACAAGCAACAAAGATTTTCTACTTGGAAGACACCAAATATTGTGGAAGCTGGCGAGTTGTTCAAAAATTTACGCACAGACATTTGTGGAATGTTGATGAAATTTCAAGTGACGAAATTTCAAAGGGAGCGGCATTGTCATACCAAGACGATGAGTGTGGCGACTTTGAAATTCAACGTGAAAATTTTAGTTTGGACGATGAGAGACCAGCTGTTGAAAATTCTTACACTGTTGCTGCCACCGTAGTTGAAGAGCTTCGTCGACAAAGGGAAGATGAAGAGGAAGAAAATTATTTTGAAGATGAAGTCGATGAAACTGCGATGCAATATGTGAGTGATAATGATGAACAAACATTCCATAATGTCGAAGATGATGATAGTGACTATGAGTAGCATACCTTCTTTACCACTAGTGGCATTTCATTTTTGGGTGAAACAGAGGACCCAGGCATGGCCTAGTTGGTGCCACTGCAACATTGTAATTTGTCGCCATCCTTGAGTACTTGACTGCCAAGGTTCTAGAGCAGGCTTTTATATTGTTTTCCATAATTTTGCAAATATTGTTGTGAATACATGGAATTTGCAGGCTTGCAGAATCGTTTGACACGTTCATTGTATACATGGATCTATTCTACTTGATGTAGTTTTTTTATCTTATGTAATGCGAGGAGTGGATGTTGACCTGTGATTGCCAACAAAAAGGTTCATCAGACTGAATTTTGAAACTTATTCAGTCTGAATGTTGACCTGTTTGTGCTATGAGACTATGTAGAAATATCCTGAAAATGATCTGGTACCTGAAGAACTTGTTCTTGTATCTGATTAACCTATTCTTGTATCTGAAGGACCTGTTGACCTGTTTGTGCTATGAGACTATGTAGAAATATCCTGAAAATGATCTGGTATCTGAAGAACCTGTTCTTGTATGTGATTAACCAATTCTTGTATCTGAATGACATGTTGACCTGTTTGTGTTATGAGACTATGTGGACCTATTCTTGTATCTAAATTTTGGTTCTGAAAATGGTAACAGGTTGTGATGAGAATGGTAGTAGGTTGTGATGAAAAGGCCCATCAAACTAAATGTTATAGGTTCATCAGACTGAATTTTACAGGTTCTTCATTAGTTCAGAATTTTGTAGGTTCATCAGACTGAAATTTTGTTCTAAAACATCAGTTCTTCATCAAGCTGTTCGGCATGCCAGACACGGACATGGCTGAAGCACACAACGCCGCTGCCAAGGACAAGGCGGTGGAAATGCGAGCAGTGCTCGGCAATGATTGATGTAGAGTTTTACCAGAGCAGCGTGCCAAGATTGCCCATGCCCATTTCATTTAGAGACAGAGTCGGTTGGGATGTGTTACAGAGCTCTGCCAACTGTTAATGGAACATGCTGTTCTGCACTAGCTTTGATTTCCTCATAGTTTCTATTGTGCATTGTAATGTCAAACTGCGAGGATTGGAAGGCAGAACTGTACTCCTTCACTGTGTCAGTTTGTTTGAGGGCTAGCAGTTCAGTTATAGCAGTTCTGAAGTCTCGTATGAGCCAAAACTTAAACTGAATGACCTAACAAAACTCCTTTCCACTGTTGATTGCTTGTGTGTCTGCCACCATTTAGCTACATTACCTTCCAAGTGCATAACAGCAGCTGTAACCTAGAGGTGATCTTCAATGTTGTTGATGGTGATGGTGAATCAAGAAAAATCCGCGGAGAAAAGTGAGAACTAGTGAAGCAACATGCTTAGTCGAACACCTCCCCTCAGTCTGTTCGTAACTGATATGTTTGTGCCCATTGCAGACACCACAAAAAACTAACTTAATAAGCTTCAAAGTTCAGTCTGAATAATCTTCTGAACCAAGAATATTCAGTTTTTGTTTGCGCCAACTTGTGCAGTTTCACTTTCTAGATATTTAGTCGAGTTCCAGTTTGTGCAGTTTTAGTTTCTGAATATTCAATTTCAGTGTATTGCAGTTGCTTTTTGTTCCAAGTTTCATTTAAGCAAACGACAAGGAGACGATGGGGATCCTGGTAAGCTGAGAGAAATAACAAAACAATATAAGAAACATACAGGTCATTTCAACTTTTCTTTTTTTCAACACATGGTAATAAATCAATATATTAGGCATGTAAAAGAACAAAGATATGTGTATAAGTAGCCTTAACTTCGTACAAAGTAAAGGGATTAAAAGCAAGGATAATCAGCCATGGTAATACGTACATGAGCTAAAATTGTTCTGGTAGCCAGGAAGACATAAGCTGTACTGAACGACGTCAAAGGTATTCAGACATGTGTTTCTGGACCATGTTAAAGTAAAAAACACTAACCGGAGCATATTCAGTGCCACACTAATTGTACTGAAATAAACGAGTTCCTCATAAAACAACCAATATCATCACATAGTAAAACGTAGAGTAGTTATAAAAATAATTACCCTATAGCCATCGTCAATCACCATGTAAGTGCTAGAAAAACTAAAAGAAATTAGAAATAAATGAACTATGATATCTCTGAAAAGAAATAAGTGAAAAATAAAAATACATTTATCATATCCGTGAGGCACGTGACTGAAGCCAAGAAATAGTAATGCGGTCATGTCAGAAGGTGATGAAAAAGAAAAAAACAGAAATAATTTAAAAAGGATAAGAGTAACATCTGATTGATATTTCCCCAAATGCGACTCTATAGGATTCTCCACACGTGGCTGTTACAGAGACCATATCCATTGAAAACAAAATCACTCCACGCGAAAAAAAAGAAACAGCAACGGCATGGACTCCCCGCAATTGACGCCCACCTCCTTCTATATCCTTCCTCCCACAGAAACTGCACGACATTCTCATCCTCTTCGACTCTTCGTAACCTACTCCTGCTGCTGGTGGTGCGACAAGATAGATCGCCTGTGCACCCTAAGTCTATCCGTCACAACCTCAAGATGTCCCCGGGGAAGAAGGGGCCGCGAGTCCCACGACATCACGCAGGTAAGTTCTTAAGCCCTAGTCTGATTTTGATAGAGCTAGTTGAGGATCGCAGGTGTAGTTGTGCCCCTTGAAGAAACAAAATCATTTATTACCCACGTACAATAATATCAGTCCAGTTTGTTCCTTCCTATGCATCTGTAACATTTTTCTTTTATCATTTATTTTTAGAAGATACAGAACCTACTCCTACAGACTATGAGAAACAGAGGGCAATTACAATCATGAAGAATAATCAAATGATGCAACGGTTAGGGATTCGTCAATTACAGTCAATGATGGCTAGTATTCCAAGTGGAAGGATGAACGATAATGCTCCTCAGGAATCTGGATCGTTGTATGATGGTGATGATATTGAAGACTCTGAGGATGAGATGGTCAGTAACGTAATAATTCGTGTTTTCTCTTCCAATTATTTTGTCATATTTTTTCTTCCAATTATTTTGTCATTACCTTTGCTTTTCCGATCAAACATACAATATATTATGTTGTACCTATGCAGGAATCCCTAGTTGATAAGTCTGTAGCCAGCCACATCCCCAACAATGGTGCTGAAATCTCTTCGAAAAATACAAGAGCCTCTAAAAGGGTTGTTGCACCTGGAGTGCAAGAACAACCAATTAGAGTTACTAGGCGAAGGAGTGCTACCATAAACCAAGAGTCCAACCAAAATATAATGGCTGGTATACTATCTGATTCTTGTGATGCCACAAACCAAGATTGCATCCAACGCATATCTACTGTTGTACAACCTAGTTCACCAATAGAGACCGAGAGCGAAGATCCCACCGGAGACCAAGGCGAGTGATTGTCTATACACTGCGTTCCTATAAATTTATTCTATACCAATACAACTACATCAAATTATGTTCAATTTCTCTGATAATAGGATTATGTATATCGAATTAAAATGTTTCAGATGTTGTAGCTTGTTCTTTCTCTATAGGCTTTAATATTGAGATCTTATCCTTGCATAATACTAATAAATTCTTAACTGTGTTCACTATACATATCATGAATTGTTCAGTCTAGGTATGCAAAGAATTAGGATTGATTCTTGTAATTTTGGTGTCATACTAGTTATTAATTTTCTTATACTCACCGCAATAATTAGAACTAGTACCAAGGCAAAGAAGTATGGGCAGGCAACTTGAGTCATTAAGCAGAGGATTAGGCATTAAGATTCCAATCCAGATTCGTGAAGGGAAAAGAAGACCAGAGGCACCTATCCAAGCTGCCAAATTTGCATCAGAGGGTGGGATCGTACTTAGGCAGCACATGCCGATATTTTCACATTGGAAGGAGTACAAGAAGAAAGAGAACGCTGGTAAAATAGAAAACTACATTGGAAAGATTGCTGTAAGTATCTTCGTACTCCATTTTCCTCAAATTTTGTATATCATTCTTTTCAAACATATATGCTGAAATCCCTACTAATTGACCATGGACAATTCACCATGGATGCTGATAATACAGCAGTGAGAGCAGCATGTATTGATATGCTAAAGGGTGGTCATCGCCAGATGAGGTATAACCTAAAAAAGAAATACTTCAATGAGGTTCCTGCAAATCTAGTGAGGACTACATCGCCTGTTTCGTGCATGACTGATGACCAATGGAAACTTCTAGTAGAAATGTGGTCTACCTCAAAGCACAAGGTATTTGCATTCAACCTCTAGTTTTCTCCATTTAAATAATGATGTACCTTTTTGAATTTATATTCGCTCTATTGTGCTGTCATACTCACTTATTCAATGCATAGGACACATGTTTGAAGAACAAAATTAGTCGTGAACAAGTAAAGTTTCCACAAGGCACAGGCTCTCAATCCTACATTGCAAAGGCATACTCATTGGTAAGAAAATTACCATGTCATACATAAACTTGTTTAGTATCTGCACACTTGATTGAAGTCAATAAGATAAAAAATGATACTTAGAATTAAAGATATTAGTTGTTTATTTTCTAAATGGGCACTTCCAGTACAGGCTACCCATTCAAATTTTTGAATGCTCCTGCTAACTGTTCATGTATAGGCTTGCAAATAAGTATTGTGCTGTTATAAAAAATGCACTATGCTAATATCCATGTATAGCTACAGATTGGATGCTTTTGAATGCTTCTGCTACCTCATGTTTATTTATAAGGACTGCTCTTGATTAAATATATTTTAACTGCATCATATACTTGATTACTCTCATAGTGGCAATGCTTATAATACATATAGTTTTACATCTCATATATTGTGTACGCTTCTGCTAGCAGATTCTCATGCACAAATGAAATTAAGTATCTGTATTTAATATCTCATACATCCTATGCTTTTAAATTAATTTGTTGTATAACTGACTGTTGTAATCTTATACTATATGCTTCACCAAACTAAATGTCCAACTTGTGCTAATTTTTCATTGCTAACAAAAATAAATTCATATCATGTCAGAAGCAAGAAAAATTTAAAGATACCGAACCTAGTGCAATTGATCTTTTCAAGGAGATGCATTGCAGCAAGAAGAAAGGGTTTAGTGAAACTATCCAGAAAGCTATTGTAAGAACCTTTTGCCCTTTCACTTCTACCTCCCAATATGCAATGCACTAGGTTGATGTCTGTGTGCTATGTTGATATGGAATTGCAATATACTAAGTTGATCTCTGTATGCTAGGTTGATATGGAATCAATGGCAGCAACACCAGTTGAAGATGGACACCATTCAAAGTCTTCAACAGAAGTAGTCTCCCAAGTGCTGCCTAAATCAAGTTTATTCCTTCAGAATGTAGGCTTGGCAACCTCTAACAGAAGCTCTTCAGGAAATGTTTCAGCAAAGGTGCAGCAACTTGAGTCTCAATTGGATACTGAGCGGCAAGAAAAAGACGAACTACGAGATGAAGTCCAAAGCTTGAAGGCTAAGACACAGGCGTCTGACGAGACCATTGCTAAGCAATCTGATGAGATTGCAGATTTAAAGAAGTCCATAGCAGAAAACAATAGCCTCCTTCGCCAGATTTTAAGCATCAATCGTAGCCAAGTGTCTCCTTAAATATGCCTGCCAACTTGATGGTGTCAAGATACATCACATACCATATGGAGGACTAAAGTTATATGAGCTTAAGTTACATGTTTATTAGGATTTATGTTATTGGAGTCCAAATTTGTTTTTTGTTTAAATACTTGTTCTCAATGAAATTTTGGGCGGATGTTATACTTGGAAATTATATAATTTTGGTATTGCAATTGGTTTTGTTTGATGCCATATTTTATGCATGATGAAACAATCATAAGTGCCAATTGTGTGGATTTATAATATTTTGTTTTATGACGTATATATTGGTCACGAATGATCTACCAGACCATCTGCCATGTCATCAACAATTATGATATAAATTCTTGCTATGTTGCCACATTTATGATGAAAAAATATGTCATGAAGCTCTGCCACGTCAACTGCCATGTCACATGCCACATCATTAAGTTTATGACGAATCTATTCGTCATAGCTTTGTGCCAAATCATCATCCACGTGGCAAGATGTGGTGGCACATTTTCTGACGTTTACAACCCTATTTGTGACATTTACGAGTGTCATAGATGTAGTGACGAATACATTATTCGTCATTAAAATCTATGACATTTGTTGACATATCGTCATAGTAGTTCCTTTACCACGCACCTTCCGTGACAATGGACTTTTTGTCACAACACCGTCACAACAAACTAACATATGACATAAAACCTCCTCTTTGTGACGTAATAATATGGTCATAGAAGGCCCCCTGTGCTGTAGTGTAAGTCGCTGAACCTTCTTTTGTGATCGAGGTGCTTCCATCTTCATGATAGCTTCAATCTTATCTGGATTAGCCTCAATTCCCCGGTTGCTAACAATAAACCCAAGTAACTTTCCTGCCGGTACCCCGAAAACACATTTCTCGGGATTAAGCTTCCATCTATACCGCCTCAGACTGTTGAAAACCAGTTGTAAGTCTTCGATGAAGTTTTCTGAGTTCTCTGTTTTGATTACCACATCATCCACGTAGGCCTCCACACGCTTGCCCTAGTGATCGGCTAAGCATGTTTGAATGGCTCTCTGGTAGGTTGCTCCAGCGTTTTTGAGGCCAAACGGCATGGAGGTATAACAGAAAGCACCAAACGGAGTAATGAATGCCGTTTTTTTCTTCATCTTCCTTTGCCAAACTAATCTGGTGGTATCCGGAATAGCAATCCAGGAAAGACAGCACAGAACATCCAGCGGTGGAGTCCACCACCTGATCTATCCTCGGGAGCCCGAAGGGATCCTTCAGATAGTGTTTGTTGAGATCAGTATAATCAACACACATGCGCCAATCCACTTTATTCTTTTTGAGTACAAGAACAGGGTTGGCTAGCCACTCGGGATGTAACACTTCTCTAATGAACCCAGCCGCGACTAAGCGGGCCAGCTCAGCACGAATGGCCTCTCTCTTGTCGGGCGTGAAACGATGTAGTTTCTACCGGATCGGCCTTGCTTGTGGATAGACCTTCAGTTTGTGCTCGGCCAGCTCTCTCGGGACTCCCGGCATATCCGCAGGTTGCCATGCGAATACATCTTGGTTGTCTTGCAGAAACTGGACGAGCGCGCTTTCCTATTTATCACCCAGGCTAGAGCTGATGATAGTAGTTTTACGTTCATCAGCAAACCCCAGATTGATCCGTTTAGTTTCTTCAGTCGGCCGCATAGAGGTCACGGCTTGAGCTTCCTTCGTCGGTGCTGTGTGATCCTCCTCAGGCTTAGAGTTTGCCTGGGTCGAAGAAGTCACCGACGGTTTGGCAATGAGGGCCGCCTGGATGGCCACTCGGAAACATTCTGCGGCGCCTTAGAGGTCAGCACGCACAGTTATGATTCCTTGTGGTCCCGGCATCTTCAATATCATGTATGTGTAATGCGGAATGGCCATGAATTTTGCCAGTCCCGGCCTCCCGATGATTGCGTTGTACCCGCAGTCGAAGTTCGCCACTTCGAACCTCAGGAACTCGGTTCTGTAGTTTTCCGGAGTCCCGAAGGTGACAGGCATGTAGATGTGGCCCAACGGGTATTCTCCCTCAGTTGGCACGATGCCAAAGAAGGGAGTGTCTGACTCGTGGAGTTCTTTGAGGTGAACTCCCAAGCCTCGGAGTGTCCGGGGGAAGGTGACGTTGATGCTGCTCCCCCCGTCCACTAACACCTTCTTCACCCGGTTCTCTCGGATCACCGGATCGACGAGAAGCGGGTATTTGCCTGGATGGTCGAAGTTGAGCCATTGATCCGCCCGAGTGAAGGTGATCGGGTGCTCTGACCACCGGTATGGGGCGGGAGGGCCGGTGGTCGCCACCAGTATCTGGCGATCGTTGAGCTTTTGCTGTCTTTTGTTCTCCTGCGATTCGTGTCCGCCGAAGATGACGTTGACCTCCCTGTCAACGCGCGGGAAGGCTCCTCCTCCTCCCTCCTCCTGCTGCTGGGGTTGTCGTGGTTCTTCTGGTCCTCCTCGCGGCGGAGGAGGGGGTAGAGGTTGGAAGGGTCGGCCGTGCCCAACGAAATGCTTGAAGTCCTGGCAGTTCCGAAGAGTGTGGCGCATGTCCTTGTGGTACGGGCACTGGGCGTCGAGGATGTCGTCCAGCGTGCGCTCACCTCCGCGAGGTCCTCCTCGGGCGCGAGAAGCAGGTGGTCCGGCGGCTTGCACCTCTTCGCGCGGTCTCTTCTCCCAGCGTTTGTCAGGTTGCTGGTTCGTGTCGCGTCGTGGTGCTGCCGGTGCGGGCTTTGCTCCTCCGATGGGGTCCTGGGCTCGCTCGTCGGCGGTGATGTAGAGGTCGGCTTCCCGGAACAGCTCCTCGGAGGTAGTTGGCGCCTTCTGTAGTATGGCTCGGACGAAGGCCGAGTCATTGGATCCTCTGTAGAAGTCCTCGATCACGGCCGCCTCTGTGACCTCAGGGATACGATTTCTCATGGTCTGGAACCTTTTGAGGTACGATCGGAGAGTTTCATCCCCCCGGCGCTTGATGGATTTGAGGTCCCATGGTTGCGCCGGTTTGTCGGAGAGGGACTGAAAATTGGCGGTGAAGCGCCGACTAAAGTCGCTCCAGTCGTCGATGCAGTGTCGGGGTAGATGTCGCAGCCATTGCAGCGCGTCTTGCCCAAGGACAATGGGTAAGTACGCGGTCATCACGTCTTCGGATGCTCCGGCGGCTCGAGCGGCGGTAGTGTAGACGGCCAGCCAGCCTCCTGGGTCCTGCTTAGGTTCATATTTATCGACATTGGATACCTTGAAGTTTGGGGGTCATTGAATGGCCCTAAGGCGTGGAGTGAGGGCTGACACTCCACATGTGTCCTCCTGTCGTCGGGGATGATGTCTGTCCCGGGGAGGGGAGTAGTTGTTGTGGTTCCTCGACCGTCCCCGGGCAGTTCCACCAGTCGAGGCCGTCGTTGACTCGGTTCTGGTGGCTGTACTCCGAGTGGGGATGCCATGATCCCTGTCGTATTCCTCCCGGCGGCGTATCTCATTCTCATGCCATCGTTCGCGCGAAGCATTGATAGAACTCCGCGCGTCTCGGCGACTGTTGATGGCGTGCCGCAAGTCGTTCGGCGGGTGAGCGAGCGGTAGAAGATGGTTGGCTGCCTGGGTGAGCAGGCGTCGGTAGCCCTCGGCGTCTGGAGTCCGAGGGAGTCCGTCAGCTATCTGAGCTAGCATCCTCCGACCTCACTCGGCGTGTTCATGGCTCGGGCGAAGTCCGGGTTCTGGTTACGGCCGAGTAGTGGATTTTCTCGGCGTTGCCTTGCGTCTTGCTCGGCCTGTTCCTGAGCTCGCCGATGATCACGTCGTCGGGAGTTCCTTCGTTCTCTGAAGACGCGTTCTTCCGGAGTTTCTCCTATCTCCGAGACCTCGTCTCGCGAGACAGGCTGCTCTGGATCCCGTTCTCCGGCTTGGTGGTGTCTCCGGATATTTCGGTGCCGATTTCTTCGTCGACGGGATTCCCGCTGAGGTGGTTCTTCCCCAGGCGCGGTCGGCTCGTCGTCAGAGACGGGAGGTGACTCCGCTCTTCCGATGAAGAGAACATCGGGGTAGAATGGCGTGGCTGTCGTGGCGATCTTCTTTCGGGGAGCTGAGGGTAATGCTTCCCCGGTTCTTTCGGAGTTTGTTGGTGGAGGCTTCCTTCCCGGCGGATCTGCAACGCGGTGCAGAATTCCTTTTTCGTCTGCTATGGATGAAATCATCCCAAAGCAGAACATGGATCCGGGACGGAAGGTGATCCTGCTGTTGATGATGACAGCCATTGAGCTAACTTAGATCGTTGACACCCCCCTACCTGGCGCGCCAGCTGTCGGTGTTTTGGGTCCGACCGCACACCCGGGGTTGCCCCTCAAGGTGTTTTTAGTAGTAGGACGGTGTCGACGACTGTAGCAAAATGGTTCGTGCCAATTGCATGTGGGACAGTGGACAATGTGTATAGGTTCGGGCCGCTTAGAGATGCGTAACACCCTACATCCTGATGAGTATGTTTGGCGAATGAGGTTACAAAAGGGGCTTCTTTGAATTGAGAATGCAGAGAGTTGAAGTGGGTGGCTAAGTAATAGAGTCGATCGATCTGAAGGGGTGCCCCCTAGGCCTTATATATTCGACCGTGGGGCAATACACGTGGATATGATAACAACGTGCACCTAAAAGATAGTGAACTACTCGGGTCTATCTCCCTATGATTCTGCCGACCTATCCTCGCGTGGCTCCGTTGCATGAGAGCTCCAACGCGGGAAAGTCGGATCTCTGTTGTGATCACTCGCTCAACTTTGTGGACCGTCCAGGTTTACACCGGTCAAGCCTCGTGTCACCCTGCTCTGCTGATTATTCCTTCCCAGGCCCACGAAAGAATGGCCTCACGATTTATTGGGCCCTTAGGCCTTTCGTGAGGTCTTTTACTCTTTTAGTGGACCCGGGGGATATCTGTCCCCCACAGATGGATACTAGTATGCTAGGTCGAGTAGCTGCTTTGCTAATTAGAGATATCGGTAGAAGTCGAGTGATTTTTCTAGCACTCGCGCGAGGTCAGGGAATTGATTGTATCCATTTTCATATCATAATGATGATGGTCGGTGGGCAACGGTCCATGGGGATGCGTTGTCCACGGGATAAAAATTGGAATAAGGATTAAGGTGTGGTACCGTGTGTCAAGCATTTGAACGTACTAAGCACATGCCGAGAAATATGGTAAATCGGTAAGCCTAGTACCTGAGTGAACCTGGCAGTGGACATATCCCCTCACGCGACCTGAGACGTGGTCTCCCATTCCGGTTATGGTGGGTACAAGTGCGGTCACTGCACGACGGCAGTCGGGGTCAGTGAGGCATTGTACGCCAAGGCGGTGAGCCCTGATTTGCTGACGGGGAATCGATGGGGACAGTTGATGTTTGTGGGAACGGAGTGCCTCGCCACGTCGTGTGTTTAGGTTTACCTTGCAAGGATAAAAACTCGATTCGAATCGTCTGTTTCTCGCAGCTAATGAGACTGCTTGATCCATGCTGCTACATTGAGTAACAAGTGGAAATGTGATGAGTTGATACAAGATGTTGATTGCTAAAAATGTTTGCTACTATGTATGAGTGGATAGTACATATTTAGCCTTAAGAGAGTCACACTTAAATTTGACAAAGTTAAAACTTGATTTAGAAACTCAGCTAGTGCTTTTGGCAACCAAACCCCACAACTAAACAGCTGCATGTCTAGAGGTAGAGGAGTAGACTCCTCACACCGGGTAAGTCTAGCTGAGTATTAGTATACTCAGCTTTGCTTGTGGCATAATTTTACAGGTTCTCTGGAGGACATGGTTGCTGGAGTGACTTGGTCATCCATCTTGCCACTGGGTTGGACTGTCGAGTGGGACCCCACCTCGGCTGAGGAGGAGCATGAGGAGTGATGGGACAGGCTTCCCCATCTCTCTGTTTATTTACCGTTAGTTTATTTCCGCTGCACTTCGAACAATAATGGTTACTTTTGCAAAAACTCCGATGATGATGATGTAATAATTTAATACTCTTACATGTATGGTTTTATGCTTTATTGTATTTGCTCTGTGACTCACCATCGAGTGAGATTGTGGTACTTGATCCTGTCAGTGGCCGTGTCGGACTAGATCCGAGGGATTGACGGGTTATTCCCATTTAAGTGTGGTCTAGCCTCTAAGGCAGGGCTTAGGCACTTAAGTTGGAATAATTCGGGCAGTTCCGCCACAGCTGGTATCGGAGCTTGTACCACCACAGAGGAATCAATAAAATATGAATACCATCCCTTTCCAAAATAAAATTTGATAGAAACAATGTTGGATAGATCGTAGGACGAGCAGGATAGATCTAGGACGTGAAGCCTTAGGATGATAGAAGGGTAGCTAGGTGGCTAAGTAATTAGGCCCCACAGGCCATTTTAGGGGATGGGAGTTCTTCCCTAATCCCTTTTCATTGCTGTGAGGTCGTTCAGGACGAGCATGCATGCATTCTTAAATTTAACAAATGGAAAAATTTAGTAAGAACTTAACTTAGAACCAATTAAGTTTCCTAGTACCATTCTGTTTAGTTAGAGAGGAGCTGAGTCTTATTTTTCTTGTTCTTTTTATAATTCTTTTCCTTTACTTACGCTTAACCGTCCACAGATGGCTTCCCACGGATCCTCAGACGACGGGAATGCACTCTCCCACACTGACGGACTCGCACGGGAGGGCTTTCCCCGCATTTTGTGGGAGGTACTTCAGGGGGCCAGGTACATGACACCCCCTCAGTACGCGGTGCAGCAGTTCGAGAAGCACCGGGTGCCCCGCTGTATGGTGAGGATGACCTTGGAACCTCATCCCCTGCAGCCAGGCTGGCGTTCACTGGACTCTGAGTCTTTTGGATACCGGGCGGAGGACACGATCGAGGCAATTGCTCTGCACGGGTTGACCACTTTCTGCGGATTCCATCCCTTGGAGCTATCTACCCACCCCATTGGCTTGTTCCCCGCAGAAAGGGCAGACGACCCAATGTGGAAGGATCGGGTGGAGCATGCCAAGGACATCTAGGCTATCTACCCAAGGCAGACTGCTCACTTGACAGTGCGGTGCATGAATGCCTTGTACCGTCTGCAAGTGATGCGTGGTGAGGCGATGTCCCATCTGATGGCATTGTTGGAGGCCACTAAGATCACCCTGGACAACAGGGAAGAGCTTGTGGTTGACTTGTCCCAGGAGATGGTGGAAAAGGACTTACAAGTGGAGCAATTGTCGGATGAAATCCAAGAGCTGGAGGAATTAGTGGGGACAAAGGACAACACCATCAAGGTTCTCGAGGATCAGCTCCTCAACACCCAGCAGCAGCTCGCCGAGGCTAATGAGCACCTGGATATGCATCACCAGGAGATCCATGATGTGGAGGCTAACGAGGACGTCGACATTGAGGGGGGGGAGGAGCCTGCTTCCAGTGTGGACACTGCTGGCTCAGGGAGGCCACCTTCCCCCGAGTCGAGTGATGCCTCGTTCGCTCACTAGGTATCAGGGGTAGGAATAGACGTTGGTAATGTTAGGACTCCTCACAGCTAGCTTAAGCACCCTTGGGGTACTAGGCTAGATAGAGTTGAGTCTTTTTGGGCCATTAATGTAATCGTGATAAACTCTTTTGGGAGCATGGTTGACGGATGCTTTTAGTTTTAAACTTGGAAGGAAAGTTTATGCCTTTTGAAATCCTTTTTGTGGATATCGGAATCTAACAATTCACCTTTTTAACTCTTTCACCATGATTAAACCTTAAACTTGAAGATGTGTTATTGAGGATATATGTGGTTTTTCAGATGGCCGGGAGAGCGCGTCGTGGCCAGAATGAGCGCATTCCTCCACCGCCGCCACCGCCTCCCACTCTGCAGGAACTAATGGCTCAGCAGAATGAGATCTTGAGGCAGCTAGCTCAGCGTCAGCCACCACCTCAGCACTATGGTGGTGGAGATCATCAGCGTCACCCCGCAGTAGCCACTTACCAGGAGTTCCTCAGTACTTAGCCGCCCTTGTTCACCAGGGCAGAGGACCCACTTGATGCTGATGTATGGCTGAGGGTAGTGGAATCTAAATTCCCACTACTCAATGGAGTTTGTTCTGAGGTGATAAAGGTCAGGTTCGCCACCCACCAGCTTCGCGGACCCGCGCGGACATGGTGGGACCACTATCTTGCTATGCAACCAGCTGACCATGAAGTGGATTGGAGAGAGTTCAAGGCAGCTTTCAAGGGGCACCATATCCTAGCTGGCATTATGGACCGTAAGCTCAACGAGTTTCTGGCACTTACTCAGGGCAACCGGACAGTGTTGCAGTATGCTCAGGCCTTTAATGATTTGTGCCAGTATGCCGGGTATCATGCAGATACGGATGAGAAGAAGAGAGACAGGTTCAGAAGGGGGCTCAGCACGAAGCTCCGTGACCGTCTCAACACCGTCAGGGCCAACAGCTACAATGAGTTGGTCAACATGGCCATCTCCCAGGAGGACTGTATCACAGCTCGTCAAGCAGAGAAGAAGAGGAAGACCCCTGTGGCAGGACCTTCAGCTCAGCCACAACGTTTCAGGATTGTGTCTGACACTTAGAACAGGGGACCCAGCAGCAGCAAGGGAGATGGGTGATCCGACCAAAGCAGCAGCAGCAGCAGTAGCAGGCACCCAACCGCACCCAGTTTCCAGCTCAGAGGAACAATCAGCAGCAGCAGTATCGCCAGGCAAATGACAACAGGTGTTTCACATGCGGCAACACCAGACACTATGCCAAGAATTGCCCCAGGAACCAGCAGAGGCAAGGGCAGAATGTTAATCAGAATCAAGGCAAGAAGCAGAAGGTGCAAGTGAGGCAGGGCAGGCTAAAACTTCACCACCATGGCTGATATTCCAGAGGGAGCACCCGTCATGACTGGTATCTTTACAGTTTTGAATTATCCTGCTATTATTCTTTTTGATTCTGGTGCATCACATAGCTTTGTTAGTGCCAAATTTAGTGTCAGGTGTCAATTGCCCTTTCATCACACCCATGGGGGTATCACAATTTCAACACCAGGAGGCAGGATTGCCACCAATCAAATCAGCAAGAATGTGCCTATAAAGTTTGGTAGTCTGATAATTAAAACCAACCTTCTTATTTTGGGATTGGATAGTGTGGATATCATATTGGGAACTGACTGGTTGACCAAACATCAGGCAGTGATTGACATTGCAGCTAGGGCCATTGAAGTGCACTCACTGACCTGTGGTGAAACCACATTATTTTTGCCCGATCAGGGATGCACCCGTTCTTGTGCCTTCGTTATGATAGAATCCCCAGTGGTCTGTGACTACCCAGATGTTTTTCCAGATGAATTGCCAGGAATGTCACCTGACAGAGACATTGAGTTTGCAATTGAATTGCAACCCGGGACTGCTCCTATCTCCAAGAGACCCTATAGGATGCCTCCCGTGGAACTGGCAGAACTGAAGAAGCAACTGCAAGAATTGTTGGACAAGGGGTTCATTCGCCCAAGTACTTCACCTTGGGGATGTCCTGCATTATTTGTGAAGAAAAAGGATGAGAGTTTGAGAATGTGTGTTGACTACCGCCCTCTCAATGCAGTGACCATCAAGAACAAATACCCACTACCCCGTATTGATGTCTTGTTTGATTAGTTGGTGGGAGCCAAAGTATTCTCCAAGATAGACCTTTGCTCGGGCTACCATCAAATCAAGATCCGTGCCAATGATATTCCAAAGACTGCTTTCTCTACCAAATATGGGCTTTATGAGTTTTTGGTGATGTCTTTTGGGCTGACCAATGCCCCCGCTTATTTTATGTACCTAATGAACTCAGTATTCATGCCAGAGTTGGACAAGTTCGTGGTCGTTTTCATTGATGATATTCTGGTCTATTCCAAGAATGAAGACGAACATACGGAGCATCTGCACATCGTGCTTCAGCGACTGCGCGATCATCGTCTTTATGCTAAGTTGTCTAAATGTGAATTCTGGCTGAAGGAAATTAAATTCTTAGGTCACACCATTTCTCAGGATGGGATATCTGTTGATCCTGAGAAGGTACAAGAGGTGATGGATTGGAAACCCCCGACTACAGTGAGGCAGATTCGGAGTTTTCTGGGATTGGCAGGGTATTATCGACGATTTATTCCGGATTTCTCCAGAATTGCCAAGCCAATGACTGAGTTATTGAAGAAGGGAGCCAAGTATAATTGGAGCCAAAAGTGCGAAGATGCTTTTCATACGCTGAGGCAGCATTTGACAACAGCCCCAGTGCTGGCTCAACCTGATAGCACCAAGCCCTTCGAAGTATATTGTGATGCTTCTGGTACAGGATTGGGATGTGTCTTGATGCAAGATAACAGAGTAATTGCTTATGCTTCCCGAGCACTCAGACCCCATGAGCAGAACTACCCAACACATGATCTGGAGTTGGCAGCTGTGGTTCATGCTCTTAAGATATGGAGACACTACTTGATGGGAGCTCACTGTAACATCTACACGG
The DNA here is from genome assembly GCA_029449295.1 of Zea luxurians. Classification (NCBI taxonomy): domain Eukaryota; kingdom Viridiplantae; phylum Streptophyta; class Magnoliopsida; order Poales; family Poaceae; genus Zea; species Zea luxurians. The sequence goes on from JAOPSE010000050.1 coordinate 17,097,782, forward strand.
ATCACAAGAGTCTCAAATACATCTTCACTCAGGCAGATCTGAACATGAGACAGAGGAGATGGTTAGAATTGATCAAGGACTACGATTTGGAGGTGCATTACCATCCCGGCAAAGCCAATGTTGTAGCAGATGCCTTGAGCAGAAAGGCCCAGTGCAATTGTATGAGCATGGATGCAAGAGTTACCACCCTGTGTGATGAGTTGTGTAAGCTGAACCTGGAAGTTGTTCCTTCCGGTGAATTAAGTTATATCTCGGTGGAGCCCACATTGCAAGAGCAAATAGTCCAGGCACAGATTGGGGATAAAGGTGTTCAGGTTATCAAAGACATGATCAAGCAGAAGGCAGAAAAATACAAGTGCTTCCGTCAGGACAGTAAGGGAATTTTATGGTTTGGAGATCGATTGGTTGTTCCCAAGGACCCTGAGCTCAGAAAGAAGATACTGGATGAAGCTCACCTTTCAAAATCCTCCATGCACCCTGGGAGCAACAAGATGTATCATGATCTCAGATCTTTATACTGGTGGACCAGAATGAAGAGGGAAATTGGCAAGTACATATCCGAGTGTGACACCTGCCAAAGGATTAAAGCCAGTCATTTGAAGGCAGCAGGCCCTTTGCAACCCCTTCCCATACCATCTTGGAAATGGGAGGACATTTGCATGGACTTTATCGTGGGACTGCCCAACACCTCCAGGCACCATGATTCAATTTGGGTTATTGTGGACCGATTGACCAAGACCGCTCATTTCTTACCAGTGGATACCACCCACAGGACGGAGAAGTATGCGAAAATCTACATTCACCAGATAGTTCGTTTGCATGGGATACCAAGGACTATAGTATCAGACAGAGGAGCACCATTTGTGGCACGATTTTGGGAACAATTGCAAGAATCACTTGGGACCCATGTAATAAGAAGCTCAGCATACCACCCCCAAACAGATGGCCAGACAGAAAGGGTAAACCAGATTTTGGAAGACAGGTTAAGGGCTTGTGTGCTACACTATGGAAAGGATTGGGACACATGTCTTTCTTTAGCAGAGTTTTCTTATAATAACAGCTACCAGTCCAGTCTAAAGATGGCACCTTTTGAAGCTTTATATGGGAGAAGATGTAGAACCCCGCTGAATTGGTCTCAAGCAGGAGAGAGGGAAATATTTGGGCCAGATTTGGTACTTGAAGCAGAGGCAAAGGTCAGAGTCATCAAGAAGAACTTAGAAGCTGCTCAGGCCAGGCAAAAGAGCTATCATGATAAGAGGCGGAAACCTCTACAGTTTGAAGTGGGAGACCATGTTTATCTTAAGGTGTCACCCACCAAGGGTGTCCAGAGATTCGGGATCAAGGGCAAGTTAGCTCCTCGTTACATTGGACCCTACGAGATCAAAGAAGCTTGTGGACCCGTAGCCTATCAATTGAAGTTGCCACCCAGCATGTTAGCTGTTCATGATGTATTCCATGTATCTCATCTGCGGAAGTGTGTTCGCTTACCAACTGAAGTGCTACCTGAACCGGACATTGAGATAGAACCAGACCTATCCTATCAAGAGTACCCCGTCAAGGTATTGGATCAGAAGGAGAGATCAACACGGGCAAGGTCAATCAGAATGTATAAGGTTCAATGGAGTCACCATTCAGCAGAAGAGGCTACATGGGAGACTGAGGATTTTCTACGCTCTCGCTTTCCCGACTTTCTGCCCAAAGGAGTCGGTACGTAACCCAAAACCCCACCCCCACCTGCCCTTTGAATACAATTGTAAGAAAAACTTAGATAACAAGGATAGTCTAAGTTGTGGTTTTAACTTAAAAAGGGCTTCCTTTTGAAGTTGCAAAGAGAATGACATTTGAAGAACAGTTAACAAGAGACGTGAGCAAAAGAAGGAGTAGCACACCCACGTGCTTTCTTAGCACCCCTCTAGAGGACTCTGCCTAAAATCTCGGGACGAGATTCCTTTAAGGGGGGAGGGCTATAACACCTTAGGTGTTACCATGGCTAGAGCACACCTTGGCACTAAGGACTGTGATCACATGTGGGAGAAAACTTAAGGAGCAAAGTGTAAGAGCCTTGGAGGCTAGGTTTTAACCAAGAGAGGTGAATGACAAAAAACATTACCCTAGTTGTGTGCAACTACCACTTTGGACAAGGGGGGAGTAAACCCTAGACCCCTCTTAAACCCTATCTTCCAAAGCCATGGTTGAAAGGGGGAGAGAATAAGCAATTGTGCAAATCATGAGTTAATCTTTAACCAAACTTTAAGTAACCTTGTAACCAGCAATTATGGGGAGGAAATATTGCAAAAAGACCCCTGGAGAAACCCCAAATCAAATCTCCAAGTAGAGTGAAAGCTAGAGCTCTCAAATTCCCTCTAAGTCAAAAACTACACCTACACTAAAGATCAACCGTGTTCACCTTGAAGATGGCACCAAAACCACCTAAGTTCTATACCAAAAATGTGGCATACCACCTAGGGCACCCACTGGAAAAAGCTGAGCCCGAGACCTTGACGTTTGACATGCCTTGGCATGGTTTTTGTCGCGAGGTGGGCAGAGTGACATACCTGATTTGGCGACCGAAGATCTCCCTACCTAGGCCATATCTGCCATGGCAACTCACGGATGAGAGATAGCCCTAGGTGCCAGGAAAAGACTCGCGCCGGATTTTTGCCAAGATTCGCACGTTTGCGACTTGGGTGAGCTGTGGAACACGGGCAGAAGAAAACTTACACGTGTTCGACGCGCTCTGCGCACGCCAGAGCACGCCCGCGCCCGACCCCGCGCCGCGCCGAGCCGCGCCCGTGTCCCCAGTGTGCGCCGCGCTGATAAAGCCCACTCAGGCGTCGTCCATACCCTTCCGCGCACACTCAAACCTCCCCGGAGCTCAACTCACCGTCGTTTGCCCGTGCACGGCGTGTCCGCGGCCACCCGAGCCCGTGCCGTCGTGGACCGGCCAGTCCAGCCTTTCCCAACCCCGTCGGGCCCTCGAAGACGACTAAGCACGACTCAGTGAAGCTACCCAAGCAAGGAATCGAAGTCTGCTTCGCCGGAGAGGCCTGTCCACGGTCGCCGGAGTTCACAACCCCGCCGGAGTGCGTGGACAGGGTAATCCACTGAACCATTTTCCGATTCCTTGTGCACACAGCCCCTACATCACCCCGTGAAGCTCACCGTGCCTTTGGATTGCATTAGATTGCCGTGGTTTGGCCGGCACACCCACCGCCGACGAGAACACCCGCCTGCGCACGTGGACCGAGCGATTCCGGCCATCCCCGCCATCGAGCCGTACATCGCTGTGACCGCCAGAGCCTCCCCGAGCCAACCCCGCCCCTCGCCGGACCTATCTCGCCACCGGTAAGCCGCGCCACCCTTTTCTTTCTTGCGGGCACTGTTTAAACCTAGGGAAGGACCGCGGGGGAGAAAGAAAGAAGTCTGGGGGGTTTTGTGAAATGTCAGTGACTCAAATGAATAGTAGCGCGGGGGTATAACTGAGAGAGTTAGTTTGGAAATACCCCAGGGTTCTCGGTGTAAACTGCTTTTCCAGAAAACCTTTATTAAATTTGATTTTAAATTTGAACAGAAACTTTAATAATTCATAACTTCTGTTTAGTTCATCCAAATTTGGTCAAACAAATTTTGTCAGACTCTAAATAATGTAAACTACTTAGGAAAAATATAAAACCCCTATGTACTACAGAAAACTTTAGGGTTCTGATTTAATTATTGTTTTGACCAAAAGCTAAATAATAGGGATAAAAATAGTTGCACTATTTGACTAGAGTTAGAAAAATTTGGAGAAGTTTATATCCACCTACTGACCTATTTAAAAATGATAAACTCCTCTGTACACCCCATTAAGGTAGAGTTTGCCATTTAATTCACATTATGCTTAAAGTTAAAGGAAATAGAAAAGATGATTTAAATAATGAACCAGAGGGCACCCCTATTTTTGTTGGAGTACTTATTCAATGTAGTTTACTAGAAAAATCTATTACACCCTGGTTTAGTATGAAATAAATAGGATCCCTTTTATTTTAAGAAAACAAGGAAAACTTAGAAAAACCCTAGAAAAATAACCCCAAGGCAAAAACACCCCAAACCTTGGGATAATTAATGGTTGTTGTTATGAACATAAGAAAAATATGAAGTCTGTTGTTTGATATTTTTCAAATAACAAGTTAGTTATAAGCACCTTTTTGGCATAAAACTTTAGAAAATCACAACTAAATAACCACCATTTAACTTTCTGTGATTTTTGGCACAGAAGCTTATTATTACTGTTAGATGCCAACAAAAATAACCCTTAGGACAGAACCCACCCCTAGTTAAGAATTGTTGTATAAAGTGGCCCATTTACACAACTTTTGTCATTTTTTGTCTAAAGCATAGCCTTTTTATTTTAAACCCCAAATTCCAAGAATAGGCTATAGTGACCCATAGTAGCCCACTGTAATTTTTACAGAATTTTTGGAAAAAGTTAACTCATTGTTGTAGTTCAAACCTACACTAGAATTCATAAATAGAAAATAAAGAAAGGGAAAATGAATAATGGAAATTAGTGTCATCCTAAAACCCTTTGTGAATTGTCCACTAAAATGTGTAAAGGAAATACCAACCCACTATGCTTATCCTTAACAAAACCTAAACCTAGAGTGATAAGCATAAACCACTAAAAGCCACATATGACCAACGAACCCTAAGTTGCCAACTAACTTAGTTTTTCTTTCCTTAGCATAATGTTATTAAATCCTGCAGAATCATGACATACATATTCATTGCATTTCGATAGACTGTAACCTCGCTGACAGAGAGTACGTCCTCGTGCCGGAGCAAGGAGCTGCTCAGGAGGTAGCCCCGGATCCAGCACCAGAGCCTGCACCAGAGGATCTGCTTGCCCCAACTTTGGAAGGCAAGCCCCGGTTTTATGCATAACCTGTGCTATATGCTATTTTACTACACTTAATGTTTGTAGGCTTGTATTGTGCACTTAAGTGTAGGAGTTGTTTGAAACCCTAGTTGCATGAACTCAGGATTCCTTTAGAGATGGTACTAGTATGCTAGGTCGAGTAGCTGCTTTGCTAATTAGGGATATCGGTAGAAGTCGAGTGATTTTTCTAGCACTCGCGCGAGGTCAGGGAATTGATTGTATCCATTTTCATATCATAATGATGATGGTCGGTGGGCAACGGTCCATGGGGATGTGTTGTCCACGGGATAAAAATTGGAATAAGGATTAAGGTGTGGTACCGTGTGTCAAGCGTTTGAACGTACTAAGCACATGCCGAGAAATATGGTAAATCGGTAAGCCTAGTACCTGAGTGAACCTGGCAGTGGACATATCCCCTCACGCGACCTGAGACGTGGTCTCCCATTCCGGTTATGGTGGGCACAAGTGCGGTCACTGCACGACAGCAGTCGGGGTCAGTGAGGCATTGTACGCCAAGGCGGTGAGCCCTGATCTGCTGACGGGGAATCGATGGGGACGGTTGATGTGTGTGGGAACGGAGTGCCTCGCCACGTCGTGTGTTTAGGTTTACCTTGCAAGGATAAAAACTCGATTCGAATCGTCTGTTTCTCGCAGCTAATGAGACTGCTTGATCCATGCTGCTACATTGAGTAACAAGTGGAAATGTGATGAGTTGATACAAGATGTTGATTGCTAAAAATGTTTGCTACTATGTATGAGTAGATAGTACATATTTAGCCTTAAGAGAGTCACACTTAAATTTGACAAAGTTAAAACTTGATTTAGAAACTCAGCTAGTGCTTTTGGCAACCAAACCCCACAGCCAAACAGCTGCATGTCTAGAGGTAGAGGAGTAGACTCCTCACACCGGGTAAGTCTAGCTGAGTATTAGTATACTCAGCCTTGCTTGTGGCATAATTTTACAGGTTCTCTAGAGGACATGGTTGCTGGAGTGACTTGGCTATCCATCTTGCCACCGGGTTGGACTGTCGAGTGGGACCCCGCCTCAGCTGAGGAGGAGCATGAGGAGTGATGGGACAGGCTTCCCCATCTCTCTGTTTATTTACCGTTAGTTTATTTCCGCTGCACTTCGAACAATACTGGTTACTTTTGCAAAAACTCCGATGATGATGATGTAATAATTTAATACTCTTACATGTATGGTTTTATGCTTTATTGTATTTGCTCTGTGACTCACCATCGAGTGAGATTGTGGTACTTGATCCTGTCAGTGGCCGTGTCGGACTAGATCCGAGGGATTGACAGGTTATTCCCATTTAAGTGTGGTCTAGCCTCTAAGGCAGGGCTTAGGCACTTAAGTTGGAATAATTCGGGCAGTTCCGCCACACTTATCTTCTGAGCGTTGACGCTATAGTAATGATTCCACTCATTACTTATTTTTTACCCTAGTGAATGCATTCTAGGTGTATCACAAACACAATGTTGCCAATGCATATGATGACATGCCAAGTTTTAGTTTCTCGTAACAACTGGGGTGTTACATCCTTCCCCCCTAAAAAGAATCTCGTCTTGAGATTAAAGTTCTAGGCCAAGTAATGGAAAATGAAATGCATCACAAACTTATTTCCCAGTTTCTCTTTCAAGGCAGAGGGTGCGTGCCCCTTTTTGTTTACTCAAAAATAGATTACATCAAACCTAGGATTTACAAGAGTCTAAAAACTTAGGAAACTAGATATTTAGGTATTCTTCGGATTCCCAGGTAGCCTCCTCTTCAGAATATTGGTGCCATTGAAACTTGTAGAACTTGATGGTTTTACTATGAGTGATTCTCTCTTTCTGATCTAGAACCTTAATGGGATACTCAGAATAAGTTAAGTTTGGTTCAAGGTTGACATCTGGAATATCCACCACTTGTTCATGAACTCGAAGGCACTTCTTCAACTATGATACATGAAACACTTTATGCACAATTAGGGGTGGTAATGGATCGCGATCCAAATGCCTCTTCACAATTTGTTAGGGCCCTAAATTATTTCTAGTTCAAAAATGAATAGAAACAAAGTTTGATCCTAATCCCATTCGATCCTTAAGTTTTATAGTGTAAAATTTGAGGCCCATTGTCAGCCCTATGCACAATTGAGAGAGGTTCTAGTAATTGTACCTTATAAGCAATAGGTCCATATTGTTCTAGTATCAAGAAAGGACCAATATATAATGGTGCCAAATTTCCTTTAACACCATAATCGGCCACTCCCTTCATTAGTGAAACCTTTAGATATATGTAGTTGCCAACTTGAAAAAACAAGGGTCGTCTTCTCTTATCTGCATAACCTTTGTGGCAATGTTTTGCTATCTTTAAGCAATGTTGAATAAGCTTAACTTTATTTTCAGCTTCATTCACCAAGTTTAGTCCAAAAAAGTACCTCTCACTGGACTCAAACTAGTTCAAACGAGTTCTACACTTTGACCATATAAGGCTTCAAAAGGTGCCATCTTTATGCTTTCTTGATAACTGTTATTATATGAAAACTCTGCTAAAGCCAAACACTCATCCCGTTTGACCGAATAAGCTAACACACAAGACCTTAGCATATCTTCTAAAATATTATTCACCCTTTTCGTTTGTCCACTAGTATGTGGATGATAAGTTTAGCTATGATGTAAATTGTTGTCCAAAGATTTATGTAAATCTTCCCAAAACATGGCCACAAAATGTGGTCCTCCATCTGACACAATGGCCTTGGGTATGCCATGTAGGCTCAGAATACGCATAATATACAACTTAGCGTACACAATCACAGGATAGCTACTCTTGACTAGGATAAATGGGTGGTTTTGGTCAAACGATCAACAACTACCCAAATAGAATCAAACCCTTTTGAAGTCTTGGGCAAGCCAACAATAAAGTCCATACTAATATCTTCCCACTTCCAATCTGGGATGGGCAAGGGTTGTAATGATACGACAGACTTCAAATGCATAGCCTTTACTCGTTGACAAACATCACATCATGCAACATAATGAGCAATTTCTATTTTCATTTTGGTCCACCAAAACCGTTGCTTTAAGTCTTGATACATCTTTTTGCTTCTAGGGTGAATAGTATATCAGGATGTGTGAGCTTCTCCTTGTATCTTCCCACTTCCAAGCTGCAGGTTGTAAGGGCCTTCGCCTTGTATAAGTGTGATTTCTTGCTCTAGCTCTCGAGCCTTTTGTTCCTCATCCAGTATCATTAGTCACACTTTGGCTTGCATGGTGACGTGTTGGCGCTTGGCTTCGAGTATCTCTTTTTGCTTTTGAAGGTGGTTGTTCTTGATGCGCAGGGCTCATAGCTTTAGCTGGTCTTCGGCCGAGATGCCTATGATCTCACCATCTTCTATGGTGTCTTCGCCTTCTAGAGGAGTGAAGCCTAGTGGGGGTGCTCACGGTGCGCCCTCGGAACTACAAGTGCGCACAGTGCCGTCGAGCGTGGGGTTGTCCTGGCGTTGCCTCTTACTATTGACGGCGTCATCTTCGAAGGCCTCCAAAGGGTGTTGTCAGCGAGGGCTTTGCCTTTCTTCTCTGCCAGGAGCGCTGCCTTCGCCGCGTCGTCGATGGAGGTGGCGGCCTTCGAACTTGCTCTCTTGGGGGCCATCGCGAGATGTTTTCTCATCGCACGAACGGTGGGCACCAAATGTTAGAACTTGCCAATCCGGGGACAGCAAAATCCAATAGGAAGGAAAGAGAAAACACTGTTGCCCTAACGCCTTGTGTTTAGAGGCATCAAACTATTCCCTTTTCTTCCTATTGGATTTTGCTGTCCCTGGATTGGCAAGTTCCAACGCTAGATTTGCTTAGTATGCATATAGATTTGGAACAAAAATGTTTTGATGTATTAATCATGTTTTACAATGAAAAAGAGCTTGGAGTGATGAAGGTATCAAAGTCCTTGATGACTTCGTCATTCCAGCAGGGTGTCTCTTATAGGTACAATGTTTTAGAATTAGTTTAAACTGAGACCAGACATTGAGCCGAAAAGCTCGCCTGTCTATGTTGTTTAAGGACCACAACGATCGTTGGCCTACTAATCTTGGACCCTTTAACTGGCCACATGCCTCGTCATGGGTAAGCTTAGCCTCGGCTAGACCAATACCAGAAAGGCCGCCCCGCAATGGGACTGGAGATATGGCAAGAGTATCGTGTATCCACCTGGCAAGAGGCGGGATGGTGGGGTACTGAGCTCTCGGTTGGCGAGGACCCGTTCTGGTCTTGGGAAACCCAGGTGCGAGTTGACATATGCAAGGGTTAAGTGCTAAATATGTCGTGTGGTTGGAGAACCCCAGCTTGGTACTAATCTATTCGAATCGCCGTTACTTCTAAGATATGAAGACTGGATCACTACCCTGCATCATAGTTAATGATTATAACAAAATTTATGTTATGTAAAAGAAAGCTAGATTAGGCCAAGTGAATGAACTAGATCAGGTCAATCTAGAGAAATGTAATCACTTAACTTGGAAAATAAAAGCTGGCGTAAGGACCAAGTAATAGTAATCTCTTATGCAAAAACATGAGTCATTGAACATTGATGACCTATACCTTGACTCCCAAATCAACTAGCATATCCTTGAGAGTCTTTTCTTTAGTCGGGTCAGTCTTGCTGAGTAATTACGTACTCAAGGTTTTATTCCCTACGTTGTTGGAGGAGAAGTTCTTAACACGTTTAAGTTCTGTTAGGCTCACTCTGGAGACCTTTTACTTATGTTTGTTTGTATGTGTACTTGAGGGAACATGACATCTTTCCAAGTGATGTAACAAGTTAGCACATTGACTCTACCTCAGGCATGTAATAATAAACACTACTTGGTTTGTAAACTTAAAGGTTTGCTAATGTCTATTATCTTATTTTGAAGTCTTCCGCTCAACTCCTTTGTTTAAAGTTTATGTTCATGTATGGTTATTCTAATATTCGCAACAATAGGTGAATGATCCTAGGAAGTGAACGAGTTCATCGAAACTCGACACCCCATGTAAGTTATCAGATTCACTTACATATCCATTCGAGGCCTTGAAGGCAAGGATTCGTGTACGTGGGCTCGATAATTTGGTTGGGTTGCGACACGAATGTAGATTTAGCCTTGGCTCCTATGATTGAGGTTGGACGTACTATGGAACATAAAGCGAACAGTACGAAGATGCACTAAACACCTCCTTCGGCTAGGAAGGTTGAGCATCTGATGAAACAAGCTCTTTATGCTTGTTGATTGTATGGTTGTATGTTCTTATGGTGTGGCCTTTGTCCTCACCACAAAACAAGCAAAATGTCTTCCTTGTAGGTGCACTAAATCTGCCATCGAAACTTTGGCCTCCCCTTTCACCTCTCGAAGAATGTGGACGAAACGTGTTATGCAAAGGCTGCTACTGAGAGCCAGCTTGTTGATGGGAGCTTGCTTGCTACTGACCCGACTGACCCTGAGACACAGCCATCTTTTCTTCACCCTACATCGGGTTGTAAATGCTTCGAACATGCCTTGGTTGGAACCTTCCCTCGAAGCCCCTATCAGCTTTGGTGTATCTGTGTAACTCCTCGCTTCTTTGGCGGAAATCATTGTAAGTCCTAATGTATTCATCCATCTTTTGCAGCAATTTCTCAAGGGAATGGGGAAATTTCCTTGCAAAATACTAGGATGCTAGTCCTGGACTGAGACCCTTGACCATGGCTTTGATGATGATGTCATCCTGGACTGCTGGTTCCTGGCCCGAAGTTGGAGAAACCATCGTACATATGACTAAAGGTATTCATCTGGCTCCTGAGTGCATTAAAACAAGGCTTGTGTAGTGATGGGCTTTGACTGGAACCTTGGAAGCTAGTGAGAAGCATTTATTTGAGCTTCAGCCATGAAGTGATAGTACTTGGCCAAAGAGATGAGTACCAAGTCTGGGCCACACTTCTGATCGCCATGACAAAGGACTTCGCCATGACTACTGAGTTGCCACCATATGAGGATATGGTAGCTTTGTAGATCATTAGGAACAGCTTTGGGTCAGACAATCCATCATTCATAGGTAATGTAGGCAGCCTATACAAAGGTGTCCAAGGTGTGGCTTGCAGCTTTGGTGTAAGTGGTGAAGCTTCATCATAAAAAAATCCTGTAAGTTGAACTCTTCCTTACAAAGGTTGTCATGTTCTTGGTTCTTGTTGTACTGGTTGTCATGCGCTTCGATGTTGCTCATCTCTTCGGCTGCCTCATCAATCTTCTTCTGGAGCTCGGAGAGACAAAACATTGTCTCCTTGCGTGTCTCGATTTGTTGAGTGTCACTTTGAGGTTGTTGATCTCCTCATCAAGCTCCTCTTCTCCCGGCTCTAGGCTACTGGTCTTCCTCTTTTGGTTCCTTGCCTCACTGATGAGAGCTTCGTCTCCTTGATTAGGTATTACTTCTTCGAAGTATTAGCTTGAGGACAAAGAAACTGATGAGAGACGAAGGTAAAATAGAGTTAGGTAATGTGTCCATGAATAATAGAGTACAAGACTCAACTCGAATGGTCCACCAAAACCGTTGCTTTAAGTCTTGATACATCTTATTGCTTCTAGGGTGAATAGTCTATCAGGATGTGTGAGCTTCTCAAGGATTTACAACCGTAGCTCTAGAACCTTTGGAACTATCAAACGGTTCTTGAACCAAAGAATACCTTCTCAATCTACCTTGAAATCGATAGCCTTTCTAGCTGCAACATGCTCCTTAAGATGGGCTATACCTTTGTTAGTCGTTGAGCCTCAACAATCTGACTCAAAAGAGTCGACTCCAACTAAAGATTGGCTATAGTTTCCTGCTGGATTATCTCAAGGTTCAATCTCTCCATCTCTTGGCATAAGATGGTTTCGAACAAATTAGCTTCCAAACAACAACAGTGCTCCTGACAAATTAGTGCATCGGCCACCACATTAGCTTTTCCTAGGTGATAATGCACATCTAAATTATAATCTTTGATCAACTCTAACCATCTTCATTGTCTCATATTTAGCTCGGACCGAGGGAAGATATACTTCAAACTCTTATGACCAGTATAAATATGAAAAGTATTTTCCAAGAGATAATGGCACCATATCTTCAGTCCATGAACTACCACATCAAGCTCAAGATCATGAGTGGGATAATGTTCCTCATGTAGTTTACGTTGTCGCGAAGCATATGCAATCACTCAACCTTCTTGCGTCAATACACACCTAATACCTGTTCTAGAAGCATCACAATAGACATCAAAAGACTTCTCAATATTATCCTAGGCTAATTCTGGTGTTATGGTCTGTAATTGCTTCAACTTTTCAAAGGTGTAACACCCTGAATTTGGGGGTATAAAATTTCTTCTCTAATATCTACCAAATTCAGGTGTTACTCCTTGTTTCACTCTCTATAGATTTATTTTCTCTTATTTTTATTATAGTTGTGTCTAGTATTTGGGAGATGAATTATTTCTTTACTATATCAAAACCTATGGGAGTCATGCAATGTTGCATCATGGTGAGCCTAGGTTATTCTTTTGTTTGATGCACATGTTTGGAATACAAGAATTTGAATTTGTGGCATGTTTGAATTTGAATCCAAAAGAGAAAACAAAAGGAAAAGGAATTAGGACATTCAGAATAAAAGAAAAAGTCAAAGGAGCCCAACTGCCCCCTTCCCTGGCCTTTCGACCCACTCGGCCCAGCGAGCCAGCCCGCGCGCCGGTGTCCGCTCTCCTGCAGGTGGGTCCCACCTGTTGGCGCCGCACCCTGCTCGCCTGCACGCACTCGGTCTCTCTCCTTTCTTCTCTGCTTGGTGGGGCCGCCTCGTCAGCGCCGGTTCGCCCGCTCGCTCGCGCGCCCCCTCGCTGACTTGGGGACCCGCTCGTCAGTCCCCTCCACGTCCCCATCCCCGCAACTGCCGTGTCCTCGCCCATGGCGTGCGCTCCGCACAGTCAAACCGCACCCACGCCCCACGACTCTCCCACGCACGTTGCCCGAGCACCTAAGTGAAGACCCCGGACCCCCAACTTGCCCCTGCCCCTCATTCACTCTCTCCCTGCCCTTGCACTCAACCAGCTCGCAGCGCCACCACCGTCGTTCCACCGTCCTCGCTGGGCCTTTGCCATCGCCTCGCCCACGGTGAGCTTCGCCTGAGCCTAGTGCACTGGGAACCCGCCTTGGTTTCCCCTTTCACTGAACCCTCTGCTCGGTCCGTGCCTAACTTCTCCCCTGCACAGACTAGAGTTCGCCGCCACCGTGTTCCCTCGTCGTTCAGCCAACTGAAGCCTCCGAGCGCCATGCCAAGCTGCCCCGACCGTCATCTCTGGGTAAGGAACCTTCCGCCGCCCTTCTTATGCACTGATTTTGACTCACCGTGAGGATTTTCTACTCGACGGAGCCACTCCTCATCGGGCCACCGCATCCTCACGGCACCCAGCCAGTATAGCCCTTCCTCATGCCCAAACCTGGGTATAGAACACCCCTACCCCCTCACCGAAACTCATGTCGGCCTAAGTGCACCGGATTGTCCTCCAATGCGGTGGGGATTGCTTGCAAGAGTGCTCTCCGGTCCGCCCGAGACCCTTCTCCGTCGTCTGCCCGCTTCGGTCCTGTTCTCATGACCCAAGCTTCACCATAGTGGTCGTCGGGTCCTCCCCAACCTCCCTGGCCTGCCCAAACCATCCCAGCACCCCTACACCACCCGACCTGCCTCGCCTCCAGTGGCTACGCCGCCGTGGGTGCGAGCGCCGCCGCCCCTGGCCGGCCAAAGACTGTTATGTCCCTGGACGCCCGATCCTGGCTGTCCACCAGCCATGCTCGCGGTTCACGTGGTTCGTTGAACTAGGTCCCAGGTCTTCGGATAACAGTTCGCGTGGTACGCTGAACCAGGCCCTTCGAGATCCAGCGGCCAGAGTGCCCCGAGTCCTCGGCGTGCCGCTAGCCTGTGGGGCTCGCTTGTCGGCATCGTGCCCCGCCCTGAGCCCCACCTGTTAGGCACCCACGTCCTGCTCTCCCCCCACAACTTCTAATCTTGGTCGTTGATCCGAGAATGAACGGCCGAGGAGACCCGATACCCCTTCGGTTTTGCTGTTTTGTAAAAAGAACCCTTGGTTCCCTAGATTTAGAACCCGCCATCCTTATTTCTTTCTGCCGAACCCCTGGTTTTTTGCAGAAAGAGACACAGGCTTTAGTTTAATTTATAAAAAGTGTTCGATTTAGGGTTTTAAATTCCAAAACTTATAAATTTCATATCTTTTGCATATGAACTCCAAATTGGATGGTTCAAATTGCAAAATGTTCATAACATTATTCTCTATCTGTTTAAATTATGTTCATTCACTGTTTTCATATCCCAATTTTATGAGTGGTCTCTAGGCTATTGTAAGGTTATAGGAATGTCAGTAGAAATAAAATAAAAAGGTAAAACCCTAATGAATAGTTAAGTGATTAACTTTGTGGAATTAATCTCATTTAATATATGATCCCATCCCCGGAATAAGCTTATTTAAGTAATTTACTGAGACAAGCTTAGTTAGAGAACAATAGATCCCTTAAGCATAGTGATCTACACCCTAGAACCTAGAGTTCACTTATGTATCTGTACTTTTTACTGAACTTGTGTTTGGTCTATTGCATATGTTTGGTGTAATGTTCTTTGTTATTCCCAAGTATGTTGAATGAATGTTTACTTTGCGTAGACAACGAGTAGTCCGTGGTTCCCGAGTGTGTTGCAGGAGACTTCCCTGAGCAGCATCCTGGTGAAGGCAAGTGTCCTCTGACCCATCATGTCCTACTTACTTTATAATTAAATGTCCCGCATGCCATGAACAACCTAAGGATTTACTACTATTATGTTTTCCTGTCCTTGTTAACCCTTTGGGAATTGGCTATTATGATTAGAATTATGCTACTACTTTACTTTAATCAATGAACATGATGAGAATATTTATGATATGATGATGTTATCCTGGTATTGATGATGAACTTGTGATACTTTAGGGGGCTCGGGTTATTTCCCAAGTACCTCTCCGTAAGGACCTGTTCGTTGGATGACCACCCGGGAAAACAGAACAACCATGAGGGTGGAATGGGATGCCCTTAGCTGATTAATTAGAGGAACATGAGGTGTAGTTAGCTTCGCCATCGTGCCGTCAATGGGGTCTAGGAACATTACTTGCTCTGCCAAGGCTGGGTGTCGAGGTTCTTTCGTGTTGCTGTTGTTAGTCACCCTTACTGTGGGGAGAGGTAATATGTTTATCAAATAAGAGAAACCTAACAAGCGGCTATGACCTGTAGGGAATCTTTGTAAAGGCTACGTAGTGAATCACTGACCATTCACCTCAGTAGTGAAGATCGGGTCTGTACAACCCAAGCTGGGAAGGGAGGAAGGGATCACGACTCATGGGTAAAGTGTGCAACCTCTACAGAGTGTTAGAAACTGGTATATCAGCCGTGCTCACAGTTATGAGCAGCCTTAAGAGCTCCTTTGATTAGAGTGACTCTGGATACTTTTTATGATGATGCTTAATGATGATGACTATTTTTATGGTATTTGGTATTTCCTCTTGGAGGGAGTGCCTTTTGGGTAATAACTTGGGGTTATTGTTAAAACTTGACTTTCTATTAGTAATAAATATCTGACCAAACTAAAGCAAGTGCTTTATGCTTAACTCCACATACAACTAGTCCACTTTAGCCAGACGAGACATTTGTTGAGTACGTTGATGTGTACTCACCCTTGCTTTAAAACACCCAAACCCCCCAGGTTGTCCCGATTGCAATCAGTGCTCAGGAGAAGATGAAGGCAACATGGAGGACTTTCAGGAGTTTTAGGACTTCGACGAGTTCTAGTTGTGTTTAGTGGCTAATCCCCTAGTCAGCTGCTTGTGAAGGCCTTATCGTACTACGTTTTGTAGTCACACTTTGATCTATGTTAGCTTAATGACTCTGTGGATCTCTTGGACATTGTGATGTAATAAAGTACTATTTCCGCTATTACTTTGAGCAATGTGTGATGATGTCCAACTATGTAATCATTGTGTATGTGAATTTATGATCGTGGCACGTACATGGTTCGCATTCGGTTTGCCTTCCAAAACCGGGAGTGACAAAAGGCTTCATTGCATTATGGAGTCCAATTGAACATTACTTTACTCTTCAGCAGCTCGGTGATGGCTTGGATATTTTTGAAAAGTCAGGGATGAACCAACGATAGTATCCAACCATACAAATAAAACACCGAAACAAGTGAATTATGGTAGGTGGTTTCCACTCTAAAATGTCTTTCACCTTGATAGGATCCACAACTACACCTTCTACTGACAGGATATGACCCAGGAATGGAACTTAACTAAACCAAAACTCACATTTACTGAACTTAGCATAAAGTTGATGTTCTCAAAGTCAAGTCAACACAATTCAAAGATGATCTACATGTTCTTCTTTACTCTTGGAATAAATTAGAATGTCATCCATGAACACTACCACGAACTTGTCCAATTTGGGCATAAATATTGAGTTCATGAGATAAGTAAAGTGTGCTGGAGCATTAGTAAGTCTGAAGGACATAACTAGATACTCTTATAGCCCATATCTAGTTGTGAAAGCCGTCTTCGGTATGTCTTCAGGTCGGAATCCAATTTGATGATAGCCCAAACGAAGATCGATCTTGGAAAATACCTTTGCCCTAGTAAGTTGGTCGAACAAAACATCTATCCATGGTAAAGGGTATTTGTTCTTGATAGTCACTTCATTTAAGGTTCCGTAATCAACACACATTCTCAAGGTTTGATCCTTCTTTTTCACAAAAATAGCAGGACAATCCCATAGAGAGGAACTAGGTCGAATAAACCCCTTTTCGAGCAAATCATGCAATTGAGTCTTTAGCTCTCCTAGCTCATTAGGTGGCATCCTATAGGACATCCGAGAAATGGGATATTCCCTTACCACCGGGATATCTTCTAATTTTTAACTACTGCATCATAAGCCTTTGTCGAAGCTTTTTACCATAGAGGGCATATGAACTACCAAACTATTTTCTCCTAACACAACATTTAATTGCATAGTTCACTGATTAGCATCAATGGTAGCTTCATGTTGGGTCAACCAATTCATACCCAAAATCACATTTAAGTCTTGGTCATTCAACACTATCATGTTCGTAGGGAATTTACTTCCCATTAACTCTGACAACACTTGAGATACCACTTCCTTAGTATACAGTCTACCCCCTAGCGACTGAATTACAACCCCTTTTTCTGATTCCACAATAGGTATATAATGCATTGTAACAAAAGTTCTTCTAATGAAGGTACGGGATGCACCGGTATCAAAAGGTATTCTTGCAGGATAATGGGCCATATAAAACATACCCATAAGCAATGTTTCCCCTCAGGAGTAATATCAACTTGTGTATAATATAACCTTCCAGTCTTCTTGTTACCTTTGCCCTTTGAACTATTGGCTGAAGCATTCTTGCTTTGATTCTAGGAACTACCCCCAAAAGGCCTCTGAAAACTAGAATTGCTTTGCCTTGGATAGGGACAATCTTTGATAACATGCCATGCCTTACCATAGTTGTAGCATGGATATTTAGAATTATTTGAAGTAGACAAACGAAGGGTTTGATTATTTGCTAGTGGGAGTTAGTTTGGCACATTTGTAGGGAGAACATAGATAGGATTTTTGGTAGGATAGGTTGTTGTGCGCTAAGATGTATTAGCAGAGTTAACAAATCAAATCACCACTTTTTGGCGCTTATCTAATCCTGGAGAAGATTCTGACCCTAAGCCCTTCCAAGCTCGCCTAATATTCTCATGCATATGTTCCTTCTCTTTCACTGTTATGGCCACACTAACTGCTTGATTAAAAGTAAGATAGTAGTAGGTAGCCATCTTTTTCTGTAAATTGGAATTTAAACCCCTCTTAAAACAATACCTCTTCTTTATATCAGTATTGACATGATAGATGGAATATTGAGAGAGATGGATGAACTTCCCAATGTATTGCACGACAGAATCTGTTCCTTGTCTCAGTCTCAGAAATTCCTCTAACTTCATGTGCAGAAGTCCATCTAGAATGTGATGAGCACAAAAAGCTTCTTTGAACTCATCCAATGTAATTTGATGCTCTGGTGGTTGAATGCAACAAGATTAGTCCACTAGGTACTAGCAAGGCCGTGAATCTGCTGAGCGGCGAACAGAGACTTTTGCACCTTAGTGCACTGTATGAGACCAAACTTCTGCTCCATAACATGCGAATCTGCTGAGCAGCGAACAAAGGATGCCTCCCTTGACTATAGTGCTACTGCTAAGTGATGGTCATGCTCATCCACTTGCTGACAGAGCTGATCTCTCTCTGCCAACAACTCAAGAATATGAGTTGCATCGAGACAATGCACTCTAGAAGAAAGGCCCAACCATCTCTACAGCTGCTCCACCTATGACAAAGGCGCATTGATGCTACTGCCTGCCTCGGGCTCACGAGACGCCAACTAGTGCATGGGCACACCACGTGGTCTAGTATATATACAAGGCGTTTGCTTAGGAGGAGGAATCTTGGTTCACAAGAAACAAAGATGGAAAAGAAGATTAACGGATTATTAATGTTAGTAGGAATAGGTTCCACCCTACACATATTGTAATAGCCATACTAGAATTAATGGGGATTTTTTATTAAAGATGTGAATGACTTGATGCATGCTTCGTTACCTATTCACCTCTCAACTATTGCCAACATATAGTGGCTATCATGCTCTATAGCGG
The DNA here is from genome assembly GCA_029449295.1 of Zea luxurians. Lineage (NCBI taxonomy): Eukaryota > Viridiplantae > Streptophyta > Magnoliopsida > Poales > Poaceae > Zea > Zea luxurians. The sequence goes on from JAOPSE010000050.1 coordinate 17,116,447, forward strand.
TGGCGAACCTACTCACTTTGAAGTTAACTAGTCGTGAGTGATCCATAGGGTTTAGTTAGTGTACCTGCCGTAGATTTCACTTTGTCACAATTTATACTCCATATATTCCTATATTGAGGTTGGTGCCACAATTAAGCGCCTGGCCACACATAGGCACCACTACGACACTTTACCCACAGGGCAGGCCATTGTGATAAATTACCTTCTTACCTGAGCGTAGGTGCGTGGTTATAAGTACATCACACTTCTTAGTATTACCATATCTATATACCCATACACATCCATAGGATATGGAGTCTTAGAAAAAATAAATACTCCACATCGTAGTTGTTGTTCACTTGTTCTCAATTGTTGTGAATCAAGAGCAAGGCAACACATTTGTTATATGTTAAAGACCATCGTCCTCCGAAGAATTATTCCCTCTTAGGCATAATGGATCTTAGACGAAGGTCACAAATAACAAGTTTACATTGTTCACAAATATAAAAATATACTCGCAAGATGTAACTTCATGTTATGTATTCATTTCATCATGAATATAAATGTACTTTCAAATATTGTATTACAATGATACCTTCGACTTGTTTGAAGGTAATGACGTGAGGGCAATTACAATCCAGCATGAACAGTACGAGGGTACTGTTCATCTATTTATAGGAAATCGTAAGGCTTTGTGCATTATTACATTCATGCCCTCAACAATTACATACAGAGTTTACAAAATGTTATAAGCATAGTATCGCCATTTGTATTTAGTAACTTGAACAACACCTTCTCCTTACGTCGCCTCCCCGTTCCACCCTGATGAAGCTTGTTAGACGAAGCTTGCTTTGTCGTGCTCCTCTTGTGTTATGTCAAAGCTTATCTGGTGACGAAGCTCCTGTAATATTCAGTAGTATGCTGAAAGCAAATGGTTAGTTGTGTTTTTTAGGACCTTCGGAAGAGGAAGGCCCTCAATAGTATCCCCTCGCAGTATTAGTTTGTTTCTTTGTACCAAATTCAGACTGCAAAAAGAACGAAGGCCTTTAGCCGATGGTCCGAAAAAACACCTTTCCTGTGCTAGAATAGCAAGCCGTTCTGTATCGTGGGGCCCATCGTTCAGTGGTGCTTTGCGTATATATACGAGGGTTTGCGTCGAAAATATTTTTCGTGCTATCAAGCTTTGTGTTGGGTTTGTCGTTTTAGCTTTCTAACTCTACATTTGCGATTGCTTTTGAGCTTCGACTTTTTGTTGAAATCATTGCTGAAATGGCCAAAGAGAAGAAAAGTGTGGATCTCGCACTTGCTGGTTTCTACGAAGCCATAGAGAGGACCAATGTTGAGAAAATTACTAATGAGATGTTAGCTGGGCTGTCTGGAGACTCAAGTGACAGCGAGAGTTTTGATATTGAGGGTGACAACGATGATGCCAAAGATCAGCCATGGAGGCCAAGTCATGTTGTGTTTGGAAAATCCACCATTAAGAAGGGACAAATTGAAGAAATGAAGGGCAAACATTTTCATGATATATCTATTGTGAGGGATGGAGTAGAGAATACTAGTTTGTCTTCTTGAAGCTAATGAAGTGGTTGTTTTCAAGAGCTTTATGAAGGCTGGCCTTCGGTTTCCTCTACCTAAAATGTTGGTTGAAGTGTTAAATTGATTTGAAATATACCTTCATCAACTTACGACCGAAGCTTTAATTAAAGTTGGAATTTTTATTTGGGCGTTGAGAAGCCAGGGGTTGGAACCGGACATTGATAGTTTTTGCAACATTCACGAGTTGTCTTATCAAATGAAGGCCACTAGGATGGAACAATACCATAATAACTTCAGATGTTATAGCTTCGTGTACTGGTCTGACGTGAGGTGTCTTGTGCCAACGTTTCGGAAAAGTGGTCGGGCTCATGGATGAAGCAATAGTTTTATGTTAAAAATGATTTGAGTGAGAGGGAGGATGTGAAGGGCGTAATACAATGCCCCAAATGATCGCTCTTTGTAATTAGGAGACCTTCAATCGCGGGTGGTAACAAAGATCAAGCATGTATACTGACCTTCAACACAGTGTGTAGCTCCATTGGCACCAAAGATTTGGTCCAGGAGCACATTGTTTTTAAGGTATAGCCCCTTGCTAACAATTGGGAGATGCCAAAGGAAACCACTGCTAGTTCTAGTAAAGGCGGCTTGGTTTATTTGAAATACACCTATCATTATAGAAGTCAGTTCGGCGAACCAGATGATGAGTGGCTTGAAGCCATTGAGGCGACCAGTGATGAATTATTGGGGGCTTATTTGAAGGCAGAGGACAAAGCCATGAATACTGCCTTCGGTGCTCATGGGAAGAGAAGGTTGAACATAGTTTTTGATGCAATTGGATTTGCCTATCCTAACTACTGTTTTCCCACACAGAAACAAGGAATGAAGAGGAAAATCACAACTACGACCTCTTCTGCCGTGCCGAAGCCGAAAAGGACTAAAGTTTTAACTCATCGGCCGAAGTTGCATTCCTTAGAGAGGGTTGCTGCACTGCCTGCTACACAAAAGATGGAAGTTGTTGAATCTGCCGAAGCTACCCCTCGACTTTGGAGATAATTCCCACTGAGGCTGCCGAAGCTGCCACCACTCCGATAGAGAAATTAAATCCAGAAAGTTCTAGGACTGAGCAGCAACCGAAGCTGTAGAGTCCTACATCAATGACGGGGTTGTGAAAGATAGCAATCGCTCCAGCGGCAACTCCTAGGAAAGGGAGGAGAATGGCCAACATTCTGGACGCTGTCCTAAAACCATTGAAGGTGTCTACTCCTGCTTCTACTAAGGTTTCCAAGGACAAAATTGAAGAATTAGGAGAAGCTACTACTGCAAGCGCTTCTCCTGCCCGATTGAGGCTGGACCTTCGAAAACTAAGCTAGTGGAGCAAGTAATGGAAAGTCTACCGGAGAAGCTAACACAGCCGATACCCGATCGGAACAGCAAATTGCCGAAGTGCAGTACTATGCAAAGAACCTGAAATATCCCCGAGGATCCTTGGTATATGGAGGAAATGATGAAGATGATTACCTTTACTGCCTACCGGACAACAAAGATATAGATGTTTACCAAGAAATAATGGATAATATGGGTTATCCAAAGCTTGAACTTGGTTTATCTGCAATGCCTAAGGATCAACTTGTAGACTGCCTTGCATACAACATCTTGAAGGTTTGCACATTTTATTTTTATATTTGTTAATTTATGTTAGGAAGGTCTATGGTAATCAATTTGTGGTAATGCTTATTATTGTTTATTCATATGTTTTTTGTTTATCAGGGCCTTATTCTCAGCAAGGCTTTGAAGGCTCAAAAAGATTTTGAATTTGAAGGCCCTGGATAGCCTTCGGAAATCTGCGTTCAGAAGTTATATCACATCGGAATGAAGGCCTTGAGAAAGACAAGATCCTGCTATCTTTAGTCGAGAGGCTAAAGACTAGCGAAGCTAAATTGGCTAGATTTTCTGAAGTGGAACAAAACATTCTGAAATTTGAGAAAGAAAAAGAAGTGGATGCAAAGGTTGTAATTTAGTCAGAATTCTCAGTTTCAGCGAGTGACGTTAAGGATCCTTCAGCCGAAGCTATTTCCCTTAGTGGAAAATTTTATTCTGAAGTATGGATGAATGGTGGCTGAGAAATGGTAGACGAAGCTATTAGGCAAAATGAAAAAGAATCTCACATTGCTTCAGAAGAAGCGAGAAGGGCTGAAGAAGCCACAAAGCGCGAAAGGCGTATAGGTATGTTTGTTATGTCTTAGCTTCGTAAATATTTTAGCTTCGTATTTGACAAAAACTTATACTTTGGTGTAGTTAAACTTTCTCCTCCTCTAGAGCCGTTCAACCCTGAGGCCGATCCAACCCTAATGGGTGCTCTCGATGTAATAAGGATAGCAAATGAAGCAATTGACGAAGCTATGGATCGACTCCTAAACGAAGCTGCTGAGAAAATCCTAAAGGAGGATGATTAAACTGTCACACTCGGATTTAAGGGGTAATGCCGGGTGCGTCTTATATGTGCGCTAAAGAAGAACAACACATATAATGACCAAGTGTATAGATATAAATTACACAAATATTATTACATAGCGGAAGTATCTTACAAAAATAAATGATAACAATAAAGTGAACTAATAACTATTCCTTGGTGCCATAAAGCTGATTGGGAGACGCCACCTAGATTAGCTCATATTCCTCGTTGTAGACCTCCTCCTAGACTACCTGCTCTTCACCTATGAGGGGTTTATATATCGCAAGGGTGAGCTCACAAAAGATCATAGCTCAACAAGCTGTGGGGAATAATGTGCATGAACTCACCAAAGGTGGGAGTTCATGTGAAGTGTAAGGCTGGTCAACAAATAAAGGTTAAAGCTGAGCATTGCTTTTAATAAGTTGGTCAAATTTTATTAGCAGTTACTAAATGTAAGTGTATACCAACCCAAAGTAATAGTAGGTCAAAATTAATAATAAACCAAAATACAATGTAGATGACAAATTAAATTTACTTCCATAAATTAACCATGTGAGTGTCTGAGCCGCTCATCACCAGGAGCACGGTTGATATACCAGTTTTACACTCTGCAAAGGTTGCACATATTTACCGACAAGCCATGCTACCCATTTGCCAAGGGGTCTAGAAGTCCCATTCATCTCTACCGAGGAGATAAGACAGGGTAGCACTGCGAGGCCTTTCCAAAGTTCCGCTAGTTCGAGAAAACCAGCTACGGATTCAGGAAGAAGGAAGCATAGGAATCCCCGTCCGAAAAGCTAAACAAATAGTCCGACCCGAGAACCTCCCAATACTCTGCAGCGACGCCTCCCCACTTGCCCCTTTCAGATAAGGTAATCTCTCCCTAGCTTTCCTAATTACTTGGCCAAGGGTGTCACATTCCACCCTTGTGGTAGCACTGTTTTCCCGGGTGGTTCTCCATGTTCCAATTAACACAATAATCTTATCATGAACAATAAATAATCAACAGTAATAATAAAGAATGATCATGTGTCAAATTTATCTCGACACCCAAAACCACATATAGTAATAGCAGGACTACCCAAAAGTTCAGTGGTGATCAAGGCACAAGATAAAGCAAACTAGGTTGACCTATTGGATCCCATCAAAATTAAGCCTAAACATGCCAAAGTGATTATAGAGAACATTATTGGGTAAATAAAAGTGGTCAAGGGCACAACTTGCCTTCCACGAGCTCCTGCTCAGAATTTTCCACCTGCTGAGTACTGGTGGTTGGGGGCGGCGACGGCTGGCAGCGTCGGCGAGCAGGCACGTGGGCAGCGGCGGCACTGGACAGAAAATGAGCCCGCGCGTGCGGGGCTCAGCCATATAACATTAATCCCCGTCGACCAGTTTACGGGGTCGACATGAATTAATAACTCTCGTCGGCTTGGTCAAAAGGCCGACGGCGATTAATAACTCCTGTGGGCTTGGTCTTGGGACCGACGGGGATAAAAAGTTTGAACACTCGGGCGCGTCCCGACATTAATAAGTCTCGTCAGCTTGGTCCAGAGGCTGACGGGGATTAATAATTCCCATCGGGCTGGTCAACCGGCCGACGGGGATTATTTAATTGCCATCGGCTACGGGACGGCCGTCGGGGATTATTTAATTGTCGTCGGCTTAGGACAAAACCGACGGGGATTGTCATTATTCCTGTAGTGGGTCCTGGGTCGCTTGCTTGTCTACTCACAACAATACAAACAAACATGGTATTAGAGAAATTAACATCACACAAAACATCAGAACATAATGCAAGATAATATTCTATGCATCGTAACGAGATCACCGGTTCGAGAACAACTAAATTCGGAGTTACGGTTAACAAGTTATGACTTTCCGAAGGATTAAGTGGTAGATATAAAACATTTCAAGTGTATAATTATAATCTGTAAAGCCCTAAAATTTTTATAAGATAAAAAATGATAAAATAAATAAATACATATATTTATATAAAAGTGTTTTGAGAATCATGGAACCCTTATAGACTATCTAGTTTTCTTTTCTATGTGCATATTCAATTAATGACAATATATTGATCAAGTAACAAATAAATACTGAAATATGCATTGCATGATGAGGTTCCTATATTATTGCATTTGTATTCAAATTTGTGAAACAAGTTTAAGATTGAAAGTTAGTATTTGAAAAATGGAAGGAGAAAAGAAAGGGAAACAATATACATTAAGGAAATATACATATATATAAGAATAAATATATCATTTTGGGCTAGTACTTTTATTTGAGCACTTGATCCCAGTGTGAAACCTATAAACAAATTGAATTAAAATTATGAATTGAGTAGGAATATGGAATTAGAAGATAGAAATGGTAAAAGGAAAAAGATAAGAAACCAGTTGGGCCTGCTACCTTGTTTTTGGCCCATTTGCAACATGCCCTCCTGCTTGCGGCCCAGTCCCTTTACTCCCCTGCGGGCCCAGCCGCCTGTTCCGCACGGCCAGTGGGATTGCGACCGCTGACTCCCTGGCCGCCGTGTTTTGGGCACTAACGAGCGGGCCCCCTGCTTCAGCCACCCCCACCAACGGCTGCGGAACTACTGCCTCTGCCGGGTCGGCCCTCGCGGTTAGGTCATCCCCAACCTTCGTTCTATTCCAACAGAAGCGCGAGGAATTGGGTGGATCCCCTGCTGGCAATCCAATGTGCCCAGGCTCGGCTCCCTTTCACCCAGGATATAAAACCGTGCCGCATCCCTTATCCTTCGTCGTGAACCGGCTTGCCAGACTCTTCTCCTTCTCCGAGCTGAAATCTCGCAACAACTCGAGCTCGATTGCTTGCTACGGCCGTGCCGAGGATCTCGAGGTTTTCCCTCCCCCACCAACGAATTGTTCCCTGCACGGACTCTCCATAGTCAGGGTATAAAATCCGCGTCCCATCGTCCTCTCGTCGACTAGTTGTGGCACCCGAGCAACCATTCACCAGTGCGCGCACAGAGAAGGAGTTCGCCACCGATGAACTGCGCTCACAGGATCAGGTCGGCCACAATATGTGGCTCGAGGGGATTTCGTGAAGCTCGGCGGAGGTCTTGGCGGCGTAGGTGGGGTGGCTTTTGGAAGGGACCGGGCGAATTGCTTGTCGGAATATCAAAACCGTCGTGATGCTACCTCGTGTCGTGGGCTACTCGGCTGGATTGACCTCGATGGTAAGAACTTGATGCATTGGTTTGTAGTTACCTTAGCATCGCTTAGTGGCTGCTGATTCGTAGGTTCGTGCGCTGAGGCGTCGGGCGCCTTGGCTCCGGCGATGGGCCACTGTAAGGTAGTGCGGCGCCGCCGCCTGGTTACGCGTGAGGAAGAGAAGACACGAGGCGTTGATCTTGTGATCAACAGCTCCGGATGGACGATAGTGTGATGAGTCGTGGGTCATCCCATCCAAATAGTGCGGATAAGATTAGATCCAGTAGTGGGTGGGCGTCTAGCCGTTAGATCAGGATCGTGTGGACCCAAGCGCATACCGGTTGGGTGATGTGCCCTTCTGATCCAAGCCATAAATCGTGGATCCAACGGTTCAGAATATCTGGTACCCCTTGGGCCGCATCTTTAACAAAATAACCCCTGTCCTTTCTACTATTATAACCTGTCGTCCGGTGCTGATGCAAACTGAGCCTTAAGGAAGTTTATGAGTTAGACCCCCGGGTTCTCTGTTTTTATGTGCCCAGTCCAGGATCCTTAGGAAATTCAGAAATTAATATAAAAATGGATTTTGAGTATAGAAATAAATCCAAAGACTTGTTTAATTCATATAAAATTCATACTTAGTCCAAATTGATCCATTCCAGTTCCTGTAATTTTTTAATAATATTGTTCATCACATAGTGTCTCTGGTTTGACAAGAAAACTATATCAAAATTAATCTCTTAATTAATCTTGTATCAAATACATAAAACCTTCAGAAATTCATAACTCTGTTTTAATTCCGATATGACTCATTCCAATTGCATTAGCTTCGTAACAAAATTATCTACACTTTGGTAACCTTAGTTTATCATGAGACATGTTGTAAATAATTAATTTGTTTACCCTATTTTAATTGGATTAATCTATGTCTATTGGATTAACTTCTTTAATACTAATATAGTATTCTAATCTTATGGTTATAATTTGACTAGATGACCTTTAATCAAATAATGACTTAGATTAAAGTTGAGAATAATGATTTATAGAATAACCTCTCATATGGTGTATGCTAAACAATTTATAATATAGTGTAATATTTGGATCACATAAAGCTTCCATAAATCACAACTCCTTAACCGCAACTCTGAATTGAGTGATTCTCGAACCTACGATCTCGTAGCGACGCGTAGATCATTATTATGCAGTTTATTCTTATGTTTGGTGTGATGTTAATTTTGTCTATACCATGTTTGTTTGTATTGCTACGACTAGTGGGAGGTCACGAGTCACGTAAAGATCATCCTGGTACCTGGAATCTCAAGTCCCAAGCAAGTTGTGCCCTTGATCAATTCTTTTTACCCAATCATGTTCTTATTAATCATAATGATCTGCATAGGTTAATTTTGATAGGACCCAATAGGTTACCCTAGTTTGGCTATCTTTATACCTTGTTCACCACTGAATTTCTGGGTAGTACATGTTATTGCTTTATGTGGTTTTGGGTATGAAGATATACATTATTCATGATCATACTTTATTATCAGTTTGTTATTGACTGTTCATGATAAGATCATTATGTTAATTGGAACATGGAGTGAGCACCCGGGAAAATAGTGCTACCACAAGGGTGGTATGGGACGCCCTTAGCTGACTAATTAGGAAAGCTAGTGGAGGACTACCTTACCCGAAAGGGGCAATGGTAGTAGGGGAGTGGTCAGTGTAGGGAGGCCCTTGGGTTGATTTTGCTGCGATGGCGGTCAGGCGAGGGGTCCCTGCACTGGAGCTTCCTAGAAATTGTAGCGGGCTTTCTGAAGCTAGTGGAACTTTGTAAAGGCCTCGTAGTGGTACCCTGCCTCGCTTCCTTGGTAGAGGTGTATGGGGTCTGATCAACCCGTGGCAAATGGGTAACATGACTTGTGGGTAAAGATGCGCAGCCTCTGCAGAGTGTAAAACTGGTATACTAGCCGTGCTCACGGTCATGAGCAGCTCGGACCCTCACATGATTAACTTATGGAACTGAATTCAATTTGTCATATGCATTGCATCGCAGGTGTTGTTAACACTTTTGTTCTACTACTTAATTGGGTTGGTATTTACTTATACTTAGTAATTGCTAATAAAATGTTGACCAACTTTAAAAGCAAATAAAATGTTGACCAACTTTAAAAGCAATGCTCAGCTCTAACCATCTGTGGGGGATAGATATCCCCTGGGTCCACTAAAAGAGTAAAGGACCTCACGAAAGGCCCAAGGGCCCAATAAATCGTAAGGTCATTCTTTCGTGGGCCTGGGGAGAAACAACCAGCAAAGCAGAACGACATGAGGCCGGATTGGTGCAAACCCGGACGGCCCACAGCGTCGAGCGAGTGACTACAACAGAGATCCGACTTTCCCGCGCCGGAGCCTCCATGCAACGAAGCCATGCGAGGATAAGTCGGCGAGGGTTACGTAGGGATAATCTCAAGAGGTTCACTATCTTTTAGCTACTTATTGTTATCTTATCCGCGTGTACTGCCCCACAGTCGAGTATATAAGGCCTATGGGGCACCCCTTCAGATCGATCGGCCCTTTACTTAGCCACCCACGTCAACTCTCTGTATTCTCAATCCAGAGAGCTCTCTTGTAACCACATTCACCAAGCACACACACCAGGACGTAGGGTGTTACGCATCTCCAATCGACCCGAACCTGTAAACCTTGTCCACTGTCCCTCGTGCGATCGGCACGAACCATTTTGCTACAGTCGTCGACACCGTCCTACTCCTAAAAACACCTTGAGGGGCAACCCCGGGTGTGTGGTCGGACCCAAAACACCGACAGCTGGCACGCCAGGTAGGGGGTGTGTCGACGATCCAAGCTAGCTCAATGGCCGTCACCTTCTACAGCAAGATCACCCTGCGTCCCGGATCCGTATTCTGCTTCGGAACAATCTCATCCGTAGCGGATGAAGAAGGAATTCTGCACCGTATCGCGGATCCGCCGGAAAAGAAGTCTCTCCCAATGAACTCCGAAAATACCGGAGAAACACAACCTCCGGCTTTCCGGAAGAAGATCGTCTCCAGAAAACTCCACTGCCTACCTCTCCGACGAAAGAGTGGACACAGATCGCAAGGAAGAAGGAAGCCAGGGAGAAGCGAGTTGCTCTTTCCGTTCCTCATGCCTCAAAGGAGAACGGGAAAAAGCTCACCACGACAGCAGCACCATTCTACCCCGACGTCCTCTTCATCGGGAGAGTGGAGTCGCCTATCGTCTCCGACGACGAGCCGACCGTACCCGGGGAAGAACCGCCTCAACGAGAGTCCCGACGACGGAGGAACCGGCGCAGGAACGTTCGACGACATCACGCGGCCGGAGAGCGGGATCCGGAACAGCCTGTCTCGCGAGACGAGGTCTCGGAGATAGGAGAAACTCCGGAAGAACGCGTCTTCAGAGAACGAAGGAACTCCAGACGACGTGATCGCCGACGAGCTCAGGAACAGGCTGAGCAAGATGCAAGGCAACGCCGGGAGAATCCATTCTTTGGGCGTAACCTGAACCCCGACTTCGCCCGAGCTATGAACACGCCGAGCGAAGTCGGAGGGGTATTGGCTCGGATAGCTGATGGACTTCCTCGAACTCCTGACGCTGAGGGCTACCGACGACTGTTCACCTAGGCGGCCAACCATCTTCTACCGCTTGCTCACCCACCGAACGATCTACGACACGCCATCAACAGTCGCCGAGACGCGTGAAGCTCCATCAATGCTTCGCGCGAGCGGCGGCATGAGAACGAGATTCACCGTCGGAAGGAGTACGACAGGGATCATGGCATCCCGACTCAGAGCCAAGCCACCGGAACTGAGTCGGCAACGGCCTCAACTGGCGGAACCACCCGGGGACGGTCGAGGAACCACAATCGCAACTCCCCTCCATGGGACGGACATCGTCCCCGTCGACAGGAGGACACGTGCGGAGTGTCCGCTCTTACTCCGCGCCTTAGGGCCGTCCAATGGCCTCCCAACTTCAAGGTATCCAATGTCGACAAATATGAACCTAAGCAGGATCTAGGGGGTTGGCTAGCCGTCTACACCACCGCTGCCCGGGCTGCCGGGGCATCCGAAGACGTGATGACCGCTTATTTACCCATCGTCCTTGGGCAAGACGCGCTGCAGCGGCTGCGACATCTACCCCGACACTACATCGACGACTTTGGGGACTTCAGTCGACGCTTCACCGCCAACTTCCAGTCCCTCTCCGACAAGCCGGCGCAACCGTGGGACCTCAAATCCATCAAGCGCCGGGGGGATGAGACTCTTCGGTCGTACCTCAAAAGGTTCCAGACCATGAGAAATCGTATCCCGGGGTCACGGAGGCGGCCGTGATCGAGGACTTCTACAGAGGATCCAACGACTCGGCTTTTGTCAGAGCCATACTACAGAAAGCGCCGACTACTTCCGAGGAGCTGTTCCGGGAAGCCAACCTCTACATCACCGCCGACGAGCGAGCTCAGGACCTCATCGGAGGAGCAAAGCCTGCACCGGCAGCACCACGACGCGACGCGAACCAGCCACCCGACAAACGCTGGGAGAAGAGGCCTCGCGAAGAAGTACACGCCGCCGGACCACCTGCCTCTCGCGCCCGAGGAGGACCTCGCGGAGGCGAGCGCACGCTGGACGACATCCTCGACGCCCAATGCCCATACCACAAGGACATGCGCCACACTCTTCGCAACTGCCGGGACTTCAAGCACTCCGTTGGGCATGGCCAACCCTTCCAACCTCTACCTCCTCCTCCACCGAGGGGAGGACCAGATGAACCACGACAACCTCATCGGCAGGAGGAAGGAGGAGGAGGAGCTTTCCCACGCATCGACAGGGAGGTCAACGTCATCTTCGGCGGACATGGGTCACAGGAGAGCAAAAGACAACAAAAGCTCAACAACCGCCAGATACTGGTGGCAACCACCGGTCCTCCCGCCCCATACCGGTGGTCGGAACACCCGATCACTTTCACTCGGGGAGATCAATGGCTCAACTTCGACCATCCAGGCAAATATCCGCTCCTCGTTGATCCGGTGATCCGAGAAAGCCGGGTAAAGAAAGTGCTGGTGGACGGGGGGAGCAGCATCAACGTCACCTTCCCCCGGACACTTCAAGGCTTAGGGGTTCGCCTCAAAGAGCTCCACGAGTCGGACACTCCTTTCTTCGGCATCGTGCCGACAGAAGGGGAGTACCCGCTGGGCCACATCTACATGCCAGTCACCTTCGGAACTCCGGAGAACTACAGAACCGAGTTCCTGAGGTTTGAAGTGGCGAACTTCGACTGCGGGTACAACGCCATCATCGGGAGGCCTGGATTGGCCAAGTTCATGGCCATTCCGAATTACACATACATGATACTGAAGATGCCAGGACCGCAAGGGATCATAACTGTGCGCGCCGACTTCCAAGGCGCCGCAGAGTGTTTCCGAGTGGCTATTCAAGCAGCTCTCACCACCAAGCCATCGACGGCCCCTTCCACACTGGCGAACTCTAAGCCTGAGGAAGACCTCGCAGTACCGACAAGCGAAGCTCAGACCGCGACCTCTATGTGGCCGACTGAAGAAACCAAAAGAATCAACCTGGGGTTCGCTGATGAGCGCAAAACGGCTATCATCAGCTCCAGCTTGGACGACAAATAGGAAAGCGCGCTCGTCCAGTTTCTGCAAGATAACCGAGATGTATTCGCATGGCAACCTGCGGATATGCCGGGGGTCCCAAGAGAACTGGCCGAGCACAAATTGAAGGTCTATCCCCAGGCGAGGCCGATTCGGCAAAAACTGCGTCGTTTCACGCCCGACAAGAGAGAGGCCATTCGCACCGAGTTAGCTCGCTTGGTCGCGGCTGGATTTATTAGAGAAGTATTACATCCCGAGTGGTTAGCCAACCCTGTTCTTGTACTCAAAAAGAATAAAGTGGATTGGCGCATGTGTGTTGATTATACTGATCTCAACAAACACTGTCCGAAGGATCCTTTCGGGCTCCCAAGGATAGATCAGGTGGTGGACTCCACCGCTGGATGTTCTATGCTGTCTTTCCTGGATTGCTATTCCGGATACCATCAGATTAGTCTAGCAAAGGAAGATGAAGAAAAAACGGCATTCATTACTCCGTTTGGTGCTTTCTGTTATACCTCCATGCCGTTTGGCCTCAAAAACGCTGGGGCAACTTACCAAAGAGCCATTCAAACATGCTTAGCCGATCACTGGGGCAAGCGTGTGGAGGCCTACGTGGATGACGTGGTAATCAAAACGCAGGACTCAAAAAACTTCATCGAAGACTTACAACTGGTTTTCAACAGTCTGAGGCGATATAGATGGAAGCTTAATCCCGAGAAATGTGTTTTCGGGGTACCAGCAGGAAAGTTGCTCGGGTTTATCGTCAGCCACCGGGGAATTGAGGCTAATCCAGATAAGATTGAAGCTATCATGAAGATGGAAGCACCTCGATCGCAAAAAAAGGTTCAGCGACTTACTGGATGTATGGCAGCTTTGAGCAGATTTATATCCAGGCTAGGAGAAAAAGGTTTGCCATTTTACAAGTTACTCAAGAAGGTGGATAAGTTTCAATGGACTTCAGAAGCACAAGAAGCTCTAGATGCTCTGAAAAAATTCTTGACAACACCACCAGTACTAAAACCACCCCGGCGAGCTACGTCAACTCAACTAGCTGAAGATTTGCTACTGTATATCTCTTGCACGACTCACGTGGTAAGCACCGCGTTGGTAGTCGAGCGAGTAGAAGAAGGACATGCCTATCCAGTACAACATCCTGTTTACTTCATTAGTGAAGTCCTAGGCCCCTCAAAGAAAAAGTATCCTCAAGTTCAGAAGCTATTATACGCAGTACTTCTAACTGCCCGCAAGCTGCATCACTACTTTGACAACCACAAAGTCATAGTAGTTACAAGTTTTCCAATAGGGGATATTCTTCACAACAAGGAAGCCATTGGTCGAATAGCCAAGTGGGCTTGCGAGCTGGGATCTCATGACATCAAGTTCCGACCTCGCACTGCCATCAAAACTCAAGCACTGGTTGATTTTGTATCAGAGTGGACCGAACAACAAGTACCAGACAACCCGGAGACTGCAGAAGTATGGCGAATGTATTTTGATGGCTCACTGAAGCTGCAGGGAGCAGGAGCAGGGATTCTCTTCACTGCGCCTGGAGGCGAACACCTCAAGTACGCCCTCCAGTTGCTATTCCCGGCCTCCAACAATGCAGCCGAGTATGAAGCTTTGATCCATGGATTGAACATTGCCATATCATTAGGCGTCAAAAGATTAATGGTATACGGAGACTCTCTGGTAGTCATCAGCCAGATAAACAAGGAGTGGGATTGCTTAAGCGATTCAATGGGAAAATACTGCACTGCCGTCCGAAAGCTGGAAGATAAATTCGAGGGTCTGGAATTTCATCATGTAGAAAGAGATCGGAACACAGCAGCCGATGTACTGTCCAAGCTAGGGTCCAGTCGAACTCAGGTACCACCCGGAGTTTTCGTGCAAGAAATTCTGCAGCCGAGTATCTCAATGGATCAAACAGAGGAGTGCAACATCATAGATCAACCCGAGTCAGACTCTGATGACTGGAGAAGGCCGATCATTAAGTATATAAAGAATGAAGACGAACCAGACGACAAGAATTCGGCAGAACGCATTGCAAGACAGTCGGCTCACTATACACTCATTGGGGAAATATTGTACAGAAGGGGCGCATCAGGCATCCTCATGAAGTGCATTCTCCCGACCACTGGGAAGCAACTTCTGGAAGAGGTCCATGCAGGGCAATGTGGAATACATGCAGCATCCAGAACACTAGTCGGGATGGTTTTCAGGTCAGGATTCTATTGGCCGACAGCGAAGAACGATGCAGCCGAGTTAGTTCAGAGGTGCGAAGCCTGCCAATACTTGACAAAGCAACAACACATGCCAGCACAGCAACTGCAGACCATACCAGTAACTTGGCCTTTCGCATGCTGGGGACTGGATATGATTGGACCTTTCAAGAAAGCCCAAGGGGGATACACTCATGTATTGGTAGCGATTGACAAATTCACTAAATGGATAGAGTTCAAGCCCATTGCCTCTTTAACCTCTGCTAAGGCCGTGGAATTCATAGAAGACATAATATTCAGATTCGGGATACCAAACAGCATCATAACTGATTTAGGATCCAACTTCACAAGTTCAGAATTCTTTGACTTCTGCGAGCAAAAGAGCATTCAGATCAAGTATGCATCTGTAGCCCATCCAAGAGCCAACGGGCAGGTTGAGCGAGCCAACGGGATGATATTGGAGGCACTCAAGAAAAAGGTCTTCGATAAGAACGAAAAATTCGCAGGAAAGTGGATAAGGGAATTGCCCTATGTCGTTTGGAACCTAAGAACCCAACCGAGCCGAGCCTTGCATGGAAACACTCCTTTCTTCATGGTCTATGGGTCGGAGGCAGTGCTACCTGCTGATCTCAAGTTTGGGGCGCCAAGGTTGATCTTCGAAAGCATAGCAGAAGCTAAGGCCACCAGGCTGGAGGACATTGATGTACTTGAGGAAGAACGGCTGAATGCGGTAATCCAATCAGCACGGTACCATCAGACTCTAAGGCGCTATCACGACAAGGCTGTGCGGGCAACGGTTCTTTTCAGTAGAGACCTCGTCCTCCGCCGAATTCTAACGGGGGAGGGACGGCACAAGTTATCACCTTTATGGGAAGGACCCTTCATAGTAACAGAAGTCACTCGGCCCGGATCGTATCGCCTCACTCAGATGGATGGCACAGAAGTTGGGAACTCCTGGAACATAGAGCACCTCAGAAAGTTTATCCCTAGCTGTATTTCAAAACTGCTAGGGCGACAATGTATTCTGTAAAGTGGAAATTTGTCATCAATAAAGAAAGATTTCAAAGACACTCAGCTCGTTTACGATTGACTCGCATTCTTACTTAACTTGGGGTGACCACTATGCCCTACAAACGGAGCAATCGACTTAAGTCGGCAACGACTTAAGGCGGTGCAACATGCTCACGCTTACTTAACTCGGGGTGACCACTATACCCTACAAACGGAGCAATCGACTTAAGTCGGCAACGACTTAAGGCGGTGCAACATGCTCATGCTTACTTAACTTGGGGTGACCACTATGCCCTACAAACGGAGCAATCGACTTAAGTCAGCAACAACTTAAGGCGGTGCAACATGCTCATGCTTATTTAACTCGGGGTGACCACTATGCCCTACAAACGGAGCAATCGACTTAAGTCGGCAATGACTTAAGGCGGTGCAACATGCTCATGCTTACTTAACTCGGGGTGACCACTATGCCCTACAAACGGAGCAATCGACTTAAGTCGGCAACGACTTAAGGCGGTGCAACATGCTCACGCTTACTTAACTCGGGGTGACCACTATGCCCTACAAACGGAGCAATCGACTTAAGTCGGCAACGACTTAAGGCGGTGCAACATGCTCATGCTTACTTAACTTGGGGTGACCACTATGCCCTACGAACGGAGCAGTCGACTTAAGTCGGCAACGACTTAAGCCGATGCAACATGCCTCAACAATTCAGGGGATGACTTCTATATCCCACATACGAATTTCATAATCATCATGTGTCATTTCATTACTATAAATTTACGAACTGATGAATTCTGATACAATAAGAAAATCATTATATCATTCGAACGCTGAACTAATGTCCTCTGACAAATACTCGATTATGCTAACCGCGCACTCAAAGCACGCAAAAGTTTTTCTTTATTTTGCAAAGTCTTTCTCAGGAGCGACCGACGAAGAAGGGCGACTCGAGGAATCAGGGGCAGCATTCACATCAGCTCTTATGTCTTCAGGAACAACCACGCCGGGTCTCCTCATCAATATTCGTCCTGGCCGAATAGCCTTATCCATAGCTCTGTCACGCTGGGCTTTGAGAGTAACAGAAGTTTCTTCGGCAACTTTAGCAGCCAGTCGAGCAGTCTCTAACTCCTGGACAATGGATTTCTTGGAAGCTCGGAGTTCTTTAATGGTGGCATCCTTTGCTAATATCAATTGCTTGAGGCGAGTCACTTCGTCCGCGGATTCCTGCAGCCTGCAACGTTGATTGTCCAATTCCTCCATGGTAAAGCGGTGACTCCTCTCTAAGATGGTCAGCGAGTTGCTAGAATCACGATATAATCTGTCAAGATTGTCGCGAGAAGCAGCAAGGATACGCTTTTCTTCCTGCGAGCAAAAGTCAGCTCCTTCAAAAACTAAGAAGGTAATAGGAGCACAGCAAGGCAAGGCACAGTTTTGTAAATTACCTTTTCAGAATCAAGCTGAGCATGAAGAGAAGAACTCAGGGCATTGGCGTCATCCAAGGCAGCAGAGACTTGACCCAGTTCAATTTGGCCCTGAGAGTACTTCTCCTCAAAGTCAGTGCACCACTGAGCCAATTCAGCCAGATCTCGGGAGTGTTTTTCCTCAAGAATTGAAATCTGCCGAGTCACTCCTAGCGAGAGATAATCAAACAAAATGGGGTCAGAAGGTAAGGCAGTCCACAGCGAAGGCAGAGAGAAGCAAAAAAGCACTAACCAGCGTTGGTTGCCTCCAATTCAGAGACGCGATGTTGAAGTGACACTGGATTCCAACATGCAAGAGATGAAGCTACCTCTGGGGCGGAAGCACCCTGTAGCCTCAGCTGGCTAGCCATCCCATCCACCAAAGCCTGATAAGGAGAACAGATGAGTATAATGACAGAAGTTCATGCAACGTAAAAATCAAGC
Source organism: Zea luxurians (assembly GCA_029449295.1). NCBI lineage: Eukaryota > Viridiplantae > Streptophyta > Magnoliopsida > Poales > Poaceae > Zea > Zea luxurians. The sequence goes on from JAOPSE010000050.1 coordinate 17,134,365, forward strand.
TAAAATACATCACAGTACCTGGAGGTTGGAAAAGAATGAAGGTATCCCCAAATCAGGAGAGACCAGTTGATAAGCAGATGTAAGGCCATCACCCGGAGCAGTTTGCAACGAATCAGCAGAGATCAACTCAGTACCTTCAACAGAGCCCAACACTCGATCAGCAGGGGCGCTGCCCTCTAAAGCGACTCCCTGATCCAAATTCTGGGCTACCACCATACAGCCAGAGTGTGGAGGAGATCCTGCGTGAACGTCCATGGAAGTACAAGAAGGAGACCCTGCTTGGGCACCCTCGGGGGCTGGGTTATAGTTGGCACTGCCCACTTGAGCCGGATCATCCCCGGCAGCACCCTCGGGGGCTGGGCAGTGGCTTACACTCTTCACCCGAGCTAAGTCATCCCCGGCGACATCCTCGGGGGCTGGGCACGTGTCAGCATCATTCTTGACGTCCAGGCTCTCTGCAGTAACCACCTCTAAGGTTGATGGGCCCTCAACTACTTCCATAGGACCGGGACGATCCAAGTCAGTCTCCCGACCCTCGAGATCGCGCTCTAAGGTCGACGAGGCACGGGATGACCTCAGCCCAGCATCAGGCACGGCAGCGCGAGCCTCCGTTGCATCATCATCCACTGGCTCTGATAACAAGTCTTCTGGGACCATATCCTCAAGAGTTTGATCAAAGTTGGCCAGGGACAGTTCTTGCAGACCAATGAGGGCAGACAAAGCAGGAGAAGGAACTCCACTACTATCACCGCTGGCGATGAACTGCCGACTGTTTTTCCGAGTCAAAGGAGCCTCATTCTCTTCCTCCTCATCTTCTACAGTGACAACACAAGCAGCATACCCATTGGGATCAGCAACAGATGGAGCACCCACATTGGGATCAGTAGCAGTTTGGGTACACCCATTGGGGTCAGCGTCAGTAAGTCCAGTCACAGGCACTTCCTCAGCAGCAGGAACTAAGGTACCAGCGTCCTCATCAAAACTGGATACTAGCCGGAGGCGTCTTCTCTTCTTCTTTTGCTCATCAGCAGAAGGCTCAGGCTGATTGGTTCGGCTAGGGCGCCTCGGGTGAGTACTGACAGGTTTCTGAACATCCAAAGTTGTATCAACCCCTGGGAGGGGCACCACTGCCAATGTACCAGCAGGAGCAGCGTCGGAAGAATCCTCAGCTAGCAGATCAAGCATGGCATTTATATCTGCATCACTAGGGTTCAGGGGCACCTCAAAATGGACTTGCCGTTCGTCATCAGGAATCTCCCCAAGCGAAGCAACAAAAGTACTGACTTCTTCAGCAGAGGGTCGCACTCTAAGGCCCAAATTGCCATCAGTCACAGGTGGATTTGACATGAAAAGGGTGAAGGCTTTGGGAGGAGGCAAGTTCCAGGCCGAGTATGCCACTGGAGCACCAACATTGGACACCTTGCCCCTGAGAATCATTTCAAGTCGGCTCACCAAGTCAGCAGAGGGGATTCTCCTGTTGGTAACCCGAGTTGAGTCGGCTAGCCCTCGATACAGATAAGCTGGGTAGGCCCTATCTTTCAGTGGCTGAATATTCTTGAAACAAAGTCAATGACCACAGCTTCAGCAGTTAGACCTCTCTCTTTTAGCAGTCCAACTTTAGCTAGCAACACACCCGCCTCAGCTACCTCCTCATCTGTGGGAGACTCGGTCCAGCTTGGGGTGTGAACGTCTGGCTGTCTTCCCGACCAGGAGGGGAGAGAATTTCCATAATTATCAACTATGAACCACTCTAGACGCCACCCCTTAATACTGTCTTTGAGGGGAATCTCAAGATACTCAGTCTTCCGCCCGCGGCGCATCTCCAAACTGGCACCTCCGACCAACTGATGTTGTCCCCCGGCCATCCCAGGGCGACAATGATACAGGTACTTCCATAAGCCGAAATGCGGCAGCACGCCAAGAAAGGTTTCGCATAAGTGAACAAAGATGGAGATTTGCGGAATTGAGTTAGGGTTCAGATGGGTCAGGTTAATGTGGTAGAAATCAAGGAGACCGCGGAAAAAGGGAGAGATGGGAAGGCCAAGGCCGCGGAGAAGAAAAGGGGCGTAAACTACAGACTCGTGGGTATCCTCTGTCGGGACAGTAGTCCCGTGGCAAATCCGCCAAGAACAGAGTTCCCGCGGAGGAAGAACCCCGATGGACACGAGGTGGAGGAGTTCAGCTTCGAAAATGATGGACATGTGGTTACCTGCAAAAAGGCAACTGGCTGTTGGGATCGATCGGAGGAATCACCACAGCAGACGAGCTCGCGGTTTTCCTCTTGGGCGCCATCTCAATTCTACCAGCGAGCAAAGTGGAGGCGAACACCAGAGAGGATTCGGAAGCGGGAATGCAAGAACTAGGGCACGGAAAGCAAAGGCGGCTAAAAGCGCAGCTCTTATGGGATATTCTCGAGCCAGATTACCGTCTCAAAAAGTGCCCAGTCATCACCCGGCGGTTATTTCCAAAACCAGCGTGCCACGTGGTCACCCAGCAGTTATCCCCAGAACACTGATGCGCCACCTCATCACTCGGCCATCATCCTCAAAGTGGCTCGGGCGGCCTGCCGTCACTCGGCGTTGCCTCTAAAACGCTGATTTCGTTGCTCGGCATTACTTCTAAAATGCCGACATCGACCTCCAGTCACTCGCGTTGCCTCTAAAACGCTGATTTCGTATTCAGTTGCTCGGCATTACTTCTAAAATGCCGACATCGACCTCCAGTCACTCGGCGTTGCCTCTAAAAACGCTGATTTCGTATTCAGTTGCTCGGCATTACTTCCAAAATGCCGACGTCGACCTCCAGTCACTTGGCGTTGCCTCTAAAACGCTGATTTCGTATTCAGTCGCTCGGCATTACTTCTAAAATGACAACGTCGACCTCCAGTCACTCGGCGTTGCCTCTAAAACGCTGTTTCATGTTCAGTTGCTTGGCATTACTTCTAAAATGCCGATGCCGACTTCCAGTCAATCGACGTTAAAAACGTTGATATCATATTCAGTCACTCGGCGTTGCCTCTAAAACGCTGATACAATGATCAGTTGCTCGGCGTTGCTTCTAAAAACGCCGACACAATCTTCAGTTACTCGACAGTTACTTCTACAAGCGCCGACACCACCTACAAAGTTACTCGGCAACCATTTCAGAAAACACCAGTCCAATGCCCGAGTATTTCATTTTACTCTTTCAAAGGAATTAGACTCACAAGTAAGCAGGACAGTCATCAAAAGAGAAGCCAAACGTCATTCTTTCATTCAAAGGGAAGTTAATAAACTTACAAATCAACTCTTCGCGAGTTGATACTTCCCTATTATTACTACATTACATTACTACTACTACACTACGCTATACTACTCTACATTACTACTACATTATTCTAACTATACTATACTATACTAATATCCAAGAAGACCAGTGGCGTCTAGCCACTGGCCCTACCCCTGCCGCCGCCGCCGCCCTTGGTGCTGCCCTTGCTGCTGCCGAGCCTTTGGTGCTGCCCCTGCTGCTACCGCCGTTACCGTCCCTGCCGCCATCGCCGCTGCCCCTGCCGCTGCCGTTGCCGTCGCCGTCGCCACCGTCGCCGTCGTCGTCGTCGTCCTCGTCCTCGCCGCCGCCGTCCGAGTCCTCCTCATCCGAGGAGTACTCCGACTCATCCGAGCCCTCGAGCCCGGAGCGCTCGACGGCCCGGATGTATGTCCAGACTTCCGCGGCTATCCCCTGGGAGTCGTCCGCGTCATCGGACGACGCCGGGGGAGAGATGGGAGCCGGAGATCCCTCGGACCCGGAGGAGAACTCCTCCTCCGAGTATTCCGAGTCACCGAAATCCTCCGATGGAGGAGTCGGTTCGCGCTTGCGCTTGTTACTCTTGCCCATGGCGGAAGCAGACGGGAGAGAAGAGAAGGAAGCAGTAAAGAACAGCGAGGAGATGTGAAAAAACCAGAAAGGCAACGGCGTTATTTATAAAGGGAGAAGGCAACCGCTCACCTCCAACCGTGGTCACTGAACAGTCACAAAGCATTCAATAAGCACTTCCACCCGTCTGAAGACACGTCAGGCGGCTGACGCCGTTTCACGCAACACTACACCTATTGGGACTCCAGTCAACAGCGCGAAGGATATGATTACACTCGCCGTCACATCACATTACTACTCAGAAGCAGCCGGCTAAAACACTCAGCGTACCAAGCCGTCCCTTGCCCACACCCATTGGGGGGGGACGCCCAGGAATTATCAGTATATTTTTCAAATTGGTCACATCTGTGCAGGGCACGCAGTGAATGCCTCAAGACAAAAATATGATATCAGTGAGAATTAGAGGGAAGCCAAATATAGCCAGTGGAGTACAAATATGGTCGACAGAAACGACTTGAAGACTAGACAGAGAACGTCCATCAAATGTCCAATCAGTCACAGAGCAAATAAATTGCACTACCCAGCAAGATATGGATGGATTGCGAACTCGGCTGCAAAAGACAAAAATGCATGCTGACCTCTGAAGCATAATATTGATGACATAGTGCGGATGACATCATGCCAATTTCTTACAAGCAGAAAGGATAATCTTCAACAAAAAGACGCAAAAGAAAGACCTTCGAGTGGATTATCCTCAAAAATCCACTTGAAGGTCGGAGGCTACACCATTGGGTGCACCTCCGGTGCACCCATGGATTATCATTCCAAGCCGAGATAGTGCCGATTTCTAAAGCGTGGGACAAGATTAAAAAGCCAACCCTCAACCAAAGTGGAGGAACACAAATAGAAATAATCTCTACTGAAGACCTTCGAGTAGATTATTTTCTAAAATCTACTCGAAGCTCGGGGGCTACACCCATTGGGTGCACCTCCCGTGCACCCAATGAAGTTCAGAATCCTACAAATTGGAATGCCGACCTCTAAGACACAGGCACGAAACTAGGGCTTTGGTCAACGAGTGATCGGAGCAGGAGAAGACAACAGGAAGCCATCTTTCTTCAAATCACCTACAAGCTGGACCTGGGATCTTCGGGTTGATTACCTCTAATTAACCCAAAGATCGGGGGCTTGTGGGGGATAGATATCCCCTGGGTCCACTAAAAGAGTAAAGGACCTCACGAAAGGCCCAAGGGCCCAATAAATCGTAAGGTCATTCTTTTGTGGGCCTGGGGAGAAACAACCAGCAAAGCAGAACGACATGAGGCCGGATTGGTGCAAACCCGGACGGCCCACAACGTCGAGCGAGTGACTGCAACAGAGATCCGACTTTCCCGCGCCGGAGCCTCCATGCAACGAAGCCATGCGAGAATAAGTCGGCGAGGGTTACGTAGGGATAATCTCAAGAGGTTCACTATCTTTTAGCTACTTATTGTTATCTTATCCGCGGTGTACTGCCCCACGGTCGAGTATATAAGGCCTAGGGGCACCCCTTCAGATCGATCGGCCCTTTTACTTAGCCACCCACGTCAACTCTCTGTATTCTCAATCCAGAGAGCTCTCTTGTAACCACATTCACCAAGCACACACACCAGGACGTAGGGTGTTACGCATCTCCAAGCGGCCCGAACCTGTAAACCTTGTCCACTGTCCCTCGTGCGATCGGCACGAACCATTTTGCTACAGTCGTCGACACCGTCCTACTCCTAAAAACACCTTGAGGGGCAACCCCGGGTGTGCGGTCGGACCCAAAACACCGACACCATCCTCTTTGGTAAGCCTTACACTTCACATGAGCAACCACCTTTGGCGAGTTCATGCACATTATTTCCCACAACTTGTTGAGCGATGAACGTATGTGAGCTCACTCTTGCAGTCTCACCCCCACAGGGCAAGAACAGGTACCATAGGATGAGGTGCATGGAGGATGTTGTGGTGAGTTCGTGAGAGGTCTAGGCCGTCGTCTCCCAGTCAACTTTGGGTTACTGGATCATGTCTTCATATGATGTAATTATTTATTTATTTTGTATAGAACCCCTTTTATATAGTAAAGATGTGACATTCGTTTCTGTACCACTAGTCATTATATGTGTGAGACTTGGTCCCAGCACACCTGGTGATTATTTTGCGTCCGAGTTTTGGACCCCTAAAACCCAGGTGTCACATAATCTATATTTTATAACAAAAGAAAGGTACCATATGATAAACAATATTAATATGAATCCAATGCAACTAGAATGGGTCAAAAAGGAGTTAAAATGAATTATTTATGAATTAAACAAGTTTTTGGAATTATTTTTATACTAAAATTCATTTTCTATATTTTTTATTCCATTTACCAGCTCTCTGGACCATGCACATCATTAACGGGAAGTATGGGGGCTAATTCGTAAGTTTTTTTGACACAAAATAAATTCTTCTCTACACTCGATGGACTGCGGGTTAGTTTCCTAAAAGTACAGGGGCTCTCATACAAAATTTACAGCCGAAGCGGTATGGTTGCTTCTCGGCCATGTTTGAAGATTGAGGGACACATATTAGATCCCACGCCATTCGAATGGGTATGCAATGCAGTCCCTCAGATTGTATCTAAGCGCCCATGTTTGAAGATCGAGGGGGTACCGCCGAGCTGATCTACGCCGCCCATCTACAATCCTACGGTTCCGATTTAATGCAGCGAATGGGGGACGTTTGTTTTGATCTGCGTCGTTAATCCATGGATCAACGACTCAGCTTCAAAACATGAAAGGGTATGGTGACATCTAATCCTAGCCGCCCATCTACCGATCGATGGCCAGGAGGCCACCCATCTCCAATAGCCTCGACGCGGCGGCGCCCACAGAATCTCGCGCTCCGCGGGAGCACGGCAAAGTCCGATGAGGAATCCCCACCTCACCGATGAACCTACCATCTAATCCACCGGTGCTACGCGTTGAGGACATAAAGGCGAAGGGTACAATGGTGAAATTACCAGTAAACGATCAGCGGCGAGTCTTGACCACGGTGATGAGCAGCAAGACGACGATTGCTAACCCCAGCGAGCAATCAAGCGATGTTCAATTCGGCTTTGGTGTTGGGGAGGTCACGAGCACCCCCGGAAAGCACCCATGGCTTCAATCACCAAGGTTGATGGTGCGACCACATGCGGATTGACGATGGCGCCGCCCACCCGATGGACTCCCAGTGGCAATGGCGTGCGATTGAGTGGTTGGGAACGGTAGACGTGGGTATGTGGTGTGAGACGTGGCTTGTTCTTGTGCAAGGATTATCAGAGAAGGAGAGGAAGCCCACAGGTCGTCTAGGCTTTATCCCAAGCTTTCGGTGCTCTTGGACCCGCCGTCCATGTGTGGTGGTTGAAACAGAACGTCCGCAAGAGGGGGAAGATAGTTCTGACCAGCAGGGACCACCCGTCGGTGGCATGTGATGACGCAAGAGCACAGGGGAGCGCGTGTGGGCACAACCTGCCCGCGCAAAGCCAGGAAGTGGGCCGCCTGGAGCATTCAGCCCAGAGCCGACTCTCCTCCCTCCTTTCTTTTTTCTTTCTCATTTTAGTTCATAAATTGAATTCAAAATTCTTTTAAATTAGGATTCCGATTCCAGATTTAAATGCGTCGAAATTGTTTCTTCAATTTAAATATGGATGCAACATCCCAAAAAACACAACAAGGAATGCAAATTTAATTTATACATTTAGGTTATTTATATAATTATTGGTTGTTTAAATTGCTTCCATTGTTAGATATGCAAAAAGAAGAAGGAAACAAAGACTCTTATAGGACCCTATAATTTCGAAGGCTTTATTAGACATATATTCTCATAAATTTTTGTATGCCGTTTTCTTATGTAAACAATTGCCAACTATATATCTCATGATGTAATCATTTCTTTGTGTAGCGTGAAATTGTCGTACGTACCGTTTTTGAGCCGAAGGCGAAAAAACACCTTCCCTTCTTTTCTCTCTTCATAAAGAAAGATCACATTCTCGACAAAGTAGCATTAACAAACTTCGAAAGTCTTATCGTGAGTCTTTCTTAAGATTACTGTTGAGGGCCTTCCTCTTCTGAAGTCCTCAAAAACACGGCTAACCATTGCTTCTAGCATAATGTTGGTTATTACAAGAGCTACGTCACGAACAAAGGTTCATGATGGGAGTTTTCCTCCTCCGTCGAAGGTCTTCAAGACGAAGATATAGTCTAAAAACGACAACAATGAAACACTGAAGCTATAGCCGAAGAGTAACAGCTTCGGCTTAAAGTGGTGTCAAAGATCAAGCATGACGCTGAGCCGAACACGAAAAGACTAGCTGGTGCCTAATGATTTATGTTATAGTTATGAACAAATGTTAAGGTCATAAATGTATTTTTACCCGGGCTGCGTCCTGTGCCTATAAATAGGTGAACAGTACCCCTGTACTGTTCACGCTGGATTTTATTACTCTTACGTCAACACCTTCGAACAAGCCAAAGGTATCAATGTAATGTGGATCTTATTAATATTCATATGTTTATCATGAAATAAATATATGGATTGATATATGAATGGATAATGTTTAACATCTCTATGAATTGTTATTCTTGTGAATAATGAAGGTGTTTCCTTCAAAATTTTCATCTGAAGATCATTATATTCAAAAGAAGATAATGCTTCATAAGACGAAGGTCCCTAATCTTTAACAATTGTGTTGCCTTGTTCTGATTCACAGCATTCGAGAACAAGTGACCAACATTGGCGCCCACCTCCGGTGAACTCAAACGACCACCTTCGGCAACATCTCAAGCATTCACCTTCATCATGCCACCGAAGAAGATAATAGCGCCAGGGGCTGCCCTTGCGCCACTGGACATCAACCAAGAGGGGCACTCTCTAAGAGAAGCCGAAAACCAGAAAAGGAAGGACACCATCCCAACACTGTAGGAGGAGGAGCTAGACCAAGAGATTAGATACCTAGAGGGCATACACCAACAAGTACAGAGAAGAGAGAGAAAATGCTTCGGCTAGTTTGAACTTTAGAGGAAGATTAATGAATCTGCCGAAGAAATACGCCATATCACACAAGACAACTAAGGACGAAGGCCACAACAGAGAGAGCTTCATCAAGAAAGCCCAAGCAATGATGATGAATGGTATGATGATTTCATCATGGTAACTTTGCTTTTGATGATGCTTCTCCTCTAGCAGCAGAGTTGCAGGCTACCCCATGGCAACCATCCTACAAACCACCACAACTCCCATATATGATGGGCATTCTGATTCGAAGCAGTTCCTTATGAGCTACGAGGCGACCATATCTTCATATGGTGGCAACACGGCTATTATGGTGAAATCCTTCGTCATAGTAGGGTAGGAGTGTGGCTCAGACGTGGTATTCCCTCCCTACGTTTGGGAACGATCACATCATGGAAGAAGCTCAAGAACATGCTGGTAACCAGTTTCTAGGGTTTCCAGATGAAGCCAGTAAATGCCCAATCCATATTCCAGTGCAGGCAGGACCATGAGGAATACCTACAAGTGTATGTCCGAAGGTTTCTGCATCTCAGAGCTCATGTGCCAATGGTGTCAAATGAGATTGTCATTGAAGCCATGGTCAAGGGGCTTCGACCAGGACGAAGAACAAAATAGTTGCTAGAAAACCTCCACAAACTTTGGAAAAGCTTCTGCACAAGATGGACGAAAATATCAGGGCTGACAACGACTTTCGATAGAGAGAGAAGAGGCCTACAAATACTTCGAGATGACTAGTGTAACACCTCTGGTGTTACTGTCACTAAGACTTGAGCATAACATCCATGTGCATTGACATTTCATATGTTTGTTACACCTAGAGTGCATTCACTAGGTAAAATTTCAATCAAGTTATGATGTAGGACTTGTTGAATGGTTAACCCTAGAGTAGGGCACTAAACCCTGAGTTAGGGCTTATGGATGTAAGTGAAGTCCAAATAGGATAAAACCTCAAACTCATTAGAAATGATCATAAGATATCATCTTTGATGGACTTTAGTGACACCAAAACCCTAAAGTGCTAAAAACCCTGAAAAGACCCCTAGAAAACCCTAATTAAAACCCTAGGGGGTAGGTGCAAAATTTGTGCACTTTGGACCAAAGTGCAAATATCAAAGTACTAGAACATTACAATCAAGTACTTTTCACTTTGAGGTTTTCCAAGCCAAATGATGAAGTTTGGACTTATTTGCAAAAAGTACCCCATGAAACCATATATGCCCAAGTCTGAAATTCAGTGCATAGGGTCAACTTGGAACCCTAAATCTCTCAATTCATAAAGAATTTGCCCTAGGTCCAACACATCAAGATTATAGAGCTACTATAGGAGCATAACTTTGCTTAAGTAATTAAACCTTGGTGTCATACAAATTTGGAGATAAATAGCCCTAAAGTCTGATTGTCAGTCAACTCAGAGTCTGAATTTTTACTGACAGTGACTTGGGATGAACTTTGGGAGCTCTTTTGAGAATGATCCAGTGAGTATCTAAGTGTGGTTACTATAGCAAGATAGAAGTTGAATTATAGATCAACAACTTTGTCACAGGAGGATAAACATGTTATCACATAAAAATTGAGATCTGGGCCCTGAAACTTGCTCTGTCAGATGCTCTGATGGTGATCACCATGGTACAGTGACTGAATAAGATAATAGATTCAGCTCCCCTCGTCGCTGCTGACCCTCGCGCCATGATCCGCTCCGTCGCCACGATTCGTGCTCTCTGGCGAGGAGATTATCACGGCAGGGTAAAAATCTTGGCACCGGATAGGCTCCGACCTGGTCGATGGTGAGCTCGTCGTACCCACTTGGGCTGCGGTCGGGCAAAATGGTCCTCGTCGGAGTTGGCCACCTACCGACCGTGCACCACGTGCCTTAGGGCATTACACACAATCATAGTAAACTACTAAAGCATGTCTGGTCATCACCGGTGACCTTGCCACGGTGAAAGCCATGAATCCTTTGCGCCAGTACTCTCCCCTCTCTCCGGCCACCAGCGCGCCATTCCAAATTCAAGAGCCACCACCCTCGGGCCCTATAATTAAGCGTGTCATTAGCTCCGCTAGGTAATCACATACCCAACACACCAGCCCGTGCCTCAGATTGTCCACCAGAGCGCTCTAATTTGGGATTTCCCCCAAATCTGTCAAGAACACCGCTGTGTGTGAGCTTGCCGTGGCTAGCTCTCCACATGTCCGATCATGCCCTCCTCATTCTTGTTTCAGCTCTCTTATGTGCTCTTGATGTTTCTCAACCCGGCCAATTGAATGAGACCATGTTAGATCGCCGGGAATGCCTCGGGTTATCCTCAGTTTGCGCCATCACCGTGGACAGCGCGATTTAGAGTTAGAACTCTGCAATTGATGGAGGGGAAATGGTCGTTAAGGGTAGAATTAGGTGTTGAGCAACAGAGAAGCATAGCCGTTGCGTTTTCTGGCCGATACGGGCTCGCCGGAGCCGTGCTCCACCGTCCATGGTCGGGGGTCTCGACGTGTGAAGAAATAGAGAAGGGAAGGGGCTATCTGCAAACGTCAGTGACACAAAGGAATAGTGTGCAGGCGTCTTTACGAGTTATTTAAAAGAGCAGTGTCCTCTACGCAAAGTGAACACCCCGGGCGCGCATGGGCACGCTTTCGCCTGTGCGTGGGCCGGCTTGGGCTAGTTTCAGCCTAGTACTATTCACCTTTTCCTTTTCTTTTTCTATCAGACTTAGGGAATTCATAGAAAATCATAGAAAATGATAAAAATATGAGACCAATTTTGTTGGATTCCTAAATTTCTCTAGTAATTAATAAAATGGTTCCAAGATTTTTTCCCAACTAGGAATTATTTAGTATTTAAGAAGGTCAAAACCTATACTTTTGGAATTTTAGAAATTATTTAATAACTCCAAAATCACCAACTTTTTGGATAAGCCTCATAGGATATTTAGATCCCATGAATGAAGTTTGACTTGTTTTGGACATTGTATGAATTCCTAAACCCAAAACCCTAGTTTTCTAGGTAGTATCTGTCTTATGAAAATGAAGTACTAACTCTAGAAACCCTACTTTCCTCGTACACCCGTGAAGGAAAGTTGTATTCAAGATACAACTTGGTGTATCTTTTCTATTATTGCATTTTCATAAGCATTACATGAGCATTCATGGTTATATATGGTTATATATAGAAACAAAGAAGAAGTGACTGTTGAAGAAGGGGAGACTACTCCATCGATAGAAAATCCACCTACCGGGAACTGCTTCTATTTTGATATTTGTGGAACAGAGCCCGACTCTCCTACAACACAAGTCAAGCCTCGGTGCATTGCCACCTCCTTGCTGTTTTAAACTCTTTATCACTTGAATGATGCATTAGGTGATAGGAGTTGGGTGTTAAACCAATTGCTGCATTTCCGTCCTTGGAACTATTTACCATTCCTTGATTACCTGTTTTATTAAAAGATTTTCTGATGCTTAGTCCTGCTTTAGAGAAACAAATGTTTTGTTTTAAAACGAAAGGTGATGCTTCACAGTGGATGGGATGTTTTCAAAAAATAAACATGATGGTGGATTCATCATGGCCATGATGGGTTCAACATCGGAAAAGATGTACCTATGCCAGGTACCAAACCTTGGGTTTTAAAGGATAAAGCTGAGACCAGGTGGGTGACTTGCACGAGAAGAGAGTCTCCGTGTAGTGTCTCCGTCTAAGTCGATTAAGGACCATCTCGATGTGGGCCTGATGATCGAGGACCTTTTAACTGGTCACATGCCTCATCATGGGTAAGCTTGGCCTCGGGCAGACTAATACTAGAAAGGCCAACACACAATGGGAGTGGAGAGATGGCGAGAGTAGGTGGTGTACCCTCCATGGCAAGAGGCTGGACGGTGGTGTATCTATGCTCTCGGTTGGCATGAACCCAGTCTGGTCTTAAGAAAACCGATGGCGAGTTGACATATGCAAGGGTTAAGTGCTACATATGTCGTGTGATTGGAGATCCCCAGCTGGGTATAAATCGATTCGGATCGCCGTTACTTCTCGAACATGAAGACTTGGTCACTGACTTACACGTAGCATTCTAGTGAATAAAAAGGATGGATAAAAGACGGCTAGTGTAGGTCAAGTGCTTGAACTAGGGTAGAAGAACTCTAGTGACAGGTAATGACTTAACTTGATAATAAAACTGGATTTTTAAGGATCCACTATTAGTAAGCATTTTTGCAAATAGAGTCTTGATTCTTGATTAAGCCTTACCTTGACTCCCTTAAACCAGCATATCCTTGAGAGTCTTTTATTTTGACGGGTAAGACTTGCGAAAGTATAGTCCGTACTCAGGGTTTTCGAACCCATGTTGTTGTAGGTGAGAAATAGCAGACTTTTGCTGTTTTTGCACTAAGGTGTACCCAAAGAAGAACCTCAGTAGTGAAGCTACGGGAGGATGATGGCCTCCCCCTTGAAAAACAATAAACTTTTATGCGGAAGGGGTTTTTGCCTCCCAAGTTTGTAATAATAATACTTATGCACTCATACCCTAGTTTTTGTAATAACTATAACACTCTCTCTATATTTCGATGAATGTAAATTAAGTTTATTGTAATTCTCTTCCGCTTATTCGTTCCTCCGATGTGTTGTAATATCTGCGTGATAGGTGAAACGCTCTTGGGCGAGGAAAAGGATACAGATACTGAACTTGTCGAGTGATTATGTGCATCTACAGGGTTGTCCAAGGTCTGTTAGACAAGGACAACTATAGGTGGGCCTAATGACTTGGGAGGTTCCGTCATAACTAGGGGCTTTGGAGGAAGACTCCACCCTAGGCATGTCAAGACGATTCAAAACCCTAGCTCAAGTGATGATAGGGGCAATCATACTCAAGGGTATCAGCATAGCTCTCAATCATCAGGGACACAACAAAGCTCCTTCAGGCCACCAACTCCAAGAGGAAGAGGAGGAAGAAGCTTTGGTGGAAGGTTCAGCTCTCAACCGAGAAGGTTGTTTTGTTTACTCTGTGGAGAAGATAAGGGACATACAACAAGGACGTGCCAAGTCATGATCTAGAAGCAAAAAGAAATAGTTGAAGCCGAAGCACGACAGAATCAGCCGAAGCAGGTCCTGCATACTGCTTCGTGCTATTCTCCATACATTCCCGAGTATGTGGCAACCAGCAGTCCACAACATCAGTTGCTTTGGCAAGCCACTCACAGTTGCATGGGCCCCGCTACCACCACCACCCATGGCTCCAACCTAGCCTCACAATCAGCAACCAGAAGGGCACCGCCAAGCGCAACAATAGTGTGATGCACGTGAAGAGTCTGAAGCTCACACAGTCAACATCACTATGCCTAAATCGTTACACATTTATTGAAATAATACAGGGGCTCAATCAGAAAATTTTCATACTTGATGTAATCTTTACTTTTCTGCCCTTATGTTTTCCCCGAAGACAATATAAGAAGGTTTAACCTTTGGCCTGTTGTAATGAATCTGGGGTTACACCATCGAGTGTAACAGAAAAGGTGAAGAAGCTCCAAAGTCGTTCCTAAGGGGATGCAGAGCTAAAATACCACCTAAGTAAAAGGTGAAGAAGCTCTAAAGTCGTTCCTAAGGGGATGCAGAGCTTAGCTCCAAAGTCGTTCCTAAGGGATGCAGAGCTAAAATACCACAAGTAAAAGGTGAAGAGACGCAAAGTCGTTCCTAAGGGGATACAGAGTCTTATTTTTTATTATTCATGCATCAACATCATTTGTATCACATCATCACATCATTGCATAACATTGTATCATATATCATTTTGCATCAACAGAAACAGTGGAAAAAGAAGGAAAATTGCTCCTTCAAACATACCGGCTATCTTCGGCAAAGAGTCACAAAAGAATGTATCAACAATATAAGATGCACGCCTTTGATAGAGGTGTTGTTATAGGGGTTTATACCTTCGACAACGGTATTATTATGCAACATTTATGGCGAGACCTTCATAGTCGCTTCGGTAAAGAATGGGGATTTATTTCTTTCTTTATGAAACATGAAAAGAACGGAAGGTGTTTTTTTTGCCTGCGGCTCAAAAACAGTACGTACAAAGATTTCTTGCCTCACAAAGAAATATATTACATCATTAAATATACAAATAGTTGATAATTGTTCCTTACAAAAACGAAGTTGTATACAAATTCTAAAGTCTCAATAGACAAGCTCTAGTCATCTTCTTTCAAAACTTTGCCAGCAGCTTCGTATAGTAGTCTGTTGATAGCTTCGTCAATGACTTCATTAGCTATTCTAATTACGTCAAGTGCCCCTTCAGAGATGGATCAGCTTCAGGGTCATATGGCTCCAGAGGGGAGAGAGCTCAGCTGCACCATAGTACAAGTGTTTGTTAGTTCCGAAGCTAAAATAATTTACGAAGCTAAGTCACGATAGAAGTACCTATTAGTCTTGCACGTTCTGTAGCTTCTTCAGTTTTTCTGGCCTCTTCCAAGGCATCATGAGAATCTATCTCGTTTTTTCTTATAACATCGTCAGCTATCTCTCTACGACCCTTCAGCCAAACTTCGGAGTAAAACTTTCCACTTAAGGTAGTGTTTGGTTGAAGAGCCAAGTAGACGGAGCCGTTCTGTTCTAGTTTTTGTTGTTGTTTGGTTACAAAGTAACTAGAACGAAGTGGCTCCAATTAGGGAATATTTTCCTCAGATCCAGAACCATCCCACTCCAAAAAATCAATGGGACGGAGCCGCTCCATTCCCAGCCCGCTCGCACAGCTCGCCCTCCCATCCGTGCGCAGCACCTCGCGGGCCTCCCTCTGCAACCAAACAAAAAACAGCCGCTCTGTTCCAGTTCACTCTGCAACCAAACAAAAAACAGAGCCGCTCCGTTCCAGCTTACCAAACATAGAACAGAGCGGCTTCGTTCCTAGAATCAGGGATGGAACAACTCCGTCTACTTGGCTCCTCAACCAAACAATACCTTAGTGCAGCGACTTCGGCCAAAGGGTTCTTAATGTCGCTAGCAAAGATCGAGAATCCTAGCTGAACCACAACCTTGGCATGTTCGCAGCCAACCTTCTCAAGGACCGATACAGTGTGACACCCCAGTCACCTAGGGTTTCTTCTCAGTACTAACTCAAGTGCCATCATTTCATGTAAGCCAAATTGAGCATGAAGCACCAAATCAATTTAAGAATAAAAGATCCACTGAGTTTATCTAAAGAGTCATGTTTAAAACAATTGAGGTTTTCAAAGAGGGAAAATGTTGAAACCCTAATACCAACCCTAATTAAGCTATTTAAGTAGAAAGGGAGAAAAGGGGTGAAAGACCATGAAAAACTTGAAATCATGGCTTAGGCCAATTATAAAAATTGAAGTACACTAACTAAGCTACAATAAAGATTATGAAAGTTTTGCCGAAATAGTTTATTAAAACTCCAAACAAGCCATTCAAGTGGAGGTTTAATGGGGAAATCTGAAATTCAGATTTCTGAATTTTCAGCCCTTGAACCAAAACCGAGCACGTTCACCTTGATCCTTAGCTCTAATCCTAAAGCTCCCATTAACAAAACGTGTCTAACTAACCCCTCTATCACATATCTGAAGATGGCATCGGGACGCGAGCCCTAGACATGACAAAACCAAAGATTTGCCTCGGGCTCAGGCTGGGAGACAGACCAGACTTCAGAGCTCCAAATCTTTGAAACCAGTAGGCCAAATCCTATGACCCCCACACAAGTTTCGGTAGCTTATAGAGAGGAGAAGAGGTTTTGTGCACTGACCAAGGAAAGAGCAGGCTCGGATGAATGATCACACGCGCCAGAACTCGGGTAGAATGAACGCGCACACGTGTTCGACCCTGGTCGGCACGCCGGCGTTCGCCCAACCCGCACGCGCTCGCCCAGCGTCCGATCAAGTCTGCCGCGCGCCCTCACCCTCGTCGTGCCTATAAAGCAGCCTAAGGCCTCGGTCGTACCTCCCCGCGCTCTCAGGCCTTGCCCTAGACGAAGTTCACCGGACTTCGCCTCGAGCACGTCGTGCCACCGCTTGCCACCATTGCCCAAGCCTCGGCCACCGTGGCCAGACTGCTCCATTCGCGTCCAAGTTGCGCCGGCCTCTCGTTTAGCTTCGCCAGTGACCCGTGAAGCTTTCCAAGCGCTCGGACCCAATAGAACCTCACCGGAGACCCAAGATCATCCTCGCCGGACTTCGGTCGCCCGCGGCCTGCGTAGACTGAGCAATCCGGTGAGCCATTCTCCGATTCCTTGCACACACATCTTCCTTGATCTCTGGTGAAGCTTCCTAACCCATTTAATTGAACTGTATCGCCCTGGTTAGGCTGGATTCCTCGCCGCCGACAAGCTTCCCCGCCTACACGCGTGGACCGACCTCCTCCAACCACCATCGTCGGCGATCCGCACCTCTACATGATCGCCAGAGACTCCTGGACCTCACCCCGACCCCTCATCGGAGCAGTCTCGCCGCCGGTAAGCCCCTCCGCCCTATTCTTCCACGCGGTCACTGTTCCATTAGGGAAGGATCGCGGGTTCGATTTCAAGAACCCTAGGGGTTTTCTGCAGAGCCGTAGACTCATGTGAATAGTGCACCGAGGACCTGTCTCTAATTTGTTTAAAACCTTTTAGCAGGGACCCCAGTGCAAAACCGTTTTTCCTTTATCCATTTGTAATTAATCTTTTTAAATTCAGCAGAGAACTTAGAAATTTCATATCTTGAGCAATATTCCACCAAACTTAGTCAA
Organism: Zea luxurians; assembly: GCA_029449295.1. Taxonomy (NCBI): domain Eukaryota; kingdom Viridiplantae; phylum Streptophyta; class Magnoliopsida; order Poales; family Poaceae; genus Zea; species Zea luxurians. Next base: position 17,151,994 of record JAOPSE010000050.1, read on the forward strand.
ACTAATTTTGCTAGATTCAAAATATTATGGACTATCACATAAAATACTAAACTCTATGCTTTCTGTTTTAAAGTTTAGAGTTTGGAATTAATTAAGGAAACTGACCAAACCTTATTAAATTAAAGAAAATTAGTTATGCTTCTGTGCTTAACTTAAGAAAATTTGTAGAAGTATAAACCCCACTTAGGCACTGTTAAAAAATAGTGAGCACCCCAGTATTAAATATTTAAACAAGGTTACTTATTAAAAGACATTTTTGCCCAAAACTTAGGAAAATAAGAAAGGCACTGGAAAAATGAACAGTGAATGCAATTATTTTCCTAGTTTACTTAAGTAACAGAGAACCTAGAAAAAATAAAGGGAACCCCAGTCCAGAACAAATTCTAGGAGAAATGTTTTATTAAGCACAGATCAACTGGAAAACAATTATTAGAATTATGAAAACAATTTCAAAATTGTTAAGAAAAATCCAGTGGACTTGTAACCACTAAGATACCACTACAAAAATGATAAACACCCCAGTCTATCATTTTAAGTAGGATAAACAAGTAGAACTTGATATGAGTCATATTTCAATTAAATCATAAGCAAGCAAAAATGTGTGCGATAGTGGGAAAATAATTTTTTACCAGATTATAATGAGATAGGCCACCAGAGAAAAATGCAAAACCCAATTGAAAGCTGCAAAATAATACCCATTGCCAATACTTCATGAAAAAGGCCATTTAATCCAAATAATTCCTACTACCCTTCCCTTGAGCAAAAATTTGCCAAATTTTAGAATGATTGATCTTGCACAAAGAAGAAGATAGGAAAAATTAGAAATCTGATGTTTGATATTTTTCAAATATAGTGGTAGTAGAAAGCACCCTTTGGGTAGAAACTTTGGAAAATCATAATAAAATAACTAATGAGTATTAGTGGCTAAAAATTTGTACAAAGTCATGTTTATAACATCTAGATGCCAGAAAAAATATGTCTTAGGGAACAATCCACTATTAAAAAGGAGTTGTAGTTCAAAACACCCCTTTACCTTAATAATTGGTAATTTTATACACAGAGAACTCCTCACTGTTTAACCCGCAAATTTTGAGATAGAGAATTATACACCAGTGACAAGCTGCTGAAATTTTTGCAAAATTTTTGGAAATTTATTAAGCTAGCTTGTAGTTCAAACCCACTTAAAAGCATAAAAGAAATAAAAGAGAAAAAGGGGAATAATAAATCTCACTCTAATGATTCAGCTAGAAACTTTAATAAACTCTCACTAAGACATTAAAGGGAAATCAGTAAGGCACCAAAATAAAATTACCAATCAGCTTAACCATGTTGACCCTAATTTGCTAAGTATACCACAAGATCTTCAGTAGCAAGGATAAGCTCTACCTTATTGATTTGATCATTCACTGTCAAAGTTTAATTGCTAAATTACATATCATACCATGCATGTATCTTACTCATTGTATTCATTAGATTGCAATCTCGCTGACGGAGAGTACGTGCTCATCCCCGAGCAAGGAGCTGTCCACGAGAAAGACCAGGAGCAAGCTCCCGAGACTGCCATCGAAGATCTCCCCGCAGCCCCAGCATTTGAAGGCAAGCCCCGGTTCTATGCATAACTGTATCTATATATGCTACTTTACTACACTTAATGTTTGTATGCTTGTGATGTGCACTTAAGTGTAGGAGTTGCTTGAAACCTCTAGTTGCATGAACATAGGATTCCTTTTGAGATGGATACTAGTATGCTAGGTCGAGTAGCTGCTATGCTAATCAGGGACTCGGTAGAAGTCGAGTGATTTTTCTAGCACTCACGCGAGGTCAGGAATTGATTGTATTCATCTTGATAATGGGACCTATGATAGTCTATGGACTTGGATCTAGGGAGGATGCCTTGTCCATGAGACGGGAAAGGGAATTAAGGATTAATGTGTGGATACTTGAGTCAAGCGTTTGAACGTACTAAACACATGTTGGGAAATATGGTAACCGGTAAACCTAGTACCTGAGTGAAGCCTAGCGCGGACTTTACCCCTCACGCGACCTGAGATTGGGTCTCCCATGCTAGCTATGGTGGGTACAAGTGCGGTCACTGCACGGCGGCAGCCGGGGTCAGTGGAGCGTTGTATGCCAAGGCGGTGAGGCCTGGCCGTGAACGGGGAACCAGCTTCGTGATGTGCAGCGGGAACTCGAAGAAGCTAATGACCACCTGGACATGCACCACTTAGAGATGGAGGCCAATGAGGCCGGAAGCGAGGGAGAAGAGGCTCCTGAGGAGTTAGGACCAGCCCCCAGTGCCAATGGGACTACCTCCGCGATGCCCCCTTCACCCGCATCCAGTGACACT